>WOXC01006537.1:0-133084 GCA_011680675.1 Gymnobelideus leadbeateri
TACCAAGAATGAGTTGTGTAGAGGGATATTTGCCCAAAGCATGATTGCTTCTTGGCCAGACCTTCTAGTGATTTAAAAATCTAAACCAGTAATAGAAGAATAATGGAAACCTGGAGATAAAGAGGCAAACCTTTATCCAGAGAAAGACAATCCATAGGGAAAGGTAAAATTCTATTAATTATAAAGGAGGTAACTTCTCCCCAACTTTTTCTTCCCCCAGCAAGTATTATTCTTTTTTCTGATCTCATCTTGAAGAGTTAAAAGAAGGGAGAAATACACAAATGAACACAGACTTGCATATATATATATATATATATATATATATATATGTGTGTGTGTGTGTGTGTGTGTGTGTATCACATATGTGGAAGATGCAATAATATAAAAGAATATATCACTGTATTATGTGTATCTAATTTAGTACAAGTATGGTCATTTCCAAGCTAATGACAGAATAGTTCACAACCCTACCACCTTCAGGAAGAAAAGGTCTCTTGTATTTTCCTCTCTAGTCACTACCACTCTAAATGGAAAAGCCTCTTTCTACATTCTCCTGTTTCAGAGCTGAACTGTTCCCTACAGGATAATACAAGTGCTTTGTCTGATCCTCTTTTTAATAAGTCCAGTAATAGGGGTTTCCACCATTTCCCCTGGGATACTTTTCCATTTCTGTGTTATGAACTCACTGTATGGATTTTGAAAGTTTTTTTTTTTTAATTTTAATTGACCAGTCAAGCAGCAGAAAATTGTCTGCTAGCTCTGACTTGGTAGAATCTGAGATTGTACCGAAATTGGAAAAGCTTTCAGACTGAAGTGGGGGAAGGAGAATTTCCCAAATCTCTGCCCAGTAAAACATCTCATTTATCCTCTAAGACTCATCCCATTGGATTTCAAAAGTACTCTGTAACCTGAAGTGCCCTTTGTTTCAAGGGACAAGAAATAATGGACTGTTTCCAAGTGAAAAGCAGTCTTGGCCTTCTATCAGAATCTATTTGTACCTGCACGTAACACTGTGTGATAGATATCATGTACTTTTGGAAAAAGTAGGGATGCTCTTGCCTCCCTTCTTCCATTTGTGCTACCAATTTGCTTCCCACTCGACATTTGAACCTATCTCTATGTTTGAATTTTCTGAATCACAGGAAAATAGAGAAACTTTAAGCCCCAAATAGGTTTGAATTCTCATTCTTTATGGTATTTTTCTTTAATAGAGCATTTTTTATAGTAAGAAGACCATCACATGTTAGAATGGTGATATGACATTGTGGAAAGAATGGGCAACTTGGCATCATGAAGACTTAGGTTTGAGTCCTGTCTCGGGCACTTAGTCAATGACCCTAGGCAAGTCACTTAACTACTCTGAGCCTTACTTTCTTCATCTACAAAATGGAGATGATGACAGCATCTGCCACAGGAAATCATTGTGAAAATCAGAGAGAATGACTATAAAGTGATTTATAAAAATTGCTAGCTGTTATTATTGACAAAGAATACTTTATTTCTGAAGCATTAAAATTTATGGCTAGGGTATCAAGATCTGGAGATATAATCAAACTAAGATATGAGACAAATTAGTTCTGATTCTTGAGGGCAGAAAGAGTTAATGCAATTCAGTTCTTGAGAACTCAGCTTTATCCTGCGCTGTTTGTGTACGTCCAGGACAGTGTGCTGAGTGCTGGGCTATTTGTACTAACGGGCGTGCTAATATGATGTATTAAATGTCATGCTAGCATCGCTGGGTATGCATATCTCTCCTGTTGTACTGCCTGTTTATGCTTATTCAGCCCTTTGAATAATTTAACACATTTCGTACTCTAAATTACCCACAACAATTTGATGGGACTGCTGGCAGTTTACTTGAAACACTCAATGTTAGGTCAACAAAGGGTCCCAGTTTCTGCTAAATAGAAGTACACTTTCTACTTAGAAAAACATAATTAGATTTCTCCATGGATATTTTTAAGAAGGGGGCTGGGATATGGGAGCCATGTGTTTTCATCTGGTTGTCAACCTGGAAGAAACACAGTAATATAAGGGTTAAAAAATTCTGGTGGGGGGGGCACTAAGCTAATAGAAGAAGAAAAAGCTAATGATAGAGTAAGAAATCTGTGCTCTGGGTATATGAGAGAAAAAATAACTTATTTAATAATTCTGTCTGTACTGCATCCTTCTTTCTATTTAATCCATATGTGAAACTCTTAGGGCACCCAAAGATAGATTTGCTAATATTATCCGTGTCCATTGGATGAACAATAATTGTATAGATACTGTAGCTCAGAACTATTTTTTCAGATTTTTAAGCTGACTTGAAACTCTTCCTAATGTTTGCTGTCCTCAGTTTACCATTTGGTCACAAGCAATGAGCGTAGCTAAAATGTTAAAATCTCTTCTTCAACATCCCTGAGTAAAGGGATGCTGCATTCCTTTAAAGCTCTAAGACTATTTTTGGACAGAGAGTATCTTTCTCCTCTGCCTCTTTCTTCTCTTTCTTTCCCTTTGCACAGGCAGCACAGGATGAAAAGGCCAGCCATAGTGTACAAAAGGTGAGCTTTGTCAATTAAGACTTAAAAGCTGAGCTCTGATGATGGATCCCCTCCATGGAATTCTAGCTATTCTAATAACACCGGCCAAGCAAAGGCTCTGCAAACTGATGATTCAAGGTGCAGTCAGCTCAGCTAGTTGTGAAATGACAGCAGGGCCCTGATTGACTGGACCCTTTCAGTCTGAACTCCTCTTCTGCTTTCAGGATATGCTGAAAAATCTTCTTGAGGATTTGGACAAGTCGGACACAAACTGAGACTCATAATGAAGCGTTTGCTTATCATCTATTTTACCCCCTTCAAAATAGTCTGAGCCTGCACTGTAACCTTGGGTCAAAACTATTTGGGGTGGAGGAAACTCATGATAAACACATGCTTTAGAAGGTTAGAGTGTCATCAGTTTAAGAACATCAGATTAACTTATGAAAAAAAAAAAGAAAATCCCTAAGTATGAGGATGGTCAAATTTTATAGAATTATTTAGGCATAAAATATGTGTACATACCTATCTCTAGACGCATGTATATGTCTGTCTATATATTTATATACACATATATGTATATGTGCATATATATGCACACACATACACTTGGGATTTTTTTTCAACAGGATGTATATATTTTTTCACAGAAATAGAAAAACAGTTGGGATTATATAACCCCACCGCTACTCTAGGAAAAAAAATACTTATACATTTTTTCAAAACTTAACAATGCTTTTGAAATACTGTGTTTAGTCTCTGCAGAACCGCAACCACCAGCTAAAAGATTGTGTGTGTCTTATTTTTGTTAATGAAGGATAAAATTAAGTCCAAAGAGAAATGTAGTCCATAAAAAGTGCTGCCGCTATCAATTAGGGATATTTTACTGATATTTTACTATTCATATATATATGCATATATATATGTACATATATATGCATATATATATATATAAATGTTCTAAACATTTTTAGTGCTTCATTTTGTGTATGATGATTTTGGCCTTCAGAAACATAATTACTTATTATTCTTATCTCTGAATAAAGGTATATATTTAATGGAAAGCATTCATTCATCCCATGGCTTTTGCTGAGATTACATATGGCAGATAACCTTAATCATTAACGGTGTCCATTGAACTCTTCCTCATTATTGTTGTAAAACTGGTCACATGTGTGTAAATATGTATGTGCATATGTTTCTTTAATATGTTATAATGTATTATGTGATAGACAAATACACACATATAATATATGTGTTATTTTGGTCTAGGTGTGATTTCAACTGTGTTGGCAACTCGTAGGGTAGAAACTTCCTTCACTGATGGAGGTTATAGCAATTTATCTCCAATTTATAATCTTAGAGATTTGCCTGGGTCACTGAGAAGTTCAGTGGCTTGTTCACAAGCTAACGTGTATCAGAGTGGGATTTCAGTATGAGTCTTTCTGAGTCCTCTGCTAGCACGCTATTTCCTGCACCATGTTGTTCTTCCTATCTGTATTAAAATACTCTGTTCACAGGTCTTTTCCTTCTGACAAGCTGGATAGCGGCCACAACATATCCTTCACTAAAGAAGAGGCTTTTCTTAAAATGATACCATTTGAGTTACATATATGTCTTCTCAAAATGGCTTCTTTATCACATTTTCTCAACATACAAGATGATATTTTCCAAACGTTGGTACCCCAGATGACTGAAGAATTAGAAAATGGCAAAAAATGTAGATGTTTTACCAGTCAGCCTGTATCCTTTGCCATCACCAGTTTCAGAGCTGCCCCAGCACATTTTTGCTACTGAGAAGATGCAATGGATTTGTTTTTCTAGGCCTTTCCCTCAAGATGAGATTTATTTTTGCAGCAAAACTAAGCAGCCTTATCTCAACACCCAGGTCATAGATACACAGAATCAGAATGTTCAATATTCATTTAGTTGTGTATCTCATCAGAATCCCATTTCAATGCAAAACCACTCAACAAATTCAGCTAATAGTTGTTTAGCACCTTCTTCTTTGAAAGACACTGTGCCAGACTCTGGAGAGACAAAAGGTAAAAACAAGACACACCCTGCCCTCGAAGAGCTTAAAAACTACAAGGTGGTTAAGCCAGAGCTTTAACTCTATCAATATTGATTACAGGGACAAGCAATACTAAATGCACCCTTAAATTATCTTTGTAATTCATGATGTGAAAACTATATTAAATGTATTATAAAATATTATTATATCATGAACAATATATAATAATATAGCATAAATATAAATTATGTGGGAGGGATAGTTTATTATTACACATGTCACAGATAGGTACATTTAATAGTTTCCAGTTTTAATTATTCTTATTAAATAGGTGCTAACTTTACTTGTTTTGATTGAAGGAGAACACACATTGAATGTTATGTTCTCTAAATTCTTATGCCTGAAGACAAAAGCCCTGACTTCCTTACCCTAGGTAGGGGTCTAGGAATATAATACAAAGGAGAATGTGGTATGGGTAAAATAGAAATCTGTTTAGCATATTATTATAACATTTGAAGTGAGAGAATTTACTTTGAGTTCTAGGCATTAAGGAAAGAAAGCTTCATGGAGGAATGACCCCTGAGTCAGAGGGAGACCGACCACTTAAAAAGGGAAGGAGGGGGAATGTGGCATAGAGTCAGGAAACAGTAGGAGAAAGGGAAGAACTACTACTAGACCAATTGTATCTAGCTTTTGGCCTTGTTGATATCTTTTGGGCTTATAGGTGGGTAACAAGTGCTAGTGTCTCTATCTTTTGACTCTTTCAGAAGATTATTTTTAAATAAGGTTCAAAAAGGGCCATCCACTCAGAAGTGTAGCTGTTATACTTTTTTTTACCTGTAAACAATAGATTTTCCACATGAAATGAAAGGGCAAATACAATTTGCTATCGATTTTGACTCAGTGGAGTGATGTAGCATATAATCTCTCTTATTTTTCCTTCTGTTTGATGGTAACTGTTGCTAGGTAATGCCTTTTCCACTAAGCATCAGTGATCTAATGTGAGGGCTTTGAGAATAGGTTTCATTATATAATTAAGCCCTTGGTATACTGACTTTCATGTTACAGAAGTTTCAAATATATATTTCAGGGGATGAAAAAATCCTTATAGAATAATTTTTATTAACATTAAAAGTTTGAGCTGTGGGGCGGCTAGGTGGCACAGTGAGTAAGAGCACCAGCCTCGGAGTTGGGATGACCCAAGATCAAATCCAGCCTCAGAAAATGAGCACCCACACATAAATAATGACTAGCCGTGTAACCTTGAGCAAGTTACTTAACCCCAATTGCTTAAAAAAAAAAATTTTGAGTTGTTCAGGACCAACTTCTGATATTATTCAAGAGTAAAGATCAACAGTGGGATGTGAGAGATAAGAAAACCGACACAACCTTGGGCTACATTAAAAAGAAGCATGATGTTCAGGACTGTTATGGGAATGGGAATTTAAGATCTTCCCTGGCCCTAGGCTTAAGTGACTCCGAGAACCTTCTTTGATTTGAAAATACACTCTGCCCCCTAATAGGCTGAATGTGGTCACCTGGAGCCTGTGGCAGGAGGCTTGTTTTTCAGGAGATACTTTGTGATTGGGCAGTGGGTCAAGAGGGTTGTGACATTTTCTGATCCAATAAAAGACTATATATACCCTGATGTGGGGCTTTGCTTTGAGGTTTACTTTGAGAAGAATTATGTGACTTGACCAGATGAGACTCTGGATAGCCATTGAGTCCCCTGGCTTTGAAAACCCAGATGCTGGTGCTTCCCTCTCTGGTAACTGACTAGGTATGGATATAATGGTCAGACAGCTGGAAGCCTGTCTGCTGATGTTTCTCTGTCTTTGTTATCTGCTTGTAACTTGTTTGTATTCTTTGAAGTTCAGGGTGCTGACCTTTTCCCCCTGAACTAGGTAAATGACATATGTTTGATTAAAGCAAGATTGTTAACCCATTTTGAGTTGCTTTCCTTTAGAAAAGCAGATCTAAGAACCTGTGTTGGCAGCCACCCTGGGGATGTTACGGTGCTTGCTGCTACAAGGACTAAGAGATAATAATACCCCTGTGTACATGCTGGTTGGACCATACTTAGGATACTGCCATAAGTACTAGGTACTAAATTCAAGGAAGGAAATTGATAAGCTGAAGAGAAAAGCAGCCAGTATGTTAAAGGGCCTCATATTCATCCCATATTGGTCATCCTTGGTTCTCAAAGAAGACCAGTGATATCAGGACGGTGATGTCTTGACTTGCAAGTAAATTGGATTTAAGTGTGGCAGAGCTGTGCAAAATCTTCAGCCTCACTTGCTCCTCCACAGTCATTGGAATCCAGTGGCAAAATATAAGTAAGAACGACTAGTTATGTCCCAGGAATCAGTGGAAGATCTTGGCCTCTTTAAGCTAAAGTCTTGCCCAGGTCTCAGCTATGACAATGGATTGAAGGAGTTGGAAGTTTGTCTTAGAGAAGAAAAGGCTTAGGAGGACATGATGGCTGTCTTCCAATGTTTGAAGGGGAAAGAGATTTAAAAAGTCCCGTTTTTTTCCTAGAGGGCAGGAGGAATTGAAAGCTATGAGTAAAAATTGCAAAAGAACACATTTAAGGTATATGTAAGAAAAATGTCTATCAATTAGAGCTATCCAAAGAACTTGGGAGATCATGGGTTTTACCTCTTCCTCACTGGAAGTCTTCAGCCAGAGTCTGGATAAATACTTATTAGGTATTAAGCAAAAGGGATTCTACTGAATAATGATGAATGATGAATTATTTTGTTTTATTTCTAAGCATATGCTTTGATTTACACTTGGCAATGTGGTTGGGTTGTCTGGTTCAGAATTACGAAATTTCAAACCTTGTCAAAGAGCTTGAAGAAATTAAAAAAGATGCTAATGCTAAGAAGAAACTCATTTGCCCTTAATGCCAACTCTTTTAATGCCTTCCAGATACTTGAGAGGATACCTTTTGTTCTTTGAACTAAAAGCTCTTGTTCTCACCTCTAAGATTGGATGGTTTTCCTCTTATTGAGATAGGATAAAACTGTCTTTGAGTGTTTTGGATATGTTGAAATTGAGATACCTATGACATATTCAGTTTAAAATATCCAGTATATGTCTAGTGAAACTGAATTGGAGCTCAGAAGAAAGACAAGGTTTTGATGTATAGATCTGCTAATTGTCTACATAAAGATAATCATTCGATCATAGAAGCTGATGAGATCACCAAGTTTGATAATGTAGAGAGAAGAGAGAAGGGGTACTAGGACAGAGCCTTGGGATGCTCCCACAGTTAATGGCTGTGATGGGGAAGAATATCCAGCAGAGGAAATTGAAAAGAAGCAATTCAGGCAAGGAGGAGAACTGAGAATAGTGTCACAAAAACCTAGAAAGGAGAGTATCATGGAGAAGGCATTATCAATTTCAAATGTTACAGAAAGGTCAAAAAAGTTGAAGTTAGATACAGTGAAGTCTTTAGATATTTGGAGAATTCATGTGTATTCATGAGAATTCACTAGTGCTTAGACATTCTTTTTCCAAAGGGTCCAACAAAAAATCCAGGACCAACTGAAGGAATTTACTTATTCAAATGTCATTTTAGATTTTGGTTCAGTGTATCATGAGAGACAGTTTGGTGCAGAAATAAATAGAGAGCTGACCTCAGAGTCAGGACAAGCACTTTAAAACTCTGAGCTCCTTGAAAGTGGGAACTGCTTTTGTTTGTTTGTTTGTTTGGGTTTTTTTTGCTCTTTGCCTTTCTTTGTATCCCCAACCACAGACATAGCAACTGGAACACAATAGGGGCTTAATAAATGCTCATTGACTGACAGTTCTGTCTCACCTTTGCTATGTAGTATTTTGTATCCCTGGGCAAGTTCCTTTATCTGTTAGTGCTCCCAAACAATGCCCCAAGACTATTAGTTGCTGAACAATTTCAAATCAGCATGGGAAGAAAGAACTTCCTTTCTAGGCAGCCCCATATGCTAATGAAACCACTCTACTGACTGGAGAAGGATGATAATGAATATAGGAGGTTAGGACCTGGAGTCTGAAGGAAACTTAAGGAAAACAATTTTCTTACAAAATATATGCTATAATATAAAATATCCTAAAACAGAAAGCTAAAAGAGGCAGCTGTCTATGTGTTTAAAATATTTAAGTGGCAGTTGGATGATGTTGGTCAGAGGTTTTATTGACATGATCCTTGCATTGGGTAGGAGGATTGGATTAGATGAACTCTGAGGTTCCATCAATTCAGATTCTATAATTATAGTCAACTCAAGTAATTGCTAAAAGGCATCCACAATACTTCACTCTATTACTAAATGTGTGAAGACTTTTAGGTGAATTATTTAGTTTTATTTCTGAGCACATCTAATTGCTTTTTCAAGTTAATTTTCTTTTGGGGACTAAAACTTTTTGTTTGTATCTCTCTTCTTATGAGAACGATGTAGTGTCTACCATTGGAGACCCTAGGAAATAGGGTAAATAGCATTAACTAACCCAAAGAGGAAAACTATTCTAAAATATTTTCTTTTGTTTTCTCAAAAACCGGGGTCAGTTTTTGAGGGAAATTGAAACATTTGAAAACAAAGACAAACAGAATACTATTTAGCAATGTGAGAATTTTGGTATTCGATTTAGTATTTAGTATTTTTCACATAGACAGTACACTGATCTGGATAAGACTGGAATTTCTACACACAGGTGCTTTAATGGGATACATCTCAGATTTAGCCAAGCATAGTTTGGCCAGTGTGGGGAAATGATGAATGACACGTGAACTTCTGACATTAAGGTTATCTTGGGAAGTGAAGGTTAAGGCAGAGGGTGAAAGAAAATGAATGGCTATAGACTCAGAAGGCTTTGCAAGGCATGCTGCTCCCTTCTGCTTTGGCTTTGGGACACTGAGAGCTCCTCTGAAGAAGGAAGAAGGAGGAAGAATGGTTCTAATCTGGAACAGCTAGGGGGAAGGGTTTCTGGGATCTCTGCCTGCTGTTCCTTTGAAGATGACCAAGCCATGACATAGTTCAATGGTCATTTGATTGCTGAGTCAAGCCCATTGCACCCTGATTACTGGTTTCTAGTTTCCCTTAGGAAATAATCCTGTTAATGACATCTCCGGAGAAAATGAACTTTCTAATCTTTTTTCCTCTGTTGCTTAGAATTCCCAAGTGTGTGTGTGTGTGTGTGTGTGTGTGTGTGTGTGTGTGTGGTTAGAGGATAGAGATGGCCAGAGATGTTGGTGGAACACAAGGTGGGTTGCATACGCATGAGTTTTGAGTGCTAATGTGATTCCAAATTGTCAATATTTTAGTTATCACTATTTTTAACCAAATCCTCCCTTACTCCCCCTTGCTAGTTATTCAAATCTAAGTGAGCTGTAAACAATGGCTTAATTTTTCTTTTAAAAAAAGGATAAAGAATTGTCAGTGAGTGAGGAGAAATGAGCCAATAACAGTAACTGGCACTCTGGGAATAATAGGAAATGCAGATCTGGGAGGGACTACTTATACTCTATTACACAACAATCCAACAAAGTCATAGAGAGAAGCACCGTGGAACAATTTAGTTATATGACTAGGGTGTAAAAAGAATTCTGTAGGTATGGACGGGAAGTGGTTCAAGTCAAGCATTTACAGTATGTTTAATAAGCAGTGCCTTCCCTTGAACTTATAATGGTTGAGGCAACATGCAAATAACTATGTACAAACAAGATAAATGTAGGATAAAATGGAGATAATCTCAGAGGGAAAGGAACCAATGAAACTCCTTTCTTTAAGGGGAAAAAAACACATTTCCCCCAAAATACAGGAAAATACTGAATTAAGAATGGTAAACATTTATTCTGAGCAAATTCTGAAAACTCTCAATAGAAAAAGCCATTATTCATAGGATAAGAAAGGCGAACTTCATTATTGTTAGTTCCTAAGGTGTAGAATTCTTCTGAAACATGCAAAGACAGAAGATGCCCAGTTAAGAAGTAAATAGCAAATCACTGAAGACATTCTTTGCCATTCCAAAATATTCATGTGATAATTGGCTATAATTGGATTTCTTTTATAAACTTCAATATTCTTTAACTGTAGCTAGGACAAGCACTCAAAATGGGGAAAAAAATCACTCACTACCTTTGAAAATATAAAAAAACACATTCCTCCTGTCCCTTCTAGATAGCCTCATAGTTGCATGTCTTTTTAAAATAATGTATTATTTTATCCCCAATTACATATCAAGGCAATTTGTAGCATTCATTTTTACAAGATTTTGAATTTCAAATTTTGCTCCCTCCCCTTACCCTCTTCTGAAAATAGTAGACAGTTTCATATATGTTATGCATGTGCTATCATGTAAAACATATTTCCATATTAGTCACAGTTGTAAAAGAAGAAATAGATCAAAAGGGGAAAAACATGAAAAAGAATAATGTAAGTAAAAAACATGCTTTGATTTGCATTCGGAATCCATCAGTTCTTTATCTGGATGTGGATAGCAATTTTTTCTTCATGAGTCCTTTGTACTTATCTTTGATCATTGCCTTGCTGAGAAGAGCTGAGTCATAGTTGATCATCACACAATGTTGCTGTACTGTGTATAATGTTTTTCTGGGTCTGCTTATTTCACTTTACATCAGTTCATACAAGTCTTTCCAGGTTTTTCTGAAATCTGCCTCTTCCTCATTTCTTATTGCAAAATTGCATCCCATTTCAATCATATATTACACTTGTTTAACTGTTTCTCATTTGACGGGTGTCACCTCAATTTCCAATGTTTTGTGACCATGAAGAAGGCTGTTGTAAACATTTTTGCAAATGAAATTCCTTTTCCTTTTTGTCTGATCTCTTTGAGACACAGAACTTGTAGTGGTATTGGCGGGTCAAAGGGTATGCACAGTTTGATTGCCCTTTAGGCATAGTTCCAAATTGTTCTCCAGAATGGTTGGATAAGTACACCACTCTACCAACAGTGCTCCAGTTTTCCCACATCCTCTCCAACATTTATCATTTTCTTTTTTTTTTTTGTCATAGTATCCTTTCTACATTTGCTTTGGAGGTATTTATGCCCTATTACATGGTCAGTTTTTGTGTAGGTGCCATTTGCTGCTGAGAAAAAAAATGTATCTTTTCTATTCCCATTTAGTTTTCTTCAAAGATCTGTCATGTCTAACTTTTCTAATATTCTATTTACCTCCTTAGTTTCTTTCTTGTTTATTTTTTGGTTGGATTTATCAAGTTTTGTGAGGGGATAATTGAGTTCTCCTACTACTATACTTTTCCTGTCTATTTCTTTCTGTAATTCACTTTACTTCCTCTAAGAATTTGGATGCTACACCATATATATATTTAGCATTGATATTGCTTCATTATCTATGGTACCTCTTAACAAGATGCAGTTTCCTTCCTTCTCTCTTTTAATTAGTTCTATTTTTGGTTTAATTTTGTCTGAGATCAGGATTACTACCCCCATTGTTTTTGTTTTTGTTTTTTTACTTCAGCTAAAGCTTAATAGATTCTGCTCCAGCTTCTTACCTTACTCTCTGTGTGTCTCTCTGCTTCAGGTGTGTTTCTTGTAAACAGCATATTGAAGGATTCTGATTTTTGATCCATTATGCTATCTGCTTCCAGTTTTTGGGAGAGTTGATCCCATTCACATTCACAGTTATGATTACAACTTGTGTATTTCCTTCCATTCTATTCTTCTTCCTGTTTGTCCTCTCTTTCCTTTCACCTTTTCCCTCCCCACCATTGCTTTGCTTTTGTCTACCACCTCCCTTGATCTTCTCTCCCTTCTGTCAGTCCCCCCCACCCACTCTTTGCTTAATCTGCTTCCCTCCTTCTTCTCTGTCAGGTTAGAAAGATTTTTGTATTCAGCTGATTGTGTATATTATTCCTTCTTTGAGCCAATATGGATGAGAATAAGGTGCAAATGATGCTTATCACCCACCTTCCCATCTTTCCTTCCACTGTAATAGTTTTTTTTTTTATGACTCTTCATGTGAAATAATTTACCACATTCTACCTCTCCCTTCTTTCTCCACCCAGTGTACTCCTTTTTCTTATCTCTTATTTTTTTGTCATTCCATCAAATTCACCTTATATACCCATATCCTCTGTCTCTTTATATTCCTTCTTAGTTATACTATTAGTTGTACAATTTTTAAGAATTACAAGTATCATCTTCCCATATAGAGATGTAAATATTTCCACTCCATTGAATTCCTTATGGTTTCTTTACCCATTTTACCTGTTTATACTTCATGTTGGTCTTGATTTTGGAGGTCAAATTTTTTTTTTAGTTCTGGTTTTCTCCTTATGAAACCTTGAAATCCTCTTGTATCATTGAATGACCATTTTTCCCTTGATGTACTCTACTTGAGTTTTCTGGGTAAGTGATTCTTGGTTGTAGTCTTAGCTCCTTTGCCCTCTGGAATGTCTGATCCTTTAATGTTACCAGGACCTGTATAATCCTGGTTTTTGGTTCTTCAATATTTGAATTGTTTCTGGCCACTTGTATTTTTTTCCTTGACCTGATAGTTTTGAAATTTGGCTATAATATTCCTTGGAGTTTTTATTTTGGGATCTCTTTCCTGAAGTGAATGGTAGATTCTTTCAGTACTGTTTTTTCACCCTGGTTCCAGGATATCAGGAAAGGTACTGGCAAGATCCTCCTTTTGATTATGACTTTCATTTAGTCCAATGTTTCTGACATTGTCTCTCCTGGATCTATTTTCTAGGTCAGTTATTTTTCCCATGAGGTATTTTGCATTTTCTTCCATTTTTTCATTCTTTTGAATTTTTATGGCTGATTCTTGATGTCTTATAGAGTAATTAACTTCCACTTGCCAAATCCTAACTTTTAAATAGTTGTTTTCTTTAGTTAGCTTTTGTACTTCCTCTTCCATTTTGCCAATGGTACTTTTCAGAGAGTTACTTTCTTAGTGGATATTTATATCTCCTTTTCCATTTGGCCAATTATACTTTTGAAGCATTTTCTTTCTTTTTCCAAGGTGTTGACTCTTTTCCAAGTGTTGCATCACTCTAATTTCTTTTCCAAATTTTTCTTCTACCTCTACTACATGATTTTTAAGCTCTCTTTGACCTCTTCTGTGAGTTCTTTCTAGACATGAGACCACTTCCCATTTTTCTTTATGGCTTTGCCTGTAGGTGTTTTAATATTGTTGTTGTCTTCTGAGTTTGTCTTGATCTTCCTTGTCACCATAATAACTTTCTGTGCTCAGATTTTATTATTGTTGTTGCTCTTCTTCTTTGGCTTTTTTTCTTTTCTTTTAAATTTGATCTCTGTTCCTTGTTTGGAAGGGGAACTGTCTCAGATTTCTTGTGCCAGTGTCTGTGAAATGCTGGCTGTTTCCCTAGTGCTGCACTGATATTGCCCTGAAGCCCATGCGGGATTCTCGTGTTTGGTGCTGTGCTGTAGGGTTGCAGTAGAGGGATTCTGGTGCTGCTGGAGACCATGGGGCCTTGGGGTCTTGCCTGAAGCTGAGCTGGGGTCCTAGTGCTAATGTCTGGCGTGTGCTGAGGCCATCGAGGTGTTTCTGCATTTCCGTGGCACTACAATGAAGCACATGGTGGTCTGGCTGCTGAGCATTGCCTGTTAACCCAGGGCTATGCTGAAGCATGTGGTGGGGCCCAGGGCTGGCCTCTGCCTGTTTGCTTAGAGTTGGTGTTTACCTGTTTGCCCAGGGCTACACTGAAACATGTGGAGCTCTGGCTGCTGAAGATTGCCTCTTTGTTGGGGGCTATGCTGAAGCATGTGGTTGGTCCTCACAGCTGGAGTCTGCCCATTCCCCTGGCTATGTTGAGGTAAGTGGTAGATCCTGGTTTTGGCATTTGCCTGCTCCCCTTTACTGGGGCTTAGGATCTACTGCTGGCTTGCTGAGATGGGGCTTGATACTGGCTTGCTGGGGTGCTTCCTGTCCTGAACTGTGCCCCCTTTTTCCTGAGTGAGACAGACCTTTCCTGCCAATCTTCCAAGTTTCTTGGGCTCAAAGATTGTTTCACCCCATCTTTTTGCTGGTTCTAGTTTTCAAGGATTTGTTTTGAGACACTATTTTATGGTTGTTTGGGGCTGAATATGGGAATGTTATGACAATTTACTGCTTACCCTGCCATCTTGCTTGGCTCCCTAAAGTCCTTGTCCACAGCTGCATGTTTTTCATGATCAGTGCTATGAAAACATCTAATATTCTAGGTATTGTTCATACAGTGGCATCTGTTGGGGAGAGAAGGGTGGGTTTAGGGTAGACTAGTCTCTCAGTTATCCATATCCTCACTTATTTGGAATTTGGAGTTAGAAAAACTGGATTTAAATCTTGATTCTGCCATTTCCAATGTGGAGTAGATGACATTGGAAACTTACCAAACCTCTCTGAGACACAGTTCCCTCATCTGTTACTAAGGTAGAATAGTATAGTAGGTGGAAAGTTAGCATGGGGATCAAGAAGACCTGGGTGCTAGTGCTGCCTCTAACTCATGTTAGCTGTGTAGGCCTTGGACAAGTCAAACTTCTCAGTGGCTCAGACAACTCCCCCAAACTGGAAGTGTTGGAAGAATCCCAGTTCTGTACAAGAAGAAGGAATTTTCATATCAAGAATTCCCTTCATGGATGAAAGCAGAGGTGTTAACAACAACAACAAAAGATGAAGGGCCTGGAATCAATGATGTCTAAGGTCCTTTACAATCCTAAAGTCCTGTGACTCTAAGGTCTTCACATGGTCACTGAATAGTACTATAGAACCTCTTGCTTATATAGAGCCATGAATATATGTCCTTTCCCATCTATAGGGAAAAATACTTCTTGTAAAGTTAGTTCTTAAAAAAAGAGAGATAAAGAGAGAGAAATAAGTGAATGTTATCTTTTCCAACTACTTAATCCATCTCATTCTGTACTTTCTCTCCTTTCTCTCAATTATAACCTCCCCAACCACAGTGGTCACATGATGTTCATTCTGAGAAAAGAAATATGATAAACTCATTTACCCTAAGGTGTTAGGGACTTATGACCATTTATCTGTTATAGGATCTCGGGGAACTGTGGACCCTGTATTATTGGGTGGGGGGAGCTTTACAAGTACCTCTCATGCTGTAGGCTCATAGTGTGTATCTGTCTGTTTATCAAGGCTGACCTTGACATGCATATGCATTTTCTTTCCTTAACTATATATTTTATTTTTATAGTTATCTGCATGCTACTTCCCCCATTAGACTGTGAACTCTTTGAAGGCAGGGACCATTGTTAACTTTATTTGTATTACCATTGCTTTTATAGTAGGGACTTCTCTTAACATGATTTGACTCTTTTTTAACTTTATAGCTTCTCCCAAATATCAAATTTTTCTTCATCTTTCCAGGGCAACAAACAATTCTTTCCACATAAAACTTTTTAAAAATCCCTTTCCCATCATTCTAAGCCTCCTAAGTCCATATCCAAGAAAGTTTATTATAGCCTACTTATATTACTTAACTGATAGGCTTTGCATCTTCCTGAGGTTTTTGTGGTAGCAATAGGAAGTCAAAATAAATTAATTCAGTCAGACAAGTATACAAACCAGTGATTGACAAAAAACAACCAACCCTCCTAATTTACTATTCAACTGAAGTGATAGATTTGTTTGACAGAAAATAAAGGTCAGTTGAATTAAAATTGTTCTTAGAATGCTAGGATGGAGAGCTAGAAAGGAACTTGAGTATTTTTAAGATATAACCATATCCCTCTTTTCCTTTATCCTTTAGCTTGGTGGCATGGTGGAGGGAGCATATGACTTGAAGTCAGGAAGACCTGAATTCAAATCCTGACCTAGATTCTTGCTAGCTAACCCTGGCCAAATAATTTTACTTTTTCTCTGCCTCTGTTTTTTCTTCTAAAAAGTGGGGATAATAAAATCACCTAATAGGATCATTGTGAGATCAAATGAAATAACATATGTGCATTTTAAACCTTAAAGAACTATATAAATGCTAGCTGTTATGAATAGTATTTATAGTATGTATATGATGATGATTACAAAAATAGAAAATTTATAGGGCAGTGTTTTAGGTGGCTATTCATTATCATGAATAGACCAAGGACCGACTGATAGACATGTATAAAGTTTGAACCTGGTGTGCTCATGCATCTGACCTACCCTTTATGCATGTATGTGTTACCACTGAATGATAAAGTTTGGAGTCACAGACTGAAGATAAGTGCTCTCTTGCTTTTCAAATTATGCATCCACCAACATAGAATATAAGTAATATAAGTAATATCCACCAATATAAGAATATAAGTAAACTCTGGAAGCAGTGTTAAATTGTTCTTCTACTGGTATCCCCATTGCCTAGCAGAGTGCCTTGCACATAGTAGCAATTAAAAATTCGCATCTAATGAAAGTTCACCTGACTGGGCATTTTATATTCCATGATTCTGTCCTTTGATTTTTGTCAGACTCCTATTTGTATTCATCTCTATTCTTCCTGTCTATCAATCTACATAATTTATTAAGCACCTACTAAACACCAGGTACTCTTCTAATCACCTGAATACAAAGAAGAAAGCCATCTCAGAAGAAAACCAGCAATGAGGACAAGTCTATTCCTGTAATCCCATCCCTTCCAGGCTTCTTTAGGACCTAACACCATCTTTTTCTCTTACATTTTTGATCTTTCTGAATCCAGTGCTTCCTTCTCCTCCCTCTACCTTCAAACACGCTTACGTCTTCTCATCTTAAAAACAAAAACAGTTACCAAAAAACTACTTTGTAGAGTTAGACAAAATAATAACAAAATTTATTTGGAAAAACAAACGGTCTAGAATATCAAGGGAATTAATGAAAAGAAACGCTAGGGAAGGTGGACTAGCTATGCCAGATCTTAATCTGTATTATACAGCAGCAGTCATCAAAACTGCTTGGTACTGGAAGAGGTGTAGAGTAGTGGATCAATGGAATAGATTAGGCGCAGGAGACCCACCAGTTAATGAATATAGCAATCTATTGTTCGATAAACCCAAAGACTCCAGTTTTTGGGATAAGAATGCACTATTGACAAAAACTGCTGGGAAAACTGGAATACAGTATGGCAGAAACTGGGCATAGACCATTATCTAACACCATATACCAAAATCAAGTCCAAATGGGTGCATGATCTAGGTGTAAAGGACGATACTATAAGCAATTTGGGAAAGCAAGGAATAGTTTACCTGACAGATCTGTGGAGAGGGGAAGACTTTAGGACCAAACAAGAATTAGAGAGCATTATAAAATGCAAAATGGATAATTTTGATTACATTAAATTGAAAAGCTTCTGTACAAACAAAGCCAATGTAACCAAGATCAAGAGGGAGGTGGGAAATTGGGAAAGAATTTTTACAACTTGTGTCTCTGATAAAGGACTCATTTCTAAAATTTATAGGGAATTGAGCCAAATCTATATGAATACAAGTCATTCCCCAATTGATAAATGGTCAAAGGATATGAACAGGAAGTTTTCAGGGAAAGAAATTAAAGATATCTATAAGCATATGAAGAAATGCTCTAAATCACTATTAATTAGAGAAATGCAAATCAAAACAACTCTGAGATACCACATCCCTCCAGTCAGATTGGCTAAGATGACAAAACAAGAAAGTGACAAATGCTGGAGAGGATGTGAACAAATTGGAACACTAATACCTTGCTGGTGGAGTTGTGAATGTATCCAACCATTCTGGAGAGCAATCTGGAATTATGCCCAAAGGATTATAAATAATTTCATACCCTTTGACCCAGCCATACCACAGAGATCATAGAAGTGGGAGGAAGACCCATATGTACAAAAATATTTTTAGCAGCCCTTTTTGTGGTTGCAATGAATTGGAAACTAAAGGGGTGCCCATCAATTGAGGAATGGCTAAACAAGATGTGGTATATGAATGTAATGAAATATTATTGTGCTATAAGAAATGAGGAAGTGATGGATTTCATAATTACCTGGAGAGACTTATACAAACTGATGCTGAGCGAGAAGAGTAGAATCAGAAGAAATTTGTATACAATCACAGACATACCATATCTGTGATGACCACCTATGACAGACTGGACTCTTCAGCAATGCAGTGATATAAGTTAATCCTGAAAGACTCAAGAAAGTGAGAAATGCGCCATCCAGAGATATAACTAGAAAGAACTGAGCCTGAATCCTGATGGAAGCAAACTAAATGATCTTGTTCTTTTCATTGTTTGGTTTTGTTTCTTCCTTACCATCTTTCATCCCACCTAGTACAATACACCTTTGTAATTGGAATAATGTCTAATATGAATGCATTTGCAGATCCTATACTGGACTATATGCTGTCGTGTGGGGAGGGGGGAGGGAAGTAAAGGAAATTTGAAAATCAAGGAACTATGGAATTGAATCTTGTTAACTGAAACTAAACTAACAAATTAATTTAAAAAAATAAAAACAAAAACAGAATCTTTCTTTGACCGAGCTATTTTTTCTAGCTACAGTTTGTCCCATTTGCCTTCTAACTGTCAAATTTCTTGAAAGAATAGTCTGTATTCCCTATCACTTTCACTCTTCAACATTTGCAATATGCCTCCCAGTCCCACCATTCCACTTAAAATACTTTCTTAATGATCATTACTGACCTCCTCATTGACAAATTCATTGACCTTTCCCCATTGGGCTCATTCTCTCTGACTTCTCTACAGCATCGGATGTTGGCAAACACTTTTTCTTTCTTGGTATTCTCTATTTCATCAATTTCCTAGATTATTTAATGTACTATACTAATTCTCTGAGCAGCAAGGTAGTGTGGTGAATAGTGTATTTTACTTATAGTCAGGATGAGTTAAGCTTGAATCCTAGACATTTTTAATAGCTGTGCAACCCTCAGCAAGTCCCTTACCCTCTCTCAGCCTGCCTCAGTTTTCTCAGTTGTGAAATGGGCATAAAAAATAGCATTTACTTCCCAGGGTTGTTGTAAGGATCAAGAGAGATACAATGAACTTATGCACTTTGCAAACCTTAATGTTTTCAATCTTTCTACTTCTCTTACCTTGCTTTACCTATGCTGGCTCCACTTTTTTCTCTCCACCCAAATCACATGTTGCTTTTTCCTCAGACCTCATTTTTTCCCAGAGCATTTTATCCCTTGGTGAAGTCACCCATTTCATTGTATTCATCTTTATATGGATGGCTCCCAAAATAATATTTATTGCTTGGGTCTTTCTCCCAAACTTGAAATTTTCATTTCCCATTTTCACTAGCTATCTGTATTATGACCAGGACCTAAGCTTAGTGTACCTAAACCTAAACTCCTTACTCCCAAAACTGTTTCTATTCCTCACTTATTTGTGGGACAAATAAATAGCATTTAGTTTCATAAACTAGCTTTGCAAATAACTTGCTTCCATAGGAACAAAAATACCAAAGCATTTGTTTTATAGAACTTTCTGAGAAAGAAAAAAGGATAGGTCAGAGTCTTTTAAGGGATATAAAAATATACACAAAATAACTTTTTGATTAATTTTTAAAAAAACATTAATAGAAAAACACAGTGTTCTTTTTAAAAATTACTTTTACATGTATAAAATAGGACCTTTAACCACAAATTCCAATAGCAAAATTTCAATTTCCCATTGTGTACCAAGTTAAATGTTATTATTCTGATAATAGCAATTAAGCTTACACGCTTTTTGTGTTTTTTGTTTGTTTGTTTTTTTGCCCTTCTAAAAGAAGAAGAAAATGTTCTGCCTGATAATTTTGGAGAAAAAAATAACACATATCTGGATAAGTTGGGCACTATCAGTGATTCTATCCTATTTCTAGTTACCCACTCTTAAAAATTCTATTTGTTCTTCAAATTTAAACCACATCAAATATTTGTTAAATGCTCTCTGTATGTAAATAATTCTGCTATATGATGAGACACAAAGTTTTGGTAAAACTTAGTTCCTGCCTTCGTGGAGTTTACCATCTAATAGAGAATCACAGACTAGGATTAAACATATTCCTAAATGACTAGTATTTTGAAAAGGCTCAAAACATCATGTGTTGTGATCTCTTAGGTAGAAGGGTATTTCTGATGGAGGAGAATAGGAAAGGCTCCATGGAGGGTTTTGAAGATTGGACAGTTAGAAGGCAAAAAATGGCCTGACAGATGGGTTAGAACTTTATACAGCAGGTAATAGGAAACCATTGAATATTTTGAGCAGATGACCAGCATGACGTCATCTGTGTTAAGAAAATGATTGTATCAGGGTTTGCTGGCTAGATTGAAGGCAGGAGAGTAGAGGCTGTTGCACTAATCCAGGAATGTAATAAGAGCAGTAGAAGTGGGAATATAAGGAAAAAGACAGATTTGAGTAATGCTGTATATAGAATGAATCAATAAGACTTGGTAATTGGCTATGAGAGATGAGTGAGAGAGAGAAAAAAGACAAAGATTACCACCAAGATTGACTGTGAATAGTAGTGCCACGAACAAAAACAGGAAAGTAAGAAAGAGGTATATCTAATGAAGAGATAATAACCTTACTTTTAGGCATATTGTGTTGAAGTACCATTGTAACGTCTTGAGGGAGATGTATTGTAGGCATTTAGAGATTTAGGTTTGGAACGCAGAAGAACATTAAGACCTAGAGAAACAGACTGAGTCATCTGTATAATAGTGGTATCCATGTGAATGAGTGAATTTCTTTTCTTTTCTTTTTTTCTTTTCAAAACCCACTAACCCACAGGCAGTCACCAAATCCTGTTAAACCCTTCCTACAGAATCTTTCTTTTCCCCCATCTCTTCTGCCAAAATATTAGTTCTAGTCTTTGTCATAGAAGATTAAAACTTTGGGGAGCCAGGTTGAGTTAGATAAAAGTGTCAGTTTTCCTCCATCACCCTACTTCATAAACTGGACCGTGCTCCCAGCCTGAAACTGTGCTCCTATGAACATGTCCCTTCTCATCTCAGCCCCCAGGATATGGACATTCCATAAAGAAACTCTATGAATTCACCTTGGCCTTTTGGCTTAATGCTTGCTGGGCTCCCAGTTCAGACTGTCACTCTCTGGACTAGAGGAAAAGTGCTATTCCCCTGCCTCAGGGGCCTTGCCTAATCACCCTTATGTGTTAACCTGTCTCTAAGGGGCATAGAATAGTATTATTTGACTTACTAAATAGATTGTCCAGGGATTTCCAGTAAGATGGCTAGGTAATGGTTGTCTCCAAGCACAACTCTCTTTTCTCACCTCAAAGGAGCAAAAAATACACCAACTAAAAATGCAAAAAAATATTTAAAATGGAGGAGAAGAAAGATATAGGATCATTAGAGAGATTTCAAAGGCCACCTAGTCCAATCCCCTCTATTTTATAATTGAAGAATTCAAGGTCCCAGGTCACACATGTAGTATCAAAGGTGATATTTGAGCATTGTTTCTCTGACACCAGAATCATTATTTTATCCCCTATACATTCCCAAGGAAAATATTGCAGAACAATTAGCAGCAAAACTGAAGAACTGAGTAAATAAGAAAAATGTCCTGATATTATGAGGCAATATAAAAATTAAAGGAAAAGATATGGAGGAGAATCAGAACTCCTAAAGAATTCAAAAGGATAAACATTTGAACTAATGGCTTAAAACAAAAGGTAGAAAAGCTTAATTAAGCAGTTGATACTATGAATAAGAGAATGGCAGAGATAATACAAAAATAGAAAAATAGATCAGCATATCAGGGAAAAAAAGAATAGCAAACCTAGCAAAATTGGAAGAACACAGTTGTGTTCTCACAACCCCAAAGAAAGAGAACTTGCAAACAGGGCTCAAGGAAGCAATATGAGAATTGTCTTCCAAGGAGGGGGGTGATAATGTCAATATCTTCAACACTGTATTTCAGGAAATCACATGAAAATATTTTCCAGAAATATTGGGAGTGTAGGGGGAAAGTTGACAGATTGCAAGAAGTTATAGGATACTTGCAGAAATCCAGAGTTTCTCCAAACCATAAGTGCAATTGTCAAATCCTGGCACCCCAAATTAAAACAAAACAAAAAGACATTTTGTTGGAAGCAGCTAGATGTAGGTTATTTAAATGTTAATGCACTACAGGTTGAATCACAGACGATATTAATCAACAATTAGAAATCAGTGAAATGATGGGACTCTAACATATTGAAAAGTAAAGAAAATGAACTTATATAGTGAAATATCCCACAAAGTTAAATATACATAAAAATAGATCTCCCATAAGATGACAAATAGATGACAAATTTTTAATCATATCGGCAAAGAAAGACAAAGATGATTAGGGTTTGTGAAGTGGAAATTTAGCAAACAGAAGAAGCAATAAATATAAAGACATTCAGCTGATTCTATTTATAAGCTTCAGGAGGAAAAAAAAAAACATTTTTTCCATAGAAATCCCACCTTTTTTGAGAGTTGTTGAGGTTATAGGAAGAGATTAATTGAGAATAATGAAACTGAAATATCCTTGGAAAAGATCAGGAAAAGAAGTGAAGGGCCATTTCTGGAATGCTTCTGGAGTGCTTCATTTAGGTCACTTAAAAGAGGTGAAAGACTGGGGTAAGGGTGAAAGAAGGGGGCTCTTGAGGTGGGAACAAGGAATACTTTTATCTGGTCTTACCAAGGAAAGTTTAAAATAAAAGAAGGTTATATTATAAAATATTGAATCCAGGAATATGGATCTAGCCCAGGGAAGAAAGGAGGGAAGTCTATGACTGTGTGTGAATATAGTGACTAAAATTAGTTTTTTTAAAAGAAAAATAAGCTACAGATAGAGTTCATCTTAAAAAAAAGGGAAAAAACCCCCAATAATCCTGATCTGAGCTTGTCAGCAAAAAAAGAAAGGGACATAACTCTGACCTTTTCAAGATGGGCCAAAAAAAATGCATAAAAGAAGACATCTAAAAATCAAAGGAAACAAAATTGAAAACAAAAATAAATGATTTAAAAATATATTTTAAAAAAAGAATAACAATTGATAAACCGTTAATTTGTTTTTTTTTAAAGAGAGAGAAAAAACAAATGACCAAGATTAAAAATGAGGAGAGAAAGAACCCAAAAAATATAGAAGTAAGGAAAATTTCTGGAAACTACCACACTCAGACATACCAGTAAAATTTAAAATTCACCTAAAATGAATGAATAAGTATACAAATACCTAAATTGGTAAAAGAGTAGGAAGGGGATCTAAACATCAAAATATCATAAAGAGAATTTTAGTGAGATACAGATAAACTTCCAAAGGGGAAAAACCTGAAATAGGTTATAAAAAAAACAAACCTGAAATAGGTTTAATAAAAGATGAGTGTATTTATTGATTCTTGTATTTAGTTAGCATTTATTGAGTGCCTCTTGCTAGATACATTATTAGAGTTACAAAGATAGAAATAGAATGTCTGTGAACTGAGAGTTTATATTCTACTGGGGAGAAATAAGATGTACACAAGTAAGTTAAGAAAACATAACAAATTGAATATGGGAATTGAAAAAGATCAGGAAAACTCATGTAGACATTGAGCCTTGAACTGAGTCTTGAAGGAAGATAGAGATTTCATGAAATGAAAAAGGTGGAGTTTATCCAAAATTCAAAGAAAATATAATCCCCAAGTACATCATGTCACATTATAAACTGCAAGCTGGAAGAAGAAAACCTTAGAAGTTATCTATTCCAACTTAATTATTTTATTATTTTCAAAAATGGAAAAAGAAGGAACTCTAAAAATCTCTACTATTAAGATGATTAAAGTTCTGATACTTAGAGTAGGTAGAGACTGACTAATCAAAGAAAGAGCACCATACACCAGTATCAGCAATCAGTTTGATATAAAAATATTAAATTTTAACAGAGCCTGGACATGTTTTAAGTCTCTTGACTACATCAATTGATATAGACATAAGACTTGAAAACATAGCAGATATTTATAAGCAACCAAGAATTACCATTATTTGAAATAGGGAAATAGTGGACGTTTTCCCAATAGGAATAATGGTGAGAAAAGGACACAAACTATTTCCATTATTTACTTGGTATCTAAATAATTAGAAATGCTAGCTAACTACTATTAGGTATGAAAAAGAAATTAAGAGAATAAATATAGGATGAGAAAAATCACTATTATATACATCTATTTATGTTTCTAGTTTAATGTGAAAACCCCAGAAAAGAGACAAAAAATAGCTAAGATAATTGGTTCAGTAAAGTAGCCGAATACAAAATAAATTATTTTAAAAACTGCCAACATTTTGCTATATTAACTAGCAAAGTCAAGGCTACATAGACAATTTTTTAAAAATTATTCATATGTAGGAATTATAATCACAAGGATTATATCAGTACAACTATGTTATTTCTTAGTTTCAGACTTTGTAACCCCATTTGGAGTTTTCATGGCAAAAATACTGGAGTGGTTTGTCATTTCCTTCTCTAGCTTATTTTGTAGATGAGGAACTGAGGCAAACAAGGATAAATGATTTGCCCAGCATCACACAGCAAGTAAACATATGAGGCTAGATTTGAGCTCAGGAAGATATGTCTTCCTGACTTCAGGCCCCAACACTCTATCCTTTGGGCCACCTGGTTGCCTCTAATACAAGTATAAAATATTTCATTATGTTGTTCTGGCTTGATGATACACAAAGAGTACCTCACCACTTCAAATATAATGAAAAGCATTGCTATGCAAGTTATCCTACAGAGTTAGCAGTACACCAATTGATATTTTTAAAGTAATAAATAAATAAAAATATATAACATTACGAAGAAAAGTAATTATATTAAAACATGGTTTTCAAAAATATAAAACAAACAGGGGCGGCTAGGTGGCGCAGTGAGTAAGAGCGCCGGCCTCGGAGTTGGGATGACCCGAGATCAGATCCGGCCTCAGAAAATGAGCACCCACACATAAATAATGACTAGCCGTGTAACCTTGAGCAAGTTACTTAACCCTAATTGCCTTAATATATATATATATATATAAAACAAACAAAAAACCAAGTTCACAGAACCTAGGTCAAGAACCTCTGATCTAAAGAGACTAATGTTGATACTCAGGTAACTCACAAATAAACTTAGATGTTTAAAATAGATTTATAGAAAGCAGAAGCAAAGGCAATTGGTTGAATGTGAAAATACAATTTGTTGGCACAATGCTGTTAAGAACTTTGTCAAAAGTGCTAAATCTCAGAATGAGCTAAGCCTGGCAAGGAAATCTAATGATGTCAGTCAATCAACAATCCTTTTTTTTATGTCTACTAATAAGAAAGAGTTTGGTTTTGATTTTTTGTTTGTTTGTTTGTTTTTGGTTTTTTTTTTAACAATGGCAAAGAGAGCATTCGGAACCATGAAATGATGGCACTATTGCTTATAGTGGATGGATGATGAAAATCCAGAGAAGGAAAAGTCTTTCAATTCTTGTTTTCCTTCTGTAAAGTTGTTTTGTTGTTGTTATCTTGACTTGTGCACGAAATTGGATTTAAGTGAGACAGAGTTGTACCCCATGCACTCTATCCTAGAGTGCCAAAGAAGGGATAATAGTGGAATTTGAAAGGAGTCAAATTTATGCTTAATGTAATGAATACATTTCCTAATGGTTAAGAGATTAGAAGGTGAGTTCTTTGAGAGCAGGAACCTGATGCAACAGGTCTTTGAATAGATTATAAAAGGAATTCTTATTCTTATTCAACTATAAGTTGGATTAAATGGTCATTGTGATCCCTTCCATTGCTAAAATTATGTGATTTTTGTGGCCTAGATATCTCATTGCTAGGTTTAAACAACAAAGAGGTTGATACAACAAGAAAAGACCCATATATACACAACTCTCCTGAGTATCATTATTTGTAAGAACAAAAAACTGGAAACAAAATGTGCCTAAGATTGAAGAATAATCAAACAAATTGTAGTATGTGGATGTAATAGCAAAGTGTTGCACCACAAGAATCAACAAATGGGAAGATTTCAAAGAAACCTGAGAAGACTTAAATGAAGTGATGAAGAGTGAAAAAAGCAAGAGCCACAAGAATGCTATACACAATGACTAAAACAATGTAAATAAAGACAAACCCCAAAGCAACAAAACTAAGGTCAAAGACAATAGGCAGCACTGGCCTCATAAGATTGAAGTACATCCTTCCTTTTTTATTAGCCTTCAGTAATCAGCAAATTACAGATGGCCTCAGTGCTATATACAATCAGTTGAAATCACCCTATTAGGCAGCTTTGTTAACTAACAACAAAGATGCACTAGAAGTTCTAAAATAAGGATGGTAATCATGGGAGATGTTTGAATATATGTTGGACTGTGTCTGTCTCACAACAAAAAGTATCTGATTAAAATAAAAATTAAAAATAGACTGCCTGAAGCTAACATGGCAGAGTCACTTATACTACAAACCACACAGCAGTAGGGTCCAGAGACTATAAAACCAAGGCAACAGTTGGCCTAGACTTCAGAGGGACTGGCTGCAATATGAGGGACATAGACTTACATTCCAAGTAATAGTTGGAACTTGTGTCCCTGGCCTTGGAGCTAAATTGCTCTAGACTATTTTGCTGGCTGGGCAGAAGACCTCCCAAACTTTATGGTGCAGTGTAAGTTTTTCACAGGCCTCTCCTCTGTGGATAACCTTTAGACTAGGCTAAAGTAGCTTACTTCCAACCCCACATATGGAGTGCAAGCTGCCTCACAGAAAATGACATCCTACTAGATGATGTGGAAGGCTATCTTCAGGAGACTAAGGGGGCACTTTCTTTGTTTTTAAATTTTATTTCTTTTTAGTTTTCAACATTACATTTCCACAAGATTTTGAGTTCCAAATTTTTCTCCCCATCCCTCCCCTACCTCCCACCTCAAGATGGCAAGCATACTCATTCCCCCTTCCCCCAAGAGACTAGGGCACTTTCAACACTAACCTTAGAAACAAAATGGGAAGTGAGCAGATTTTCAGTTTCCTGAACAAAGGACAGTTCTAGCATATGTTAGCTTCTTCTCTACCCTAAGCCAGAATTTAGGATGGAATTGTCTGTCCTCAGACAGACAAGAACAAGCAGCCACAACAAAAATGCCAAAACACTGGGAAATAGGATTGAGTCAAGAAAATGTTCTCCTCCTGCATTTTGGCTTCCTAATCTAGTTTGGACTCCTCTATCCCTGGTCTTCCTGTATGTCCCAGCTTCTTGTAATTCTATGTCCTTCAGACATCCTAGTACCAACCAATCCATGTTGGCTTTTTGGCTCTAGATTTCTCTCTTCTCAACTCTGACTTAGCCTCCTTTATCCCAGGTGGGGATTATTCTGCTTCTTGCCTAAGTTAAATAATCATTTTCTAATGGTTTGCAACTCAAAAAGTCAATTGACCTATTGTAGGACCTCTAATAGCATCTCTAGAGAACATGGAGCTGAGACTAGTTTCAAACCTCTAAGGGTTATACCGGTGGGAGAAGGTTCATTTGCAACTTTAGAATCAGGATCTCCCTGTCTTTAAAAATGTTTAAAGGTAGAGGTCTTGGCCCCAAATAGCACTCAAATTTCTTGACTTCCAACATACACCTCTTGACCAAGGGATTTTAGAAAAGGCATTTGATGAGTATGGCAGTCTGGATAGGGACACTGAACTAGCTGTATGCTATGGTCAATTTTGCTTCTATGTCATGTAAGATACCTTCCTCAATTAGTCTTTTCTATGGGTTCAGTGCTTCCCTTTGTCTTAGTCCCCTCTATAGTGATATAAAACACTTGTATCCAGTCTTTGTATGAGAGCTGGTACCCATGTTGCTTTTGTGTCTTTGAATAGTGAGGAAAAATTAATATAAAAATTAATATAAAGGATGGGTAAGAAATTTCAGAAAAAACCCCATGGTATGCATTAAAGAAACTACAACCTGACCTATTTAAATGTGTTATTGAATATGGGAAATGTAAGGTATATAGAAGAAAAGACATTGATAACACTAACAATTTCTTATAAAATTGAACCAATTGCTTTAGAGAAGAGAATGAAATAAACTAAAAATCAACCATAATTGGCAAACATTTGATGGATTCACCAAATTGAGAACTAAGAAACCAACAGAAAAACTGGCTTATAATATAGTCATTTGTTGAATTTGGAGAAAAATGGGAGAAGTTTATGACGTTTTGGATTTTTTTTCTTTCTTTTTTTTTAAACAAATGCTTTATTAACTTTCGTTGTACATCATTCATTTCCGCCAGATTTTGAGTTACAAACATTTTCCCCCCATTATTCCCCTACCCAGCCTCCCAGAATAGTAGTCCCACAAGATATCGCCTCCTCCAATCTGCTCTCTCCCATACCCCCATCGACTTTTCCATTAGAGGAAGGTGAGTCTTTGTGTCCCAATGCCTGCACATCTTATCTCCCTATTACAAGCAAAAGAGTATTAATAATAGTATTTATATATATTTGAAACATTTAATGTTAAGACCTCGAATTTCAGATCCATTTCCTTCCTCCCTTGTCACCCATTCCCTCTGGGGAGATAAGTAATTCAGTATATGTTGTACATGTCTAGCTATGCAAAACATTATCATAGTAGATATATTGTACAAGGCTGCTTATAATTCCCTCCCACTCATCCCACCCCCCACCTGGTCCATTCCCTACATGATCCTGTCCCTCTTTTATAGTGGGTACTTCCAACCTCCCCTCCCCCCAAGGATGCCCTCCCATCCATCATCCCTCCTCTCATCCCCCTTCCCCTATCCTGCTGCAGGTTGAGATATCCCATTTAGTATGTATGTCATTTTCTCCCTGAACCAAATTCAATGTGAATGTGGTTTTGCCTTTTTAGCCTTCCTTATTCTCCCCCTCCTTTGCAACCACTTCCCCTTGATTCTTCTACATGGGATAGTTTACCCTACCCTGTCTCTCCCCATCTCGTCTTGCCACTTTCCTCTCTCACCTCATAATTTAATCCCTTGAGTATTCTCCCTTCCCAACAAATTCAACCTATGCCCTCTATCCATATATAACTGTAACGATATACACACACATTCACATATGTATTCATATGACCACACACCCTTCTTCCATTATTTCCTTTTTTTTTTTTTTTTTTAGCAATTGGCGTTAAGTAACTTGCTCAAGGTTACACGGCTAGTCATTTGATTTATGCGTGGGTGCTCATTTTCTGAGGCCGGATCTGATCTCGGGTCATCCAAACTCCGAGGCCGGCGCTCTTACTCACTGCGCCACCTAGCCACCCCTTTAGGGCAATTGGGGTTAAGTAACTTGCCCAAGGTTACATGGCTAGGTTTTTTTTTTGTTTGTGCGGATTAAGTGTCAGAGGCTGGCTTCGAACTCAGGTCCTTCTGATTCCAGGGTCAGCGCTCTATTCACTGCGCCACCTAGCTGCCCCGTTCTTCCATTATTTTCAAGGTGAGAAAGATATCATGAGTCACAGTTATTGCTTTTCCATATAGGAACGTAAATAGTTCAACTTTGATAAGTTCCTTTTGATTTCTTTTCCCTGATTACCTTCTCAGTTATCTCTTGCTTCTTGTGTCTGGATGTCAAATTTTCTATTCAATTCTGGTTTTTTCCTCAAGAATGCTTGAAAGTCCTCTATTCCACTGAATGACCATATTTTCCCCTGAAACAAAATACTCAGTTTTGCTGGGTAGGTGACCCTTGGGTTCATTCCAGTTCTTTTGCCCTCTGGAATATCATATTCCATGCCCTTCTCTCCCTCAGTGTAGAAGCTGCCAGGTCCTGGGCTATTCTGATTGTGTTTCCACAATATTGAAATTGTTTCTTCCTGGCTGCTTGTAGTATTTTCTCCTTGATCTGGGGATTCTGGAACCTGGCTATAAGATTCCTGGGAGTTTTCTTTTTGGGATCTTTTTCAGGAGGTGATCGGTGGATTCTTTCAACCTCTATTTTGCCCTCTGGATCTAAAACATCAGGGCAGTTTTCCTTGAGAATTTCTTGAAGGGTGATTTCTAGGTTCTTTCCTTGATCATGGCTTTCAGGTAGTCAATAATTTTTAAATTGTCTCTCCTGGATCTATTCTCCAGGTCAGTGGTTTTTCCCATGAGATATTTCACATTGCCTTCTAATCTTTCATTTGTTTGGATCTGCTTAACAGCATCTTGATTTCTCATAAAGTCATTAGCTTCCATTTGCTCCAGTCTAACTCTGAAGGAATGAATCTCCTCAGTGAACTTCTGAGATTCTTTTTCCATCTAGCAAATTCGACTTTTTAAGGCATTCTTCTCCTCATTGCCCTTTTGGGCCTCCTTTGCCATTTGAGTTAGTCTATTTTTTAAGGTGCTGTTTTCCTCAGTCAGGCTGTTGACCCTCATTTCATACTTTTCCTGCATCCTTCTCATTTCTCTTTCCAATTTTCCTCCACTTCTCTTATTTGATTTTTAAAGTCCTTCTTAAGGTCCTCTATGGCCTGCAACCCGCTCATGTTTTCCCCTGGGGCTTTTGGAGCAGGACTTCTGACCTTACAGTCCTTTTCCCGCACTATGCCCCCAAAATAGGAGTCTAGGGTTGCATTTTCTGTTTCCTTTGCCTTGGCATGTTGCCACTTAATTACTTGACTTTTGGGCTTGTTGCCACACTATGGCTTTAAGGCCAACTAGAGGAATTTTCTTCCCGAACATGTGGGGGGGCAACTTCCATTTCTGGCGAGCTGTAAACCCACCCACGACTTCCACCCCAGATCACAATCCAGATCCAGGGAGGTTAAAGCAAGAGCGATTACCCCCCAAGACTGATTGCTGGATCTCCCTACGATTTGCAGGCTGGGAGCTGGAGCTGCCTCTGAAAACTACAAAATGGCGTGTATCCTCAGTGGCTTCTAGCCCCCAGGGGAGGGAGCCGACGCATTCCCTAAATACAGGTCCCAAAGTCCATAGGACACTAACCTCTTACTTTGTCCTAGGCATGTCTATGTTGATAATTCTGGAGTCACCACAGCTCCTGGTGTTCTGGGGTTCCTCCAGCCAGCTGCTGGCCCTGCCGCCCTGGGGCTAAAACCTCAGCTCACTGGTACCTGGGCTCGGCTCAGCTCCTGCACTGGGCTCAGCTCCTGAGCTCTGCACGTTGGGCGCTGCCAGGTCCCAGACAGCTGCGCTGGTCCTTCCTGCAGGGCTGCTGGGCTGTCCTCAGCGGGAGGTTAGCTTCTCTGTGTTGTTCTGTGGGTGCTGGGGCTCCAGAAGTTGTTCAGAGTCCCCTTTTACATAGTTTGGGGGGAATCTGGGGGCAGAGTGGCTTGGACGAGCTGTTTCTACTCCGCCATCTTGGCTCTGCCCCTGTTCTGGCTTTTTTAACAGAAAATCAAGGAGAAAAGAAAGAAAACTAGTTTGAAGAAAACTTAACAAAAGATCCAAATAGGCAGAGCCATATTGAGGTTATTTAAGGATCAAACTAGAAGAAAGTTAGCCACCAGCATCAACACCACCACAACAAAAAGACAGAAAAGATCTGCAGATATTATACAATATAGATATATAATTGTATAAACATATTTGCCTATATTTATATCCACCACACTTGGACTGCATCCTCACAGTGATAGTTGTACTTTTAGCAGAAGTAGAAATGCCAGCAACAACAACAAAAAGATGAGAAATACAATGGAATAAAGCCAGGTTTACCCATAGCAGTTCCATGCTGCAACAATACAGTTTTGAGGGTCTTAAGGGCTCTGAAGGTGGCGGCGGGGATGGGGGGTGGGCTTTATTCCAGAGATTTAGGGAGAAAAGAATCTCAGACTTTTTAGCAATAAAATGTTATCAAAAGAACGTAAAAAAACTAAGTATTTTCTTTCTCATGTACAGAAGGTTCTCATGAAAACAACCTATACATGCATTGAGGGCATCTTGAATGAGGGTATTAAATAACATGGCCAGACTTTTTCATGGAAGGCTACATCTTTATTTTGTCATTACACAGTTTAGTGAAAAATATAGAGAATACATCATTCTACTGTGCTTATTGCTTATTGCTTATAAAAGCCCATTTGATTTGGTAAAGTAAAATACCATTTTAAAAGTTCTCTTTATATATCAAAATTATACAAGATTATTTTAAAGGACTGGCAGAATAAATAAAATGTTAAACCTATTGTGTAATTTATAGAACCCTTGGTTGTTAGTATCAGGAAAGACAAAAAAATGGAGAGAGCTATGCTCATCAAAGGTTATCTCCACTAATACCATGGATACCTAGCATAGAATCAAAATTGAGAAGGCATGGTAAGTCTCCCATATGCTTCTTTTTGTGGATACCATTGTGCTGATGGTCTCAAGTATTGAAATATTTCACAGCTTCCTAAATAAAATCCTTAATTAAAGGAGTTTTCCTTCCCTATAGGGAAAAACGATAGAGAATGCTTATTGTCCAGACCATGACTTGTAGTTCAGTGGAAAACCTATAGAGTTTGTCCATCTTTGTGTCTTGAAGAAATTAGAAATGGATGATGAAATGGACTAGAATTAAACAGGAGGAAGAGAAAGGAGAGAGGCCTATATTGCCTTTAAGAAATTGCCAAGTTTTTAAATATCCCATACTGCTTCTCCCTAAACAATATCAATATTCTTCAAGTATTTTTGTACTAAGGAACACCACAGCCTCCTAAACATTAAAATTGATGGTCACTGAACAGGCCAAAGAGAAGCCTGTGGTGGGAGTGAGCAGACTGAAGCTTATTATAGACTAGAAGTTGTGAAGAAGTAGTATAAAGGATTTCATCAAAGAATTATATAGTTCTCTGCGGTGAGCTTCTGGGAAGATATAGACGAGAGTCACATAGGATGGGGGAGGTATGGACAATTTGCAATCTCCATTGTTTGAGAGAATAGACACATCGAAGAGATCGCAATTCCCTTAGAATATTACCTATGACTTAAAAAAATGTTTCATGCATATTTTTGTGTGCCACAATCACTTCCCAATAACCTGTCCCATTGTGCTCTGTTTTCCTAGCCCACGTGTTTTTATTTTTTAAGAAGTGAAATAAAACTGTCCCATATTGTTCACAAATACAGAATATTTAACATTTCAAATCCATTCACAGCTCACAACCGAAAAGAAGTATATTCACAGATCATTCATTAGGAAACAATACTGATCATTGTGTCTAATCTAAATTATATCGGTTTTTAATGTTGTCTTTCCTCACATTATTACAGTCATTGTATATGCTGCTCTCTTGATTCTGCTTTCTTTAATCTACATATGTCTTCCATATTTCTCTGAAATCTTCATAGTCACTATTCCTTAGCAAGTAATATTATCCCATTACATTAATATATCTATGACGCTGCTTTCCTGGTGACTACCTCTCCTGGAATCTGTTTCAGACAGCCTTGCCATTTGTGCATCAAATGTGTACCCTTTGCACCTCCCTCCAGTTCTGCAACCATGAGGCAAAATCAAATCAACTCTTCCATTACTCATGGATAGGCTATATTACTTTACTCATTTATGGCCCTAATCACCACCCCCATAATTTTCAGGACCAAAATGCCTTTCCTTAGCCACTAAACTTTTTGTATGTTGTCTTTCCCTTTAGAATTTAAACTCTCTTCCCTTTTGTAGTTGTATCTCCAGTGTTTCAAAACTGCTTGGCATTTAATAAAGCTTTTTCATTCATTCATTCACCATTTGTTCAATCATTCCCTAGTCAATGGACAGAAAATCCCAGCTTTCTGATACTACAAAAAGTGCTGCTATGAATATTTAGTTTTATTTGACCCAGTATAATGAATTGCTAGGTCAGAGGTTATTGCCAGTTTATTTACTGTTTGCAGAATTTCAAATTCTTTTCCAGAAGTTGAACCAATTCACAACTTAAACTCTGGGTCAGATAGAAGTAGTAGAACCTTTAAGGTGTCCCTCTATTATTTTTATTATAGATTGCCTTGTGGAAATTTTTCTTTCTCCATTTAGTTTTTGTTCTTATTACTTTGCTGAGAGGAATTTCTTGCTGTCTTACGGTGGTGAGTGTTAGCTTGGAATGATTTTATCATGGAAAATACAAATAGTGATTCAGATGAATTTAAAAATGTCATGTGGAGAACCAAAAAAAAAAAAAAGGAGGAAGAACTGAGAGCAAGCTTAATCCCACATAACTGTTTATGGAACACAGGGATTGACTGAAAAGACCACAATAAAATCCCTTTGATTTGTTGTTATAATTTGCACATACCCCTCCACACAGGTATTCCTGCATTGCTTGGTAGGTAAAATTTTTACACAGGTTAAAAGAATGTCTGTGTGCTGCTCTTAGAGAGCATGGCAAGGGAATGGCTTATGTCTTTTCCTGTAGACAGACTCTTAGTCTGATGGGGCAGAAAGAAGAGGCAATAACCGAAAGTGGCAGTGAACCAGATTGAGAGCTTGTAAGGGGACCCTGGGCAAGTCACTTAACCCTGGGTGAAAATGGCTACCTTGATTTACTTGAGCACTCCTCCCCCTCTCCCACACTGCTCACCACAATTATCCAGGTAAGCAGAAGAATTGTATGAGGATTGGCTGTATTGGCTTACCAATAATGCTTTGCAGTGACTAAGAGTAAATCTAGCAGTATGTGTAGAAAATCAGCAACTCCAAAGTCATGCCAGCTTTGAAGCAGACTCTTCTGCAGAGACTCCCTGTTTTACATTCCCTTATCTTATTTTTTGTGCTGGAGACTTAAACTGTCAGGCTGATTTGTGTATCAAAGGTCCACATATCTGACACCTTGAATTCTTACTCCCTTTCCTGGATCTCCCCTTCCTTGGGAACAAGGACTCACCATTTCCCGCCTTTCTTCCCAAATTCCCTGCGTCCCTTTGTTTGAAAAGTATATATGTCTCATGCTTTCCAAATGGGCCTTAAACATGTTATAACACTGACACTGTTCCAGCTTGCAAGCCTTTTCTCAGGCAATCAATGCATTTATAATCTGTGTAAACTGCTGTCACACTCTGCTTCATTCCAGGTTTCCTTTTTGGGGCCTGGGGTTTCTTCTGTTTAGTGGTACACAGGGTTTTTTTCTTTAACACCTACTTACCTCAGTTATTTCATCTGTAAAACGAGCTGGAGAAGGAAATGGCAAACTGCTCCGGTATCTTTGCCCAGAAAATCCCAAATGGGGTTAGAAAGAGTCAAACATGATAGAGCAACCAAAAAACAACCACAAAGGAATGAGGATGGGGAGAAGTGGAGGAGAGATATTGTAAAGTAGGGGCTTTTAGTCATTAGCATTTTAGCCATTGTATGTCTGAAACTGGAAATTAACCCTAAAGGGAAGGCTGAGTTTTGGGGGAATTGGGACTGGTTCCATGATTTCACTGGTAAAGAGAACTCCCTTGTGGGCAAACTCCCACTACCAAAACAGGGCAGCACCTGCTTGGCAATTTATAATCCCAGAGAACTGAGAGACATGTCATACAGCCAGAATAAGTCAGAAGCAGACTTGAACCTAGGTCCCTCTGACTTTGAAGGTACCTTTCAATCTCCTAGATTATTTTGTTTTTAAAATTGGATTACACTGAATCACCAAATTTCGTCTTTGGAAGGATTCATGCAGCTTGTCTAACCAAACACATGAGAACAGAATTTCCTTATACAAAATTTCTTCTGTTTAAGCACCCACAAGTGATGGGGAGCTGCTAAATTCTGAGGCAGGCCATTCCATTTCTGAACAGGGATGATTGTTAGGCAACTTTTTCTCAGAGAGGGCCAAAATTGACCTCTCTGCACCAACCCCATTACTCCTAATCTTTCTCACTGGGGCCAAACAAAACAAATCTAATTCCTTTTCCAATTCAATTCAATAAACAAACATTTATAAAACACATACTATGTCCCAGGCACCATGCTAGGCCCTGGGTGCCACAAAGACAAAAATGAAGCAGCCCCTACCCTCAAGAAGGTTATTCCATCTGGGAGAATGGAATATGTATACACAAGAAAGTAAATGCAAAGGAATTTCAAGAGGGGGAGAGTGTTAATAACTGGAGACTAGGGGAAGTTGTTGGGCATCAGGAGAGACTTTTGTGTGAGAGGTTGTTCCTGAGTTGTGTTTTGGAGGAGGAGAGAAATTTTATGAGACAGAGGTAAAGAACAAGTGTATTCCAGGCAAGGCCCCACTTCTTTTTTTTTTTTTTTTTGGAGGGCAATTGGGGTTAAGTAACTTGCCCAAGGTTACACGGCTAGGTTTTTGTTTGTGTGTGTTAAGTGGCCGAGGCGGGAACCGAACTCAGGTCCTCCTGATTCCAGGGCCAGTGCTCTACTCACTATGCCACCTAGCCGCCCCTAGGCCCCACTTCTGCATAGGCATTGAGGCAGGAGATGAAAGAAGTTATATAGGAAACAGTTATTAGAGTGTGAATTTGAGGGGGTACTGAAAGGGAGTAATAGGAAATAAGACTGGAAAGGAAGGGGGCAGCCACATTAAGGAGGTTTTTGCTGTAAATACCAGCTCAGGGATTGTTTATTTTATCCTAGAGGCGATATGAAGCCATTGAAGATTTTGGAATATGTGTGTGGGGAGTAGGAGTGGTGAGGAGGGAGGTATTCATGTTCAGGTTTTGGAAAGATGAAAACCCTTCCAACACCTGAAAGCAATAGCTTTTTTTTGTAATGCAATCTGCTAGCATAAGCTTTTGCTTCATTGGACAACTAGGTGGTGCATTGGCTAGAACACTGGGCCAGGAGTCAGAAGTTAATGCAAATTTGACTTCAGATACTTCCTATGCTTTGTGACCCTGGGCAAGTCACTTAACCCCTGCCAGCATAAAACTGAAGGAGGAAATTGCAAACCTCTCCAGTATCTTTGCCTGGAAAAACTCCATGGATAGTTGCGGGCACGGGGCCACAGAAACAAGAGAAAGTTTTGCATTGGGAGTCACAAGGCCCAGGCTCCCATTCTAGGATTGTCTCGAATTTAGGAAAATTTCTTCACTTGTGTGGGACTTCTTTTCCTCATTTGGATTATGAAGAGGTTTCTGTTATTCTTTCTATGCATTTGTGATAGCAAATTGAATTTGAGCAGGAAATCATGAGACACGATCATTTTATTTTGATGAGAGAGGCAAAGAGAACTCTGGCCTGGTATGAGAATGAAGACAGTTCAGGACTAGTTGCTAACTACAGAAGTCTTTCTCAGATCTGAAGTCACCTTTGAACCAGCAGGCCTCCAGGCAGTCTTTGCCACTCTTCACCACCATTAAAAAAGTGTTAACAGCAAAAAGGCAATCTCATTAGCTAGCATTCACATTTATTCCTAATGTTAATTACCAAATCTTAAAATGTATTGAAAAATAGCACTTTGTAAATATCAAATGTAGCTGTTGTCTCTGTTCAGCATGTGCTGGGTAAATAGGGAAATTTAAGCAATTGCTAAAAAAAACTATTTGTTGCAATTTGAAAGCTAGAAAACAACAAATTGGAATGTTATTTATTTGTTAAAAATTCCAAATAAATTAAAACCCTCTCGACTCATTATCCCTCTGCTGAATGTGGCCAAACATCTACCATCAGGACTGAGTCTGATGCAGTGTTTGCAAAAATCTCAAGCAAATATTGACAAATATTTCAAGAACTGGGTATATAAAATCCTAGCCACATCATACATGCTCCATTAATTTAAATCCAAACCATTAGCTCTGTTAAATCCCTACTTATTGTAGTATAGAAATATTACTACATATAAAACATTTTTCATAGCAAAGGGACATGACTGTAATTTATCGTACAACATCCTTACCATCCAATCACATTAACCTTAATCTTTGTCATACTTATCCCACCAGTCCGACAGCACTTGGCATTTTGAGAACTGTGCATTAATCTCTGAAGTTCACGTGAAGTTGCAAACCCTAACAAGGCATAATGGCCTTTGGAAACCATCTCAGGGTACTCCAACATTCCATTCTAAATTATATTTCTTCTCCCTGGACATTCTTCAGTTTTAAAGAAGAGGTGGAAGCATACGATTTGATGTCATATTTAATGAATCAAAACCAAATCAAATCTTTAGGAAGTCTTGTTTCTCCTTAGTCTGCTGCTCTTAACACCATTTCCCCATTTTGGGCTTTTGTGCTTACCAGCTGCCCTTCATGGCATTAAAGCACTCCTTGTTCACCTCAGCCTCTTGAGATTCTCAGCTGCCTTCAAGGCTCTAATCATGTACCTTCTTCACTGGAGAACATTTTTCTTTAGCTATTAGTGCTCTCTTTCTTCCTCTCTCTCAAATTACCATGTCGCTATTGATCTTTTTAAATGTTGCAGTAACCTCAAATGTCGGTAGTATAATGCAGGAGAATCTATCCTAGTTTTGCTGGATGGGACCAAGCTCTCTGAGGACAAGAGTCTTTTGCCTCCATAACTTCAGTGCCTAACTTAGTGACTTACACTTAGGTGGCACAGAATGAATGCATTTTGTTCTTGTTGCTGCTATTATCCCCAAGCACCAGCTGCTTTCTCCTGTTACTTCTTCCCATATTTTCATGCCTGTCTCCTTTGACCTTTCTCTTACATAGCCCATAATTTTCTCTACTTACCTCTTTCTACTGTGCCATTTGAAATCTTTGCTAGACAGTTATCCCTTCCACATTGGGGGCCATGGGAGTGAGTTAAAAGCATGACACCCCTGTGATCTGGAAAATCTGTGTAAAAATTTTTGACCCTCCCTTTATACCAGAGAAGATCAATTTTTTCTTTTTCTTTTATAGGGTACCTTATTATAAAATTTGGGTTGATATTCTATAACACTATGCAAACATTTATACATTTTTGAGTTTCTAAATTTTTCTGTATCATCTGCTGGCCTTGGTCATCTGCAGCTTCCACAAAACTCCCCCAAATTTTCCATTTAATTTCTTATGCCAACCCCCAATATATCAAAACTGCAGTGGAGAAAGTTGTGATGTGGAACAGCCGTATCAATAACAAACAACCATTTATCATCGATCTCTTCCTGCTATACTCCCACATCCTGGAAATAATCCCTTCCCTGAATTTGCCATTTCTCCTACCATGATATTCTATTCTTATGTCCCTGACTCACAGGGCAAGGAATCAGCATACTCTTCTTTCCTCCACTTAATATCATAAATTGTAAAAGATCTTCAGTCTAAGAACTAGAAAGGTTCTTTGAAGTCACCTGGTCCAACCCTCCTCATTTAACAGATGAGGAAACTAAGACTTAAGGGAAGTTAAATAACTTTCTTAGAGTCCCAAGAGGTAGTAAGTATCATAGACAGAACCTAGATCCTCTAATTCCTGAGCTAGTTAGTGCTCAGCCTCTGGACCTTTGTTCTGCCCCAAGAACTTGGAAACTCCTACTTTTAAGTTCACCCTATTTAAGCAGAGACAGTGGTGAACTTGGAGTTAGAGGTCCTGAGTTTGAGGCTCAGTTTGACTACATGTAGCCAAAGTGACTTTGAACATGTCACAACTTTCTGGGCTTCACTTTCCTCAACTGTAAAATGAGTGGGGTTAGACTAACTGATTACTAAGGTCCCTTATGACTCTCGAGCTAGGATCCTTTGTTTGCACTACCTTTTTCTCATCCCTGCCCCTGCCATTTACTCAATTTCATTGCATGTTCTCATGCTTTTTCACCTTTTGTTCTTTCTACCTTGTTATTACTAAAATCTGAGCAATGTTTACCATCTAAATTCTTGGATCCTACCCCTGAGTCCTTGAATGCTGCTAGAGTAAACCATGAAACTTGCTTCAACCTACTAAAAATCCATGCATTATTCTCTAATCTCAGCTGTACGATTCAGCCTATGTGGTAACTATCCTCTCTTCATCTAAGTTTGACTCCCTATCACACTTCCCATTGTGCCTATACCAAGCCTTCCGCTTTCTCCTCAAGAACTGAACTCCATTCCAACTTCTTTTCTCTTAGCAGATGACCTCAGCTCCTACTTTATCAAGAAGATAGAGACCAGTGAATGTATTTCCTCAGTTTACTTCGTCCATACCTCAGGAATTTTCTCCATCTTTACCTATTGCCTCAGATAATGAAATCAAATTCCTTTTTGCCAAGGCTAATACTTAAGTTTGTACCCATTCTCTCTTGCCTCTCCTTAGAACCCTTCTGCATTAAACATCCATCTTCCTTACATTTTTCAGTTTTTAATCTTGACTGATTCTTTGTCTTTTTTTCTAAATGTGTTCATGTCATTCCTCTGCTTAAATTTTGTAAAGTCTTTCCCTTGACCTTTTCGAACCCTGAGCTATTGCCCTCTTTCCTCCCATCCACTCTGAAAATTCTAGAAGTGGTAGGTAGTCTCCACTCGTGGCTTCCACTTTCTTATCACCCACTCATTTCTCAGTCCCTTGAAATGTGTCTTGCACCCCCACAATTCTATTAAAATTGCTTTCACCAAGATCATCAGTGGCATTTTTATTGACACATCCAACGTCTTTTTTTTTCAGTCTTCATCCTTCCTGACCTTTCTGCCACATTTCATACTTTTATCCATCTTCTTCTCAATAGTATTTTTCCTCCTTTAGCTTCCTCAGCACTGAATTCTATTGGTTCCTCCACCTCTAAGCTTCTTTTAACCAGTTCTTCTTCCTTCATCCTACTTACAATGTATATGCAGTCCTTGAGGCTCTGTTATAGCTTATCTTTACTTCTATTTGCATGTTGTCTGTCTGTGCAATTTATCCCCTTCCATGGTTTAAATTATCACCTCTGTTCAAATGATTTCCTGATCTCCTTCTCCAGAATAGGCTTCTCCTTTGATCTCCAGTACTGTATCTCTAACTACCTACTGGACATCCATATCTGGATTTTCCATTGGAACCTCAAACTCAAAACATGCAAATCTTAATTTATCATCTACCTTCCCCCCAAAATTCTGCTTTCTGACTGAACTTCAGAACAGTTCCCAGACAGTAGGTAGTGCCATTTTCTGTGAACACTTAGATTTTTAGAGTTTCAGTTTCCTACCCTTGAAAACAATTAGATGCAGGGGCCCTTGAGCTCAATGGTTAATAATTTTTTTTGGATCTAATTGGATTGAAATGGATTGAGTTGATATGAAGGGTATGGAAGAATAAAAGATGACAATTCATGGGAGAGTAAGACATGTGCACAGTAGAGATCTATCAACATACTGTGAGGATTTTGAGAAAGGAAGAGAGACCAGTTTCAACTGGAGCTTGTGGCTGGTGTCAGAGAAGGCTTTGTGGAGGTGTTTGTACCTCACTGAGACCTTGCCAAGTCTCATAGACTCCACCTTCATTGTCTTCCACATCTGTCCCCTCCTTTTGACTCAGTGTCACCACATAGTTGGAACCCTTGTTTTTTGCCTTGACTATGATAATTTTTTCAGTTATCATAATCATAATCCACTGGTCTCTATGCTTCTAGTTTATTCTACCTCCAGTTCATCATTCACTTATTTGCCTGATAAATCTTCATATTTCCTAATGCCTAGGCCTGAACAGTTTTGTACCTTATTCTAAATGCTTCCCAGGTTCTCTGTTGCCTATAAGATAAAACACAAACTCCTCAACCTATCATTCCAGGCCCTCCACCATATGACTCTATTTGGGTAAGGCCTGACTTAGTCTAGAGTTGTGTTGATTCAAATTCAATGTTAGAATTAGAATTGTCTCTTATAGGTCAGGTAAGATTTTTTAAAAAGGGTGTTTACTAAGTCATAGCATAGAAAGGATATTCAACAAGCATATCACTTAGCTCTGGTTGACATGGTCTCTCCTACTACATTTGGTCAGCGGTGGCAGTGTGGCGACTTGCCCAACCTTAGGGCATTCTCCAAGTCTCAAGGGCTTCACACCCATATGAGTGTGCCTTTTAATGCCTTTGAAGGGGTAGGGAACCTGAAGGCTTGAGGCCACATGACCTTGAGGCAGCCCTAGGTCCTCCAGTGTGGCCCTTTGACAATCCAAACTTGAAATCTCTGAAGTTTGGATTTAGTTGAAGGGCTGCACTTGAGGACCTAGAGGGCCATATGTGGCCTTAAGACCACAGGTACCCCACCCCTACAAGGCTTTAGGTGACCAGGAAGCTACATCAATATAGTGGTAATCAATCAGGAAGCTCCATCAAAGAAAGGTGCTGCTGGAACTTCAGCCCTCAGAACCAATCAAGTCCTGAGATAGTATTATTACCTTTAAGGAAAGAACTAGCCTAATTTGTATATGAAGAGAGATTTAGATATTGCTCCCACTAAGATCTCTCACATGTATTTCCACACTTATTGATGCGCTCACTTATTCTATATTGCAGGCAAAATGGAGTACTGAAAGTTACCACACCTTATTCTCTTTTCTTTCCTCTTAGTGCTTTCAGTGTTATCTACTATATCTACATTTCCATACTTTGAAAGCCTTTCCTTCCTTCATGGTTGAGTTCAGCTTCTAACTTGTCATGTAAATCTTTCTCAATCCTCTAAGTAGAAATGATTCCTCTTTTTTTTTTTTTTTGCTTTTTTTTTGGAGGGCAATTGGGATTAAGTGACTTGCCCAAAGTCACACGGCTAGTAAGTGTGTCAAGTGTCTGAGGCTGGATTATACTCAGGTCCTCCTGACTCCAGGGCCAGTGCTCTATTCACTGTGCCACCTAGCTGCTTCCCCCTCTTTTTTTTTTTTTTTTTTTTGGTTTTTGAGAAATAATTCCTCTTATGAATCTTTCATCCTCCTTTGTTGGAGTTTTTCTGTTCGCTTGTCACATTTTTACTTGTGTTTAAGTTATTCATGCATATCCCTTATCCCCTTCTTAGATTACAAACTTGCTAGGAGATACTATGGGTTTTTTTGTGTTTGTTTCACTGCCTAGAGGAAGTGTCTTAGATATAATAGGTATTTAAACTTTTGTTAGATTAACTTTTTATTTGGTAAAGTTTAATGTAGCCAGAACAGAAGGAAACATACTCTTTATACATTGTGATGGCTTGAGTTGCTCACATGGTGTGACTGGGGGAACACCAAAGGGCTTTCTTGATGACACTCCTATCCCCTATCCTGCCAGAAAAAAAAAAAACAAAAACAAAACTGTTCTGCCACTTAAATTCCCACCATTAATATCATTCCTTTAGGTTAAGACAACATTCACAGGAGTTGCCTGTTAAAATGGAAATACCACTGGGAGAAATAAAAGACTAAGGAACTCTTTATAAGCTCTAACAGCCTAAAGATAGATTTATGATAACAAGCTATCACCATAGAAAGTGAAGAGCAGGGCCTTCAGGGAATGGAATATAGGAGAGGAGAAACAGAGATGGAGAAAAAAGATGGGGGTATCCATTTTCAAAACTAGGAAGAGACTGAAATCTCTAAACTATAAATCAGTGAATTTGAGTTCTATAAAAACATAGTTATGGAATGTATTCTTTTTTGTAAATACTTAAAAAATAAGCAATGTTCACAAAGAATCGACATGGGTGTATCAACAGCTGATCATGCCAGACTAAGTTTCCTTTTTTTTTTTTTTTGGACAGGATAATTAGACTGGCAGATCAGGGGATAACTGAAGACATAGTCTACTTATGTTTCAGTTAAGTATTTGAAAGGCAACATGATGTAGTAACACCTTTCTGGCAAGTTAAGCCTGAAAGGATCTGGGGATTGTGTTTCTTCCCTCCTTGGGAAGAGAGGAAGCAAGCCAATGTGAGATCAAGACTGGAGGGTGGGTTTGCTTTTCCTTCTTAGAACTGGATTTTTGAGAATCTCTCAGAAGGGAGAGGAAGGAGAATGACAAGAGGGAGGTGGCTGGGTTGAGCCCCCAATATAGGCCTGTTGCTCTGTAGAGCAACCTATACCGAGCCATTCTTCAAACCCAGGCATCTGTTAGAAGGCTCTGAACAAATCAGAAGAGGTTTATCTGATTGTGTTTTGTTTTGTTTTGTTCTTAGGTGGGGAAGGGAGATACTTGCTCTGGTGGTAGTATGCTGAGAGAGAAACAGACATGAGGAACTGATAGTCCTTACTCCTGTCTCTTGGCTTGCTTCAGTTGGGTATGATTAGCACCTGTTTCTAATTATGTCATTTCAAAATTTCTATTAAAGACTGCATTTATTGATTTAATCTTAATTCTCATAAATACCTGTGATTGTCCCTTTCCTTGCATTTCCTGCTATCCATGTGTTCATGGCATGAGGCTAGGGGACAGCTACATGAGCCATTCGAGAGAAAATAATCTTTTCTAGCAGGGCTGGGATCTCAAGCCTCAGTGTGTAAGTAAAATATTGTTTTGTTTTTTTTTTTAACTGGGGGCTTCTTCATAAGGCAGTAACTACACAAGAACTACTCTTCCTTCAATGGGCAAAATTACCATGAAAAAAGACCATTAAAAAAATCTGCTTCTGGGGCGGCTAGGTGGTGCAGTGAGTAAGAGCGCCGGCCTCGGAGTTGGGATGACCCGAGATCGAAACCGGCCTCAGAAAATGAGCACCCACACGCAAATAATGACTAGCCGTGTAACCTTGAGCAAGTTACTTAACCCCAATTGCTTTAAAAAAATCTGCTTCATCAGACACAAGCCTGGCATAGCAACTGAAGTTCCAAGTTCATAGAGAGCTTGTCTCAAAGCCAAAAAAACCTGTGTTCACATTCTGCCTGATGCTGTGGCTCTGAGTGAGTCACTATATCCAGCACTAGGCCTATAAAATTGCAGAGAAGCTGGCAACCTCCATTGGTAGAGGGAGTTTCTTTAACCAAGGGTTCCCTGGACTAGTGAGATCATAGGTCCAATCTCTGTCTCTTTTTTTTTTTTTTTTTTACAAAATCTCTCACAGTGTTCTTGTGGACAAGCCAAAGACATGAACTAGATGGATGTGTATTTTAGATGAATTTTAGAGTGTTTGAATGACCAAACTTACTACTGGGGACAAGTTGGAGAGATATCTATATCAGAACATCCCTGGGAGCTATCCTTGGCTATGTAGTATTTAATGTCTTTATTAATGACTTGAGTGAAGTAAAAAATGACATGTTAGTCAAGTTTGCAGTTAACATGAAACTTGGAGAGATAGTTAACACATTGGATGAATGAGTCTGCATAAAAAAATATTTTATCAGGCTGAAAATTTGGGTGGATCTAAGAAGGTGAAATTCAATAGGAATATAAAGTCTTACAATTCAGCTCAGAAAATTAATACAAGTATAAGGATAGTGAGACAAAGCTAGATAATATTCCCTACTTAAAATAAAGTTCCTGTGGCTTTAAAGAAACACAAGTTCAGTATGAATTGATAGTGGGATACAGAAGGCCCCCCCCAAAACGAGGTAATGCTAATATAGGTTGCATTACAAGAGTCATAGTGTCCAGAAAAAAGGAAATAATAATGATATTGTGCTATGCCCTGGTTAGTCCACATCTGGAATACGTTCGGTAAGAATTGGATACACTAAAGCATTTTTGAAAATGACAAAAATAGTGAGAAAACTGGATAATGTGACAATATAAGATTAATTTAAAGGATCTTGGGTAGGTTGAGTCTGGAAAAGAGAAGACTTAGAGTACATGTGATAACAGCTCCCAAGTTTTAGAAAACTTGTCATGTGGAGGAGGAGTTTTTCTGCTTGGCCCCCAAAAGACAAAAATAGGATCAATAGATAGAAATTGCAGAGTGATAGAGTTAATATAAAGAAAAAAAATTCAGAACCTAGAGAACTGTCTGAAAGTAGAATGGGCTACTTTAGGAGCCAGTGGATTTTCCCTCAGGGGGCAGACAACTACAAGAAGGGATTGGCTGACCACTTGGTGTTGCAGAAGGGATGCTTGATCAGACTCAGGTTAGAGCAGTTGGCCTCAGACCTTTCATTTAGCTCTGAGATTTTTGTGAAGGATGGGCTCAGAGCATGGTCCTACTTTATATCAATATTTCTGTATTTTTCCTTTCATTCATATGGATATTCCTACCTATAGTATAGATTACCATCTGTGTGCATGTTTGCATCCTATTCAGTTTTTGTGCATGTTCTCCTGTAAATCTAACATGGGTCCCCTCGCTATTCTGTTGACATTGTCTAGATACCAGTACAAAACATTTCAGTTATATCTCCCTTTTGTGAAAATAGTACTGCCTGCTTCACAATTTTTACTTGACCTGGCTCTAATCTTGGAGTCTATGGCACATTGCAGTATGATTATTGAGGTATTGGAGAACACCTTTCCAGCAGAGCTTCACAACTGGTATTTGAATAGGGGTAGCCTTCCTTAAAAGTGTAAGGGCTCCTGGTATGAAAAAGTATAGGTGATTATTCCTTGGAGCACATCAAATCATACCAAATGCTCCACCTACACCTTAGGTGGTCATGGAGATAGCCCTTATCCACTCTGCTTGAAGTAGTGCAGAAAATTCAGAAGTTAATAAGTTACCATATCTAATAGCTTAATAAATTGGGATCAAATTGTAGTTGGTTTTTTTTTATTTATGTAACTTCTCATGCTTTATTTCTCAGGAACATTTTCATTAAATGATCCAGGTTTGTATGAATATCCCTAACTTTTCTGTCAAGCTGGAATAGTCATCATTTCTTTACATAGAAAAATAAACAATAGAAGAAAGCTACTGATAGAGACCTGTAAGAGAGTTGTATGGAATAACCCAAGAAAGAAGTCTGAGTAGTTGCTAAAAGACCATAGACATTAATGACATTACACCTTAGGAAACTACATTGATACCAGCCAGTCAGAAAATTCCTGTCACATTCTCTATGGAATGATAATCAAAACTGGGCAAAAAGAAAATTAAAAATGAATATTCTAAAAAGCTCACAGAAATTTCATATAAATATTGAAATATTTTTCAGAGTTCTCAAACTTTTAACCTCCACAGAGGTCACTTTTCTCACCATGTCTACATACTAATTCATCATTCATCTGAGTAATAGATCTAAGTGAAAACACAAAGGACGATAGAATGAATCTGTTGTACTTCTGCTTGTCCCCTATTAAGAGGACATTGGTGAATGCCAGGGAATCTCAATGTAGCTTGTCTTCCACTGATCTGGATAAAGTTTACCTCAGGTAAGGTTCCCAGGTCGGTTTTAGCTTCCAAAGGGAATCTATGCTTTCTGACAATGACATTTTTAAAGCTCAGTGCTCAGCGGGTCTTGACTACATCACTGCACACAACCATTCAATTTATGTACTCAATGATAAAAACTGCAGAGACGTTAAACTGCTGCCAAAAAAGGAAAAGAAAATAGTCCCTTTTCTTGTCTAACAATGTGATCTCTTAGGCCCAGCTGGGTATTATGTTTTAAGCACCCTGGAGCGGCATCATTTCAATTCTCCTATGCTGTCTTCTGGGAACAGACATCAAAGCACTGACCAAAGGCTATCTTCTTCCCTTGACAGTGAGTTTGCAGGACAATCAGCCTGTACCTCATTCACCTTCTCTGAATCCTCATGAGAACACTGGCTGTTCACTGTCCCAATTTGTACACCCAGTGAAGGACTGTGGGAAACATTAGCAGGACCAAAACATCATTCACTTCCTAGGCCCACTGAAGGAGAGACAGGGCAGGTTAATAGGTTGGGTTTATTATGACTATAGGCTGGAACCCTAACCCAGACAGCTGGCTCATAAATGCCTGTCACAAGGGAAACAGAGAATGTGAATAGAATGGTACAGATCTATCACTTCTACTGGCAATATTTCTCGTGTAGTAGATACTCAATATATGACTGTTAATTCATCACACAGAAGGCATATGCCCTGCTGAGGGTGATTGGGTAGTATCATCTTTTCATCCAAAAGAAAGATAGCACATGAAAATATGCAGGTAAAAACTTCAAAGGTTAACTCATTATTTATTGTTTGTTGTTATTTTTTCTGGGGTTTTAGTGTTACATAGTTTAGGATTAGTGCATAATATAGGTAAGATAGGGTCAGCCAAGATTTAACAGTTGACATCCCCCCCTTTTTTTTGCAGATGTATGGATTCTTTTGTAATCTATGATCTTTAGTGTTATAAAATTGTCTAGTGTAATAAGAGGTTAAGTAACACAGCTGGGAAGTATCAGATGCAGGTCCTTCTGATGCCAAGTATCCATTCTTATGAAAGCAGAGAGAATTTCTCCACTGGAAGTCTCCTATACCAGCGATATCATAGGACCAGGAGGGAGGCCCCTAACTCCAGAAGAGTTAGGTCTGAGAAATGCCCTTGTTTACCGACATGAGAGGGAAAATGTGATGATGTCACTTTCTAAAAAACTTAGAGCCTGGGACATTATTTTTATGACTGTATTTTTTTATAAAAAAAGATCAAAGAGGTATATTTCATTAGAGAATTTACATTTATTGAGAAAATCAAAGCTGAATGTAATATAAGAAGTAAAGAGAAGTGAAATGTTAGGATTCACATTTAGAAAATTTTGTTTTTGTTTTGCTTGTTTTTAGGAAAAAAAAGTTTTTACTCTGGAAAATTTTCAATTTCAAAGATGTATGGGTACCTAATGCCAGTGAAACATTTACTTTCCATAGTTCTCTGGCCTCTTTTCTTATAACATCTCTGACCTATGGGTTGTTTCCCTACCACTGTAATAAAAGTTCTCTGTCCTAGACCACCAGTGATGTCTTAATTACCAAAGGTAATGGCCTTTTCTCAGTCCTCATTCCCCACAAATGCCATTTTCCTCTCCTGCTCTTCTTATCTATCCTCAGTTCATCTTTTTCAGCATACCCCCTAAGCGTGAGTGTCCCTCAAGGCTATGTCCTTGGCCCACTTCTCATTTCTGTCTATACTCTCTCGCTGATTTTTATCCACTCTCGTAGCTTCAATTATCACCTCTATTAAGATTATTCCCAAATCTATATATCCAGCCCTAATCTGTCCTCTAAGCTTCAGCACATTTTCAACTGTCTGTTAATACCTCCACTAGCACCTTATACTCGGTGTTTCTAAAACTGAATTGATCATTCTTCTTCCTTCCCACCTCATTAATATTCCTTTATTCTAAATGTTTATTGACTGACTGACTCTTCACTTCTCTATTTCTGTTGAAGGCATTGGCACTTTCCCTATTCAACTAGACTCAAAATCTCAGTTATCTTTGACCTTTTAATCACCTCCAACATCAAAACATCTGCCAAGTCTTTCAATGTCTACCTCAAAAAATATTTAATGTGTAAAACTCCACATTTTCACTAAAAAATTCTCTGATGTCAGTCTTTGTTATATGTTTAATTCTCATATTAATTTATGGCTTTTGTTTTTGTATAATGACTTCAATGTATCCCATCTAAGGGACCTTTTCTTATGACGTAGAGGGGGGAAAATCTAATAAATCAATTTCATATGACAGTATAAACAACATTCCATAGCCATAGCCCCATGCTTATCCAGTGAAAGGAGAGAAGTCTATTTCTTCAACTATTATGAAAGATCAACCTTTACCTAGACACTAGATGGCATTGGTGCTGGGTGCTGGGCAGTTTATCATTATTATTAATCTATCATAAAGGACCAATCTCCACCTAGCCAACCAGGTGGCTCAGTGGCCAAAGCTTTGGGCCTGGAGTCAGAAAGACCTGAGTTCAAATGTAGCCTTTGACAATTACTAGCTATGTGACCCTGGGCAAGTCACAACTTCTATATGCCTCAGTTTCTTCATCTGTAAATGAGGATAATAATAGCACCTACCTCTCAGGGTTGTGAGGATCAAATAAATTAGATGTTTGTAAAATGTTTAGTATAGTGTCTTATACATAGTAGGTGCTATATAAATGCTAGCCATTACTATTACTGATCTATTATGAAGGATCGATCTTCACCTAGGCAGCTAGGTGGTACAGGAGAGAGTGCTGGACCTGGAGTCAGCAAGACTTGAGTCTAATCTAATCTCAGATATTTACTAGCAGTGTGACCACAGACTCAATTGGAATCAGATCATGGAGGCTTATAAATGCCAGAATAAAGGGCTTATATTTTATTCTATAGGCAGTGGGGTGTCACATGAGGTTTTGAGTAGGGGTGGTGACAGATTTAAGTCTTTGCAATATCATTTGGACAGACATGTAAAGGATGTCTGTCTGACTCAATCCTTGTCTGACTCAGTTTCCTCAACTGTAAAATGTAAATCATATTATCACCTACCTTACAGGGGTGTTGTAAGTAAGGATCAAATGAGATAATAATTGTAAAGTACTTAGTCCAGCCCCTGGCAAATAGTAGGCTCACAATTAATGCTTCTTCCCTTTTTGCTTTTTCTTCCCCTTTCTCATTTTTCCTTCCTTTACCCCTCCCCCTTTCCTCTCCTTTGCCTGTCCTCCCCCTTCTTCCTTTTTAATCTCTTTAATCTCTTTCCTTTAATCTCTTCCTGTTGTAATACTATTTTTTGTCTTTTCATTCTGCCTCTCCAGTCCATCCTTTACATGTCTGTCCAAATGATATTGCAAAGACTTAAGTCTGTCACCACCCCTACTCAAAACCTCATGTGACTCTCCACTGCCTATGGAATAAAATATAAGCCCCTTATTCTGGCATTTATAACCCTCTGTGATCTTATTTCAAGCAACCTAATCAGACTTATACTCTGTTCCCCTTTACACTCAGTCTTGTGAATAAAGTGCTTTGTAAACCTTAAAGTACCATATGAGTGGTCATTACTCCAGCCAGAGTAGAATATAGGCTGTTCCCTGAGCTCAGTCTGCTATTTCTTCCTCTTGCTGCCTCACTGCAATTTAGTTCTTTCCCAATTTCCTCCAGCTAAAGTTTCACGAAGCTTTCCTTGATTATCCAACTGAAAGAAATCTCCCCCTTCCTTAAATTTTTCTTTCATAACACACTTTATAGACCCTCTCATTTTCACCCGTTCGAGTCTATCTAATGTCATACTTGTGTTTGAGTTTTACCCTCCATATAAACTACTTCAGGGAAAAGACTGAGTTATTTCTCATCTTCATACCCCAGTGTCTCCCATAGTGCCTTGTACTTGGTTGGTGCTTAAATGTCTAATGCATTGAAGGAAGTGCTTCAGTAGGATGACTTCTTTGTGGGAAAGTACAGCCTGTCACAGTATAATTGTTCTCAGACTCTGTGACTCATTTAAATTATCTTTCCAGGTTTACCCTTTTCATCCTAAGAGATTAAGTCAAAGAGACTTAGTAACAAGGAGAGAAATCTCCATGAGCTTCCATTAGCTACACTATAATTCATTTCACGTAAAGAAGCTTACTGTTTTCTATGTGTGTTCACTGTGTTAGGTTGTACTGCCATCCTCTATTTCCTTGGGTTCCTGTTGATCTAGCATTCCTCAAATCAAAGGGGCTATCTTACATTAGCCCATTTATTCAAATATTATTATTATAGCCCTAAGGAAGACGTATTAGACACTGATGACATTTCTCATCCTCTCATCTCTCCCCATAAGCCTCTGCATTGACTTACATCATTTCCAATTCACTGTGGTATATTATCTGTCCCTAATTTCTCATTGTTTATACAGTTATGTCTACCTTTTGTATCAAGTTCCTTAAGCTCATCATCTTACTTGTTTTCCACTTTCCTTATACCTCCATGAGGTTTTATCTCATAAAACTTGGTCCTTTTTTATGGGATAATAAAAGCATACATGATCAAAGTAATAACACGGTTGTCATTTAAATGATTTTAAGAACTTCCTAACCTCTCTTCTTCTAAACTTGAAATGAGTGACAGTCATTTAGAAGCAGATGTTTTATTTGCATTTCTATTTGTAGCAGCTCAAACCACTTTGTCTAGGTCATGCGTATAAATGTGAACTATTTTCCATAAAAACTAAGTTGGCTTTGTTTGCAAAAGTAAGCAATACAAACAAGAGATATACTATAGTTTTTCTTCAAGTCCTCAAATCCTCTGAGTTTACAGGATTTTCTTTTTGGAAATTTAATCCAGAAGGAAAAAAAAATTCCTAGACCTGTTAATGTGTCCTAAAATTTTAATTATGGAAGCTTCTCTATACAATTAAATGCATATTGTTTTTATATTTTGTAGCAGCCAATAAACCCTGGGGTATTAATTATTTTTTAAAAGCTTAACATTCATATGGTGAACAAATATACTAGAGTTTTAAGGCATCTTTTAAGATACCTACAGTTGCCGTCCTCCCCTGACCCCTCTATTAAAGCTATATTGTCTTTACTATACAAAGAAAATATTACTGATCCTACTTTTTTCCCCCAGTTATGATGACACTTTCTCATTTGTTCCCCTTGTGAATATCTTGAGCAATCAACCTTGGGTACTGACTCCCATGGTTAGGAGAGAGTTTCCATGATTCTCTTGTTTCATTTTCTTACCCCCAGTGCCTAGCACAGGACATTACACAAAGTAGGTACTTGGTAAGGTTTTGTTCATTTGAATGCCATTCAATTTTGAGCTTGGAACAAAGCTAAACTACTCTGGGACATAAACATGAAAAACAAAATTTCTCATCTCAAGAGACTTAGAATTCCCAAGAAAGAATTTGTGCTAACAATGACCATTTACAGAACACTTTTTATCTATTATCTCATTCAAGCCTCACAATCTTGTTTGCTATAAGGAATTATTATTCTCATTTTACAGATGAGGAAGCTTAGACTGAAGGAGGTTAAGTAATTTACACCTAGTCTCACAGGGAGTTTTGATGTAGGATTTGGGCCCAGGTTTTCATGACTAACACAATCTAAAAACTAACTAATGACTAACACAGTCGCATAACTAACACAGTCTAACACAGGCCATCTACCAGGCCATATTGTCTCTCAGTTGAAAAAACACACTGACAGGTAGTCTTTCTTTGTGTTAAACATGGGCTTCTTGGGAAGCCTAAATTCATCCATAAAATAGTAATAATTGACTGAATGAAAATAAGATTTTCATAAGGTGAAAAAGATGATAAAGGTAAGAAATACACCATAAGCAATATATCGTCTGAAGCAGCTACTAGCACAATGGATAGAGTGCTGGATATAAAGGCAAGAAGATCTGAGTTTGAATTCTGCCTCAGCTATTTACATTTCTGGGAGACCATGGGCACGTCACTTAAGCTCTTTCAACCTCAGTTTCCTTATCTCCAAAATGAGAGGATTTAGAGTAGTGGGCCTCTAAGGTCAGGTATAATTCCAAATATGTTGTCCTTCGAACTAAAATTTCAAAAAAGAAAAGTTTAATACTGTCATTGACAGGAGACAATAGAAAACCAAATAACCAAACTTTGTGTAGACTGAGGGGAAAAATGGTAAAACAAAATTGCAATAATTTCAAACTTTACAAGAGATCTCAATTTGTTCAAATCATTTAAATCTAACTACAAGCAGAAGGGTTATTTCCAGCATCCTGTAAAATGTGTTTCTGCTTCTCGTAATGTAAAGAAATACTATTTATCTTTCTTAGATATAACTTTTCATATATTGTCCTGTATGTGAACAAGATAATTGTGTAATTTCTCCCCAAATCATAGAGGCTTATAGACTTGTAGTAGGAAGAAACCTTAGATCAGGTGTGGGGGACCTATAGCCTCGAGGCTACACATAGCCCCCTAAGTCCTCAAGTGAAGCCCTCTGAGTCCAAACTTCATAGAACAAATCCCCTTAATAAAAGGATTTGTTCTGTAATAGTTGTGTTCAGTCAAAAGGCTATATCCAAGAACCTTGAAGGTCCCCACCCCTGGGGAACCTGTGACCTTGGGGCCACATGTGGCCCTCTAGATCCTTGGGTGTGGATTTTTGACTGAGTCCAATTTTTACAGAACAAATCCTTTTATTAAGGGGATTTGTTCTGTAAAGTTTGGATTCAGTCAGAGGGCTGCACTTGAAGACTAGGGGGCCACAGGTTCCTCACCCTGCCTTAGAGGTTCTCTAGTCCAATTCCCTTACTTTACAAACAAAGAAATTAAGACCTAGGGGAACTGTGACTTGCCCAAGGTCACATAGGTAGTACAGCACTCAGACCACTCATTCTCTCTCAGAAAAGGAGCTGATAGCTTTGGCTGCTTAAACACCCTTTTTATAAGTATTCAGTCTGACCTCAGACACTTACAAGCTATGTGACCATGGGCAAGTTATTTAACTGTCGTCTTTCCTAAGTTTTCCTCAACTGTAAAATGGGGATCATTCTCATATAGTCCTTAGAATCAAATGACACAATATTTGTAAAGTATTCAGCACAATGCCCAGGACATAGTAGGCACTTAACAAATCCTAGTTTGCTTCCTTCTTTCCTTTTTTTTCCCCCTTCCTTCCTTGATCAAGTTATAGTGTAACTAAAGATAACAAATGAACAGGTGAAGAACAGTTTTCAAAGCAATGCCATTTCTTCTTATTTCTTACCAGTGAACTGACTGAAGTGAACTGAACTTCCTTTCTCTTTCTCAGGAGATGTCACTGTCATCCCCTTTTATAGTATAATGGCTCTAGAAACACCACTAGGATGGAAACACAATTGTTTATGAAACAGTGTTGATCTCTTTCATGCCAGATGCAAAATGCTGAACTTTTTCCATTGGGATGTGCTTACATGGGTTTCCTTTTCCTCTTTTGCACTGGTCTGGTAAACTGTATTCAGAAAACACAACGGGCACAGAGGAGTTGGAATAAGTACTTACGTTATTCCATGTCAAAACTGAAACTTCAAAATTCCAAGTGAGGTCATTATGGTAATTGTCAAGAGTCTCGCTTCTTAATGTTGGCCAATGATATTTGTAAAAGGTTCAAACATCTCTCTGTGAATATGAAAGGAGTGATCTAGAGACAGAAAAAAAAGAAATATTGAAATATTACTGCAGAGAATGCAATTTAGAAGCTCAGTTGTCAAAGTCATTTTCTCTTTATATACACTTTTAGTGATTTTCTGTTATGCCTGTAGTAAAGAAGTAAAGATTAATCTCATCATTCTTTTAGATAACTCTTTGTCTTCTTTCTGGGAAAACAAAGAGGCAAAAACAGTTTTAAACAACATTGTAAAGGTGGAAAAATTTAGTTTTTTGCCCCCCCCCCCAATCTCCTATCAATACCATGATTTTCCAGGGGTGGGTGCCTCTCTCTTCTCACCTCCTTCAAATCCCAGTACCTAGCTGCTGTCCATTGTGTTTCACAAGGTTTTCTGTAGCAATGCCTGTTGAATTAAAATATTTTGTTGATCTCAGGTTGTAAAAACCTATCAGCCTTATGATATATTTTCTCTAGTCCTTTGCATTTCCTTCCTTCCTTCCTTCCTTCCTTCCTTCCACCATTCGCTCAGCAAGTATTTTATTAACAGCTTATCAAGTGTATGACCCTGCACTAGGCCAATTTTGCTTTAGAGGACTTTGAAATCTATTTGTGAATATAAGATATATACACATGAAATGATTAAGAATAAATAAGATACCAATGTAAATAATATCAATAGTTTAATAGCTTAAGGATCTTTGCTATTATTTATTTAGGTATGCGTTCTATCCATGCATATTGTCTTTTGCTGAGGCTGAAAAAGTCATCACTTCATAACCAAAGAGATGGTGAACTGCCCTGAATTTAGATTTTGGCTCAAAGTATTTGTTGTGCCATACCAGAGCTCTCCTTGAAATCTTTCTGGCATGGTAGGTAACCTGTTAAAACATGTGTTTTGTTTATGTAATTTTAAGGTCCTTAATAACTTTGAATTAGTTCTATTGATATATTATAGATAACAAGTACTTTGGGAGTTCAGGAGAAAAAATATGATTAACTGAATTCCTTTTCATGAATGTTTAAAGTCTTTTTCTGAGAACCTTATGTACTATTAACATAGATTTGCTTTTACACCCTACTGTTTTGTATGTGTGTCTCTGTGTTAATGCATACACATACATATGTATGTATATATACACACGTGCACTCAGACATGTATGTATATGTATATGTATACATAATGCTACTTATGTGATTAAAGATACAAATGGCACTAAGACTTTCAGGACACCATGTATGCATACATACAAATATATACATATACACACATACATATGTATACCATAAATAGTATATATAATATACATATATAAATACACTACATATTCTTTCTGTTTTTCTCTGTTTTTAAAGAAATCTATTCTGGGGCTGTATACCCATAGTTTTTTTGTTAGCATTAGCCATCATAAGAACATTTCTTTTTTTTTTCTTTAACTTACTAGCTATTCATTGTTAAACTATACATTTCCAAGCTATAACATAAAGGCATGTTCTTTCCCAGTGAAGATTCTCTGTCCTCACCCACTGTTAGTCCCACTTCTCCCGGGTAAGGGTAATCTTCGCTGTTAGTAAAGATTCCATATTTTATCCTTTCTGACAATCCTTTTATAGTGTCAATCTTTCTAAAACATTCACTCTCATGACTGTCCCCAAACACCTTCATTCCCAGTGCATTGATCATTGATCCTCTACTCTAACTTTAAAAAAAAGGACAGTTCTATTTCCTTATATTTCAGTGCCTTGATCTTTAGCATCACCATATCCTCCCACTGCTCCCCCAAACCTCTCACCACTGATCTTCCTTAGCTCTCTTTCTATTCTACAGATAGTCCATCAGGGTGTTTAGTCTCTTCTTCCTTGGTAATTTCCTATTCTTCAAATTTCTCAGTGCCACTTTCACTTTCCCCCATTTCCTTCAAACGCTACTTTGTTCATGTACCTTTCCCTTAGGACATCTGCATACAATCCTATCAATCTGTTGGCAGTCAACTCCTCTTTCTTTATTCCACCCTTGCCAATCTTCTTCTCTCTCTCTTTTAAAAATCTCTTTCATATCTTGTCCCTAAGTCCTTTACCTTTTTTTTCAAGGTGCCAAATCCTCCCACTACTGTTGCATGTGGAGAAAGTAAAACCTTTTCTCCATTCTTCTAGGTCCCCTTCCTTATTAAATTATAATACAGAAAGATAACTCCTGAGAAAAGCTCTGAGAGTGTCATTCCCCAGCTGTCTTGACTGTTCAGGGACTATGATAGCTGCCTTTTAATCATATTGGCCTTATTGTTCTGTGAGGCAATAAAAGTCAGTCTCAGTGGAGACATTGCACATCCAGTTGGAGTTACATTGCTTAGGCATAACAGGTACAGAAAGACCAGAATTAAATACCATTGAGGGAAGACTGTCCAAAAGACTACCGTCCCAATTTTTCAGTTTCATTTCACTTAAACTACCTCCCAGCTTCTCTTCACAGTTCTTCATCTTCCTTCAATAAACTGTACTCCCTGGAATAAAAATAATTCTTTCTTCTAATTCCATTTTATTGTATTATCTTCCTTCCTCTTCCTCATCACTTGAAGCTAACTTTTAATTTGTCATTTGGGTAGTTTTAAAATTGTGGATTGTTCCATCCAAGGGGCTCTTAAGAACCCATATAGTTCAACCCTCTAATGATACAGTTTGATTTTAATTCAAGTGTTCATTTTGTGTCTGCTATTTGTAGGGTACTATGTTACAAAATTGAACCCCACTTCATGAAGCTTGAAGTCCAGTGAGAAGACAGATCACCTATGCAAATAATTATAATGCAAAAGAATACGTGAGAGGTTCATTCAGTGTTATATGTGAGATCTGAGGGGAGAATCAGGAAAAGTTCCTGGAAATGGAGACATTTGAGTCAGGACTTAAGTGATGGGCAAGAATTCAACAAGTGAGAATACAAAAGTCATTCTAAATCAGAGATTCTTACCCTTTTTGTGTATGCCATGGATAACCTTTGGTCGTCTGATGAAACCTCTTCTCAAAATAATGTTTCTGAATGCACAAAATAAAATACATAGGATTATAAAGAAAACCAATTGTATGTAAATGCAATTATCAAAATAATTTCACAGATTTCAAGATAATCACTGCTAAATAGAGGAGTATATATAATGGCACGAAGGAGGAAAGGACAGGATATCTGGGAAAGTAATAGTAAATAGTCCAGTTTGATTGGATTGTACAGGGTGTCCCAAAAAGCTTACTGCAGTTTTTCAGCTATCAAAGCTTTGCAGCAAGATTTTTTAGCAATTAAAGTTGAAAAAATGCAGTAACATATTTGGGATATCCCATGTAGTCCTATCAAACTGGATTATTATTAACCCCTTCCTTGCTTTATTTATGGATTTTATTAATACTAGTTAAAATTGATATAGCATTCTAAAATTGGCAAAGCACCTTGCTACACATATATCATCTAATTTGATTCTCACAATAACCTTATGAGGGTATGTGTTGTTAAACTGAGGCTATAAGGTTAAAAAGTAATATGGGTCACTCAGCTAGTAGGTACCTAATCCCAATATTTGAAGTTATTTCTCCCTGACTTCAAATCACCTTTTTTCCCCCAGGGACTTTGCTGAATTTCCCTACCTCTTGGCCTTCACACACCCCCACCTCCATTACTATTCACTACCCTTTAAAATTCAAAGGTCAAGGATAATAAAAGCATCCAGATCCAAGAGGATGGGTGATAGAGATGGATATGCTGGGATTTGCTGAATGGTAGAGATTCCCATGGGGCAGGGAGATTGAAATATCTTCTGACAGCATTTTATAATCCTTGAAATAAGGATCTATGGAATTTGGTGGCAGGGAAGAGCAGGTGATGATGAATGGTAAGACTTGGGCATGACCACAATCCTGTTTCAGCTAGGGCATCTGTTAAGACCCCAGCTCCAGTTCTTGGGGTTCCTCTAACCAATGTGAATGGCTGTATGAGAATGGACAAGGGAATCTTTGAGTAGTGGCAAACCAGCTAATTCTGCCCTGGATATGTCCAGGGAACTGTACCTTCATAAGGCATCTCTTCATAGCCAAATCTCTCCCTATGCAGAGGCAGCCTGTTTCCCTCTACTCTTTAATTACCTCCTCTGAAATAGGGGATAGGCCCTTCTGGTGAGTCATGGTATAAAGAAAAGGTACAAACTTTCTCTGCTCCTCACTCCTAGTGGTACTCAGAAGACCAGGGCAGACAAGAATAGGCTTTCCAGGGACATGGATCATACTGCCACAGAAAGGGAAATAGGTGTAGAAGTTCTCCACAAAGTCTCAGCAACATTCACAGGGAGGTGGTCCTTTAGATGGACATAGCAAAAAAAGGAGCCATGCCTTCTGCTATTGAAGCATTTACTATCCCGAAAATTTTGCCCTAACTTCTCAGTCTTTCCAATGTAATGGAGAAGAGATTTGAGAGGAAAGGATGGGATATACCTGAAAGGACTTAGTATCTCCCTACTTAGGTCCATATCCTGATCCATAAGATAAATACTAATTTAATGGAAATTGTTGAATGGGACCAATGCCTGATTCTCTGAAAGGTCCAATGCCCAGTGGGATAAGTTAAATTAAATTTTAACAACCTGTCTCTATCACTAAGTGTTGACCTGTTTCCTCCTCTGTAAAATGAAGGGTTTGGACAAATCAGTCTCCACATTCTCTTCTAGTTTTATAAGTTTAATTCTATGAAATTTTGGCTCAGATTCAGTTCAGCATCTGTTTCAGTAAGAGTTGAATCAGCCTTCATCTGTGACCTTGGGCAAGTCATTTCCTCTCTAGGGCTTCCTCCTGAAATGAAGGAATTGGACTAGAGGACCCCTAAGAAGCCTTCCAGCTTTAATACGATATTATGAGAGGTTGTTTTGGGGGGTAATAAGGGGTGATTGCTTCATTCTTTGAATCCCATCTCCAAAAGCATCTATTTTCTTTGTTACCTTTCCACTGTACAAAGCAAAGATTTTCTTGCCCCCCTTTCCCTACTTTTATGATAGCTAGTTCCTTTCCAACTCCTCATTTGCTACTATGATCTGTCACATTTATGCATTCTTTCAATTTGGGATGATGGCCCATTTCCTTGCATTATTTTAAGACAAAGCTAATGTCCTGTCTGTGAAATGTCTTCTTTTCTTAATTCAGATGAGTTTGTTAACCTGTCTCTGCCCTTTTGCTCTATCTCTCATTTCCTTTAAGAGAATCCACAGTCTACCATTTCCTGTTGCAGTGAGGATGATCTGGCTTACTCTCCCAGAGCCAAGATGCTGTATCTCCCCTGAGGTTCTGGGATACATTGAGGGGTGGTAGTGTCTCATTTATACTGCCACCAACTTGAACTCCATATTGGTCATATTCTTAACATCATTGAGGGGCAGTGAATAGCACCACAATGTCCTTTAGCTAGTTAAAATTGGGAGGTGTTTATAAAGGGTAAGTTACTTCAAAGGTGTAGAAGGAACAGACAGACCAAATTTTCCCAACTCCCCTAGGAGACATGCTCTCCCCTACATCACTTCTATCCCTGTTGCTGGGGAGAAGGGGAAGGGAAATCTCATAACTTTGCCCAGTTCCTATATAGCATCAGTTCCACCACATTTAGCTTCAGATGCAGCATGAGTCCCATGTGACTTGTCTCAGCTTCCTTTACCCTGGATATGGTCATTCCCAAAAGTCACTCCTTATTCCTTGGGTTTGGAATACAGGAATACCAAAGTGTGCTCCTGGCCTTTCAAACTCACAAAGTCAAAGGCTCTGATCATTTTTATCTAAAAAGAAAAAGAACAAATACTGAGACCTAGGACCAAGACCATTTCAAAGAGTCATATGGCCTCAGAGGGGATATGTCAGGCCCGTCAGCATTCATTGTGTACAGTAATATTGTATCACTACAGCATAACCAAGGGGAAAGTGGCTAAAAGTTCTATGTCCAGCCCAATAGGCCTTTTTGAATGCCTCTGTGGCCAAAGAGCTTCCCATATACAATGCAATTAGTAGACCAGAACCAGTTACAAAATGCCTAAGCATGGTCCACATCCCTCCAAGGTACTTCTTTATGCCTAGAAGGAGGATCCCAAGCTCATGCCTTCTTTGCATGTTCCAGACTCCCATTACTCTTTTTTTAAAAAAACACATATGTGTGGGACTTTGTAAGTCACTCCTATTTTAGTAAAAAAACAAAACCAAACCTCCCCTTTTTTAACTATTCGTGTACTTTGCCTTTCTTGTTTTGGTTTGTAGAGGATGGAGGGGGAAGAAGGGAGTGAAGAAATCTCTGTACTAATCCCCCTTCCCTAGTAGCATACCTATGTTCTGGCTTCCTTATGCTATGTCTTTAGTTTTTTTTTTTTCTTCTGGCTATATGTGGAAAAGGGTGTGATAAGGGGGTGAAAGTTGGGCATATGTGACTAATGTAATTTCTTCTTCAAAGTCTGACAATCAGTATAATGTATCTTTCAGTTACATTTGTCTTAGTGGACTTCCTAGTTCTATGTCTGCTATTCGTCAGTTACTTCAGACAAAGTACTTTCATCTAGACCTACTTTACTTGTGCTATTCATTTTGCAGATATGTTGAGTTTTTTTCATCCATTCCCTTATCGTTTTTAGTTCTCACTATTTCTTTAAAAAAATACCCTATTGCTGCTTCAAGTGTGACTCTTCCTTTTTTCTCTATAATTTCTGCAGTCTCCTTTAATCCATTTCTTCATCCTGAATTGACGTACTTTTTTCTGCTATCTATCAGCTTTCCCTTGGCCTTTTTAGGTGAGATGCTGAACAGACTCACTTTGGGGTGGCCCTGCCATCCCAGGTATCTGGATAGAGGAAGTAGATTGATGTTTTTTGAAAGGCAGAATTATCTTTCCCCAAATATCTTCTCTAATGATCCTCTTGGCCTAAAATTCCCACCATTAAGAGTAGATAATAGAATAATTAATAAGAGACTTACATAATATTCAAAACAACCCAGGGAATTAAAGTGCAGATTATCTAATTAGCTAAAAGGGGAATTTTCTTTCTTTAGCAAGGATTAGTTTTCAGATCAACCAGTAGATACCTTAGGTGCTGAGAGGTTGAGACAAAGATAAATTTCTTTGGAGCTGTGTATAGCTGCAGTAAACTCTGGATTACAGATTTCTTCAAGGAGGTAGGTTCTAGGTAGCCAAAGGTAGACCTGAGGTGTTGAGGTTTCAGTGATGGAGGCCTAGAATGAAGTAAGAGAGCACCCTACCTCTGACCAAGCAGTTATCTTCATTTTTTTTCTGCCCATTTAGGTTCTTATCATTTAGAACTGAAGAGGCCTTAGAATGAATCTGAAAAAAAGATATCACGGTTTCAGTAGACTGCAAATTCAACATGGATCAAATACAACCTGGCAGTCAAAGTATCAAATGCAGTTTGAAGCTATATGAAGAGACATGTAGTATACAGGACTATAGAGGTGCTGTCCTTTGTCCTGCTCAGAGTGTATCTGAATTACTGTATTCGATTCAGACTTTTCAGGAAGAATATTTGTAAATGGCAGAATGTCCAGAGGAAGCACAGCAGGATGGTAAAGTGCCTGGAGTTTGTGCCTGATAGAGAACTGATGAAGGAAATAAGTGTGCTGGCTTGGGGGTGGGGAGGAGGATTGGGGAAGAATATGAAAGCTGTCTTCAAGGATTTCAATGGCTTTCTTATAGGAAAGGAATACTCTACCCTCACGTGGCCCCAAAGGGCAGAATTAGGGTCAATGTGTGGAGGTTGCCAGGAAGCAGATTTAGAGTTGAGAAACTTAACAGTTTGAATTATTTGAGTAAAATGGGCTGTTTCCTCAGGGAGTTAGTTCTCCCTTGTAGGGAAGCACAAGCGAAGACTGGATGACCACTTGTTGCCTCTGTTTTAGTAGGGATTCTTGTTCAGGAATTAGTTGAATTAGGATCCCTTTAAACATTTAGATGAGCTAATTCCTTGATCAAGATAGATGAAACTCCTCAGGTAGTAGGGGCTAGTCCTTGTTTGTCTTTATATGTCCAGTGCCATCAAAGGGTATGCTTGATATACCCCCTTGAATTACAGATGAGGAGACTGAGGCTAAGGAAGGCTAAGGGGCTTACCTGAGGTTACATGTGGTCCAAATTTGAATCCAAGTCTTCTGGCTAAAAATCCAATGCTTTTCCACTATATCCACATCTGTTTCATTCTTATTCTACCTAACCAAGTGGAATAAGTAGGACCTGCCTTACCATTACAGGTACATATAGGGATGTTTCTGCATTGTGTGTTACTGTATCTTTTTTCACATTCAAAATATAGCAAAGTGACTGAATAAACATTTATATCAATCAATGTCTGACTTCCCAGTATACTTGCAGTAACTTCTTTCTCCTTGAGGAAATTTCCATGATAGAAAGTACATTCATCCATTTATTCATTCAGCAAATGTTTAAGTGCCTACTAAATTTAAAGCCTTGGCCTAGGCACTGGAGATATGAAAGATATGAAAATTAATCTATCACTGGTTCTGCTTTCAGACTTGTAATCTAACAATTGGAAATGGTCCACTCCCTCATCCCCCCTCCCTCTCTCACTCTGTCTCTCTGTCTGTTTCTGTGTCTCTGTCTCTCTCTATTTGAGGAAGCTAGGTGATGCAGTGAATTGAGTGTTAAACCTGGAATCAGGAAGACCTGAGTTCAAATCCAGACTATGTGACCCTGGGCAAGTCACTTAACTTTGCCTCAGGTTCCTCATCTGTAAAATGAGCTAGAGAAGGAAATTGAAAATCTCTCCAGTGTCTTTGTCAAGAAAACCCCGAATGAGGTCACAAAGAATCAGGTACAGTTGAAATGACTGAACAACAACAACAGCTATATTTGTGCTTATCTATCTATCTAATACAAAAGAAAGCTACAGGCCAAGTGTACAGGAAATTTAAGGAGCTACTTTCACCTAGAGGGGCTTTTCATAGAGAACGTAGTGCCTGACTTGCTGCTTAAAAAAACAATGCCTTCAACAAACTGGGAAAGAGGGGAAATAAATACAATGGAGTGAACAAAAGCATGTACTGGGAAAAAGATATGATGGGATCTGGGAATACAATCTGATTTGACTGGGACAGAGACATGTAGGAATACTTACATTTCTCTAACATCATATCAAAATTTATCCAGGATCTTCCTTGCCAGATTTGCATAATTGTAGTCTATATACACTAACCTTAATTTCACCACTGAATAATAAATCCATACCCGGTTTTCAGTTTTTGACTTGCTTAGCTGTGCTACTTCCAGAGGAAGCCAATAGTTCTCATGACTTTTCTTTTTCTCCAGAATTATCCTATAAAATATGTTATTCGGTTTCAATTTTTGATGTGTAGCACCTGAGTCTATCAATTTCAATTATTTTATAAGTCAAAGTTACTACAACAGTGAAAATTTCATTCTATTCTTTTTGGTGCTAATTCCTTTTTTCTTGGATTTTAGCAGTTGACTCTTTACAGAGAGAGTACTGACAGTTTCTCTCCCCTTGTTCCATCCCTCTTAGCAAAGGATTTTACTGCCTACTTAATTGAGAAAATCAAAACAATCCACCATGACTTCCTTCACCTCTCTTACTCATCACCTCAGAACCCCTCCACACTGTCTCCCAATTTCTCTTCCTTTACATCATTCTTTGAAATGGCTGACCCTTCTTGCCAAGGCTGACGCCTCTATCATGCCCTTGGCTTCTTCCTGTCTAGTCTTTTCTGGTTGTCTGTTTGATCATTTTCTCTCCCTCATCTTCAATATCTTCCTATCTCTTGCCTTTTACCCCTGCTTCTTATACATATGCCCAGGTCTCCTCTATCCTGAAAAATCAATTATTTGACCTTGGACATTCTCTCAAGCTCTTTTTTCCTGTATCTCTTGCCCCTTTCACAGATAAATACCTAGAAATCACAGTATCTACTACAGCTGCTTCTACTTGCTTATCTCCCAGTAAGTCCCTTGCAATGTTGTTTCTGATTGACTCTAGTGAAGCTTCTATTTTAATGGTTACCAATATATTCCTAATTGCCAAATCACAGCCTTTTCCCTAATCCTCATTCTACTTGATCCCTTTGGAGCCCTCAACATGTTCTTTTGGAATGATGTCTCTATCTGTGGTTTATGGGACCCTATTCTCTTGGTTCTTCTGCCTTAGTATCCACTCTTCAGCTCCTTTGTTGGATCAGCACCCAATACCTTATTTCCCATTTTATCCATGGTTCTCTACTTGACCTGTTTCTTTTTCTCTGTCTCTCCCACATTGATCTCACTTGTTCTTATGATTTCAATTGTCACCTCTATGCTAAGGGCTACTACCTCTATATATGTAGCCCGACTCTTTGCTCTGAAATTCAGCTGCATTGACAATTCTTTGTTGAACATAGCCATCTCAATGGAGCATTGACATTCCAAATACAACATGTCTAGAACCGAGCTCTTCCCTCACCCCAGCATTGTTCCTCCAAATTTTACTATCTCTTTTGAGGGTATTACCAGTCTCCATTTTACCCAGGATCACAACACTACGGTCATCTTTGAATTCTTCCTGTCCCTCATTAGATGTAAGCAATCATCAAATGTTACTGATTCTTCCTCCTTCCACCTTCCAATTTGGTTTTGTCTCCATTCTCGTCACTATAATGGTTGTTCAAGCCCTTTTCACAAGCCTCTCTGGAAGTCTGGACTGTAACAGCATCCTTATAGATATCTTCATAATCATTTCAAGAAACATTTGACGCCTATTATGTGCAAGGCACTAATGGTAGGCAAAGGAATAAAGGCACACATAGAATAGTTGTTGCCTCAATGAGCTTACATTCTGCTGCTTCCAATTCCTTTCCCTCTACTATCTATCTTCCACAAAGGTTCAAGAATAACCAAGTCTGACGATTCTACTCTCCTGTGCAAAGCCTTAAAAAGCTTCCTATTGCTTCTTGGGAAAAAAACCAAAACCAAACAAAACAAATGTTATGACATTCAGAGCCTTAGAAAAGATGGTTTCAGCTTATCTTTCCAAATTTATTTCATGGGACTCCACTTCAGGCATGCTGTGTTCCAACCAGGCACCTACTAACTGTTCTTTGAATTTATTCCATCTCCCATATTCTTCCATACCCTAAGTTATCCCTATTCCTGGAATTCATTTTCCCTTTTCTCTCTCTCTCAGGATCTTGATTTTTCTTCAAGGCACAGCTCAGATCCTACCACTCCTATAAAGGCCTTTTCTTTCTTTCTTCCAATGCCTGCATTCTTATTTATGTGAGTGATATATCTTCCTAGTAGAATAGAAGTTATCTATCTTCAGGGCCTATTATAGGTCTTGCATATAACAGATGCTTAATAAATATTTCTTAAATTCAAGAAACAACAACTCCTTTAAGTTCCTTCCATCTTCACCTCATTTTTCTTTTCCTTTCTCCGATACCAGTTTCTTGATTTCTGAAACTGTGGTTTCATTTCTTCTCCATTTCTGTGTTTCCAGTTCTTTCAGATCTGGGCTTTCACAAGATGAACATTTCCAAACTATTGAACCTTTCTACATTTTGCTTCTGTTGCTGCTGGTACTGACTTTCAGTCCTGGTGTTCACCTCTGTCACTTTAATCTACATTATTCAATCATTGCTGTTATTCACTCAGACAATTCCCTGTCAATCTAAAGACTACTTTTCTCATTCCTTCACAGGTGGCTTATTGGTATCCTACCATTCTCTGAAGGTAGGTAGGTAGATAACAAGCATTAGTTAAGTGCTTACTAGGTAGTTGGCAGCTTAGTGAGACAGTGGAAATTAGTGCTGGGCTGGGAGCCAGGAAGATCTGAGTTTAAATCCAGCCTTGGACACCTACTAGGTGTTGTGACCCTGGGCAAGTCATTTAACCTGTTTGCCTCAGTTTCCTCATCTGTAAAATGAGCCAGAGAAGGAAATGGCAAACTAAGCCAGTAACTTTGCTGAGAAAACCCCGAATAGATTCATGAAGGCTCGGACATGACTAAAATGACTGTACAGCCACAACAAATATCTTGTGTCAAGCACTGGGGATACAGAAACAATAGATAAGGAAGACAGTCCCAGCCCTCAAGGAACTTACATTCTGATGGCATTTATGAATTATCCAGTTTGTTCATGGTATTGTCATTGAACCAACAGCAACGATGCTACAGCTGCCTTCTTGAGAATGAGAGCCTTCTCTATGTAGCTGGCCTCCGTGTGAACAAAGGACAGACAACAACAAAAAGTAGATATGCCTAAAACTGATTAAATGCACATGAACATCTTCAAGAGCAAAGAATTGACATCAGTTGTATACTAAACTTACATACAGCTTATATAAAGTTTAAGGGTAAATACATAATTGGAGGACAAAGTTGTGAGAGAACAGCTAACAGAGTGCCACTTTCTGGCTAGGTCAGGCCAGGGAAACTGCCCTCTGTCAGCTGATAAATCCAAGAAGGCTTCCTAGAGGAGGTGAACATCATGGCCCTGAGATTAATTAGTACAAAACAGTGATTAAGAAGTTCCTGACGTGTGTCTGTGAACTCTCACAGGCCTTTGTTTCAGCCACTCCTAAGGCTCCCACCACAGTTGTGTGCATAATTTTGCTTCTTTGCTAAATCGTGAACTCTTTAAGGTCAGAGACTGTCTTATCTATATTTGTGTCACTACGCTCTGAACTAGATGATCAAAAAATATGTATGGAATGAAAGCATACCTAAACACATGAAACTTAAAAGGAGCACCACCATTGGCTAGGAAAATGAATGGTAGTAGATATTTATAGAGCATTTTTGAGACGTTATCTTATTTATCACAACAATCCCATGGGGTCGACACTACAAGTATTAACATCCCCACTTTATAGATGAGGAAACTGAGACTCAGAGAGATTAACTAACTGGGTAATGTCATAAGTAAGATTTAAACTCAGGTATTTCTCCCTCTAGCCTGGATACCATGATCCCTCTCCAGATATAAATGCTTAGTGGATTGTTAATAAGTCTGCTCCACCCCCCCAAAATTAAATAAGTATGCTCCCTTGAATGGGGTGGGGTATGGAATTGAAGGTAGACCTCTAGGTAAAGGTGAGTCTTGATTATTTTTTAACTGAATAGGAAAGATAGATTCTTTTAAGAATCATTTTGAATTCATAAGATGCACTAAGTGCAATATAGACAGATATTGTCTGTTCTGGGTAGAACTTAAAATCCAATGTTATGTATTTATTTCCCTTGGAACAAAGTAATTGTTAATGTTAAATTGCCCTTTCATTGCATTGATTCCCCCCCACCCCCATGACTGTCATTGCTCCATTGGTTTTCTGTAGCCAGCCAAGGACAGCAAACAGTTGTGTCTCAGCCTAAACTGGCTCTTTGGCCAGCTGATGGAGGGATATGTACCAGACATGACTCCCTCCAAGAGATTTAGCAGCAGTTCTACTACATCAACCTCTTCCTGACCAAAGAGGCATATAATACTATCTTTTCATTAATATTACAGCTTCAAAGGGCTCATTAGATCTCTCAAATCTTACAACTCAAGGATCTATATTTTATCCCACGCCTTTTTGGTAGTTGGGAGGATTGATAGGGAGTCACATCTTCAGAAAGTGGTACCCAGGTTTATATTAAATTTGATTTTATTAAACTTTGCTTATATATTACTTTCAATCAAGATAAAAGTTAACTTGCCACAAATTTATTGCATAGGCAAGAGGGTCATAAAAAGAACAGTATTTCTTATCTGTAAACTTATAAATCCAAGGAGCAAAATGTTCATCAAAACAAAATTTCCATTGTATTTAAACTGTGGTCTCAAAATGAACACATGTGCATTTCTGTCTTTTCCAAGTACTATATCAAGTCCATATATCTAATTAAATAATGGGTTTTATTTGGATGAAAAAATAATGGACTAAGGATATGATTCTTAGAATTATAGACCTCAGAAACATGGAATATTAGCATTGGAAGGAATGCTGAAGAACATCTAGTCCAATGCCCTACTTTTACAGATAACAAAACTGAGGGTCAGAGTAGACAAGTGTTTGGCGTAGTATTACAAAGATATGAGAGAGTCAAGACAAAAACCAGAAGGTAGTAACTCTCTTTCAACTACAGATTCCGACCCTAATAGGACCACCTACTGTATTATCCTGGGTATTGTCAATTATCTCTGAACTATGTAATTGTCCAGTTGTAAGATTTCTGTTCACACTTTATGATGATGTTAATAAACACACTCACTCACACACATACACTTACACAGGAACAACACCTGATAAATTTGTGTATCCTTGAAGTACTTAGAAATAAAAATCCTTAATAAATTAATTAGGTAGCCTGAGTTCGTATTTCGGGTCTGGCATCTAATGATTTGAGACCTTGGACCTGTTATTTGAATTCTTTGTGATTCAAGTAACTTCCTAAGACTTATCTACTAAATGAGACAAACAAGACTATTTCTGAGTTGGTGGAGAAACTATGACCAAAATCAGAGTCATTTCAGTCGCATTTGACTCTTCATCACCCTATTTGGGACTTTCTTGGCAAAGATACTGGAGTTATTTACCATTTCCTCCTCCAGATCATTTTACAGATGCAGAAACTGAGGCAAACAGGGTTAAGTGACTTGTTCAGGGTCATACAGCTTCTGAGACCTTATTTGAACTCAGGGAGAGGAGTCTTCCTGATTCCAAGCTCAGTGCGCCACCTAGCTGCCCTTCTTTGAATATTGGCATAATAAGTTAGTGTTAAAGTTTGAGCTTTTTCTCATGAGAAGCTGGAATGGTAAAAGTCTCACCTCATTCTCTTCAAACATGTTATCTCATCTTAACAGTCATGGTTTCATAAACATTGAGAAGAAAACTTTCATTTAAAATTTGTTTTGTAAGGGAGTCTTGAGGCATAAAGAGTTTTTCCTCTAGAATCAGAAGATCTGTGTTTAAATTCTACTTTTGACATGTACTTTCTGTGGGACTTTGGGCAAGTTACTTAACCTTGCATGGTTTCCAGATGTAGTGGTGGACAGCTAAGACTGAGGCTGGTGGATCTTTGGTGCCCAAAGGCCTGTTACCATGAGTTATATTTGGGTATCCTCAGTAAGTTTGGTGTTAACGGTGTGTGTAAATAATGGTGAGCTCCTGGGGAAGGGGGAAGGGAGAGGTACAACCAAGGAGGGATAAAGTGGACCAAACTGGAAGCGGAGCAGGTCAGAGTTTCCATACCCATCAGTTGTGATATTGGGCATGTGAGTGGCCCCCGCACTTCAGTCTGGATAAGATAGCGATGCCCAGTCTTGAACATAAAATAAGATACATATTACAACATATTGAATTATAATGTAAGTATAACATAACGTAACATAACATAACACAACACAATACAACATAACACAACATACCCACAAAATATTCCTGGTCTTCAGGTTCCTCATCTATAAAATTAAACAACATACTTGATGACCTCTAGTTCTATGATCGCATAAGTACTGCTCAAAGTGTTTGAACATTAGTAAGGCATGCAATACCTCTTCTTTGCCTCAGTAAGGGTTTTCATGCATAATTGTGACCAAGAAAACAAAACACCCAATAGTCACCTTAGCCATGCTGGTTATTGGACTGCAAATGTAGAGTCTGTCTCCAGACCCAGGCCTGAAACCTTTCCAGCTTGATAGGCTCTGCCAGATCTTATGTATCTCCAACCTAGCAATCAGAAATTCTTGTATGTTTCCATAGTAAGATACTCTTCAGAGTAGAAAGTTGGTGTTTGTGTGGAGAGGTAAAGAGGGAACCTTGTAATAATGATTGAAAAGAAAAATTGAAAAAGGGTACATTTTAATGTAGTTTAAAAAAATTGATTGATATGTGTTGATATTTAGTTATTCTTAGACTTAATCCATCAGTCATCTGAATTACTGTCCCCACTTTGCAGATGCTGATGTGCAAAATGAAGCAAAAATTTAAAAAAAGATTTCTAAGTAATAAGGCTAATAAATAATACATAGATTTATATACCACCCTAAATACTGAGAAACTGAACTGAATGTTAGATTAGTCATTTTTCATGTGCCTTCCAAGATTGCATAACCTAATTATGGAAGCATATCTCTCAATTGCTGTTGCCATTATTTTTACGTTACACCTAGAAAGAGTCTTATTACACTTAATTCCTCTGTAAAATGGGAATCAATTCATTACAAACTACTTTGAAATACTTTAATAAACAAAGTTCTAGAAAATCCAGTGTTTACTGTTGAACATTCAGCTCTCAAAAAGTTATTGGAATGATAATTAATCCGGTTCCACTTCAATAGTTTGAAAAGTGGGACTCATAAACCTGAAAATAAAGAATTATAAAAGTCAGAGTCACAAAAAATAGTACAGTCCTTGTGACAGCAATGTGGAAAAGATAGGTTGAGTTTGTCATTCCGATCACTTTAATGTTGCTAATGGGAAAGTGGCATTTTGCCATTTCGGCAGCCATTTTGATAGAGTGTGTGTGTGTGTGTGTGTGTGTGGGTGTGGGTGTGTGTGGGTGTGGGTGTGGATGTATGTGTGTAATCAGTAAAGTATCAGTAAGGCCTCCATTTTTTTTTCTTTAGGGGGGACTTTTCTATGTTGTTTTAAATCTCACTATTTCTCTCTCTCTCCAGAAGAGGGCAGTGAAGTTACATGATTGAGAAATGAACAAACTATAACCAGAAGAGTCGCTTCTTAGAATAGCTCAGTGATTGGAATTAACTTTTGCATTAATGGTATTAAAGGCCATGTAGAATTACCTGAAGTTTTTTCTTTCTTTTTTCTTTAATAAATAAACTCTTGAGATACAATACTCCTGTGGCAAAAGAGATAAGCACAAAAGTATAGGTCTATTTTTAAAATTTCACTCATGCATGAAACTCTTCTTTTCTCTTAGTTTTCAATATTCGACTAGCACTTGGGGGAAAAAAATCTTGCCATGTATATTTTCCTCCCACTTTATAACCTGGGGACATTTTTTCAAATGAAAAAGATGCTCAATGCAAAGAACGGCTATAAGCATTTTTTTTTAAGAGCTATGGAATCAAGAAGAATAAGGAACACTCACAGCAATTGAAAAGCAAGCACCTCCCAGAAAGAAACTTAAAATCCAAAATACTTCCAGCAGCAGTCGTTTGTTATGTAGACAAATTCCATTTAAAAACAAAAAAAACAACATAAAGCATGAGGGACCAGGGCGAATCATTTTTCTCTATAATTTCATAGTTGATTTTCTTTCTCAGTAAAAATATTTATAGTTAAATGCAAAATGTAACAGATATTTCTGCTACCCTTTCCACTGCTTCATCAGCATCATGGCCAGACACTAGAAAGCTGCTGATTTAATTGCTTAGAGGAAGATAGAAAGACTGTTAAATTTGTAGAATTTTAATAATATTCAGTTGAATTTTAGTAAGGATTATTTTTATTTATATTTTTAAAAAACCAACTGAAAGAGAGTCTTTTAGGGGACGTGTTTCTCTAGAAATTGATTCCTCCCCTCTTTCTAATTAAATAGCCATGACATCATTTCACTATCTGCCTAGCCAACTATAGTCTTAAATCTTAATTTACATTTTTACATTTTCATCTGAAAATGAAATTTTCTCATTGGATTGGAAGTGCTTCAAATGCTTATATATAGGCTTATATAGGTGTAATGCTATTTAACCAGACATACTTTTTTTTTTTTAAAGAAATTGATGCTTTGCTTCACATTATCCTGTTAGCTACTAAGTACAGTCCTTCTCATTATTCCGTGAATTTACCACTGGAAAGTCCTGCATTCAGTCCCTCTCCAGGCCTATGGAAAAGCTAGGAGGCTATGTAGTTGTGGACCCACTGCTTTTCTATCATTCCCAGAGATGCTGCCTCCAGAAAAGCGATGCCTCTGAAAGTGACCTTGCTTGGCAAATGCCAATTGGCTGCTGCTGAAATGTCTTTCCCAGAAGTGGCGCTGAACGATGCCAAGTTGTACTGCAAGGATGGGTATTAAGGGGTAGGGGGAGGAGGTGAAAGAGGGATGAAGCTTGCCAAGTAGCCTGTGCTACTTAAAAGTAAACTTGGGCTTTTTTGTGTGGGTTTTTTTTTTCTTTTACAAAGCCATTTATGGGTGAAACAAGCAAAGAGGACACACTGTGACCAAGATACTTTGCATCCTATGTAAAGCCTTAGGGAGAGCTAGTTTTGAGAGGAGATTTGGTTTGGAAGATGGTTTACATCTGGCTACTTTTTAAAGATACATGCTATTTTAGTTTAAAGCTGATGACTTAGTAGAACTGCATTAGGGATTAAGAAACTGCATGTATTTTAATGCCTTATGAGTAGGAATAACCGATAAAAGAGGCTCTTGTACTCTTGCTATGTTTAAATCTGAAAAGCAGCTGTTTTCTATGGGGAGGGCCACAGGGATGGATATCATTTGGATTTAACCTGCAGAGTCGAAACTGTAATGGTAGAGTATCATTGGCTATTTGCTTATCTGAAACACTCTAATCAGTCTTAGATCTATAACACTAAGGAAAATGAGGAATGAAAGGTACTTAGAGAGAGAAATATGTGTATATGTGTGCATAGCATGAAAGAGTTTGGTTATTTTAATTTGAATTTAAATTCTGGACATCTGATCAAAACACACATAGTGAATTTGATAGCTTCACCCTTCTACAAATCAGCCCTTTAAACTTTTGAAACGCCTCTTCATTAAGAAGAGAGGGTAGATGGGGTCTAGGGAAGGATATCGTTAAGCCCTCTTGGGAGTGTGTTCTCAGAAACAGAAACTCTAGGGAGTAAGACAAGAGACAGCTACTGGATTAGGTATTACAACTTACTATGAGGAAAGAGAACATTTACTTCACATACCTTACAACTCTCAGAGTAAAAAAAAAAAATCTACAAGCCATAATTCAACAAGCAAAGAGAGAATGCACCAAGAATTTATTACTATAGGAAACTCATTGGAGTAAATGAAGTGGTAAGATACAAAATCTGGAAGACCTTTGCAAAAGATACTGGCTTTAGTTACCATTAGTGACAACATAATAACTGTATGTAAAAATCACTAAGATAGAACATCTTCAAGCTTTGGGCCTTCAGTAGGACCCTAGATCTGGCCTTCTAAGAGCTTTCAGGGTCATCTAATCCAAACGACTCCTTAATGTACAGGTGAGGAAACTGAAGCCAGAGAAATTGTTACTTACCCAGTAAGAAGCATCAGAAGTAGGGTTTAAACCTAGGTACTTTGTCTACAGGGCTGAAATTCTTTCCGTTGTAGCACATTGCTCTCTGGGAGTGGTACAATTCCATGTGATACAGTATTGTACATTATGTTATTATATGGTCTTAGAGAAACATTATCGCCTGACCTCAAGATAATGAGATTCCTAAAGGGTTCCCAGCATTAGAGATTCTATTGTAATGGCATCTCTCTGATAAAGTTAGGTGCATACACCACTCCTATTACTGCCATTTGTTTTTATTTTTAAACAATATTCATCACATTAAAGAAGTAAGGAATTAAACAAGTAAATGTGGGGTGTGGTAATGACCAATCTGGAGTCATTGCCTAGCTTGTAATTATGTGTAATTCACATGCAGGAGAGGTTTGACAGATCTATCCTGAGTGCTTAGGAATTTCCATCAGAGCTGAACCAAATCAGGCCCTTCAGCCTTTATCACAGCCTAGGCCATCATTGAGCTGGAGGGCTTGATTTGCTATCACACTGACTCCACAAGTGCTCCGGAGATGTGGCTCTAATAATGCAGAGAAAGAGAAAAGAGGTAGAAGAGTGGATGGGCCCACCTCTCTGAAATCATCAGAAGGAGGCAGTCCATTCACAAGGCCCTGTCTGAGCATAGACAACACTCATTCGGCATCTCTGGTCCTTTGCCTTTCACCAAAGGAGAGTATCCATGTCCAGGCATGTAATTTTTAGGAAACCTACACGTGCAAGTTGAACACACACCAAGGCCGACAAAACAGCTGGTTTGCTACAAAAAAAGATTTAAGAATATTAATAACAACAACCGGATCTATCCTTTCTGTTGTCACATACAGCATATCATCACTGAGGTTTTAGAATGCTATGAGACTTTCAGGGATTATTTCTGATATTGTGACTTAGCTTCCCTCCACATAATAAAAAAGCAAGAACTCCACCATGAGCTAACTACCACCCCACCCTACCCCATCCCTCAAACAGATAAAAAGTCAAAGAAGATCTTGTAAAGAAGGGAAAGTGCAGAAGCAGTAGCCTCTGATCCCTGAAAAATTTGTAGCAGAACTGGCCTCTGATCCCTGAAAAACTTGCAGCAGAACTGGCCTCTGATCCCTGAAAACCTTGCAGCAGAACTGGCCAGCTGTGTGGTTGGCCTGCTGCCGCCGCTGTTGCTTCTGTCCCTGCCGTGGTTGTGGTCATGATGATGGGTGCTGCTGGATCAGTCCATCTCTCTTTCTTAGCACTCTTGCTCCTACTTCTTTTCTTCTTTTGGGGGAAGAGGAAAAGGCAAAAAAAAAAACCCAACAATGTGGCTATGGAACATTAGGTTTGACGAAGGGAAAGCGATTTAGCATCTTTTAACCGAGAGAGGTTGATTTTCATTTGAGACAGAATGGCTCATTTTTGCCTTTTTTAGTTCCTGGAAGAGTAAAAAGTGAGAGGTCAAACCTGCATCACCATGGCAACCCCCACAGCTATGAGGTTTGAAGCGATGAAGGGAAGTGATAATAGCATTGAAGTTTCTCCCCTTTACATGGCATTTTTTCTCTTTGGGGTGTGCCTGCCTATTTTTTCATGAGTGGGAACCAAATCAAGTCTCTTTAAAAATAAAAATGAATAAATACGGACACAGAAGTCATGTTTGCTCCATTTTCTGATTTTATATCCAGCAGTTCTGTACAGCATATTCATATCTATGTATAAATAAATTTATAGAGAGAAGAGCCTAGCCCATTTCTGTGGTAAGGAGAAATATGGATTATGTGAGTAACACGCCAAGTCCAGTAATGGGAACTGGGAGCAGACCAGAATGTGCATGTGGTACCCCTTTTCCAGGGAAATCAGTCATTAAATCAAAAAGGGCACCTGAAGGTGTTAGAAAAGCCTGAAGCATAATGAGGAGAGCTTCAGGCCCTTGATGGCAGAAATCTATTGCAGCAGCTCCAAACCTGAAGCACATGGCACATTATAGGAGCCTTGTGTGGGAAAGGAACTTCAAAATGCTATTGCAGTTCAGGTAACTTAAAAAGTAAAGGAGAAAAAAAACAGATCATAAAAATGAAAGTGTAAGCTGTGTTCAGGGCAACAGTGTTCTGTTCCAGAACCAGCAAAGAGCTTGGAGATCTAGGGGCAGAGCTTCTAGAATGTCTTAAGATGCTTGCCTGTACCCTGCCTTTACTTCTTATCTGTGAAACAAATTAGCAGCCATAATTGTTTGTCCAGCCCAGGCATGTGATTGATTAGGAAAAATGGCTTTAAGACAAGTTCACGTTACTGTTAGATGTCAGACCAGTCCAGCGAGGCCTAAGAACACCATAGTTCCTTGGAGCCAGCAAGACCTGGGTTTGGATTATGCTTCCTTAGCTGTGTGACTATGGGCAAGTGATGGAACCTCTCTTGGCCTCAACTTGTTCATCTGTAAAGTGGAGATAATAGTAAGAATGCCTTTTTGAATCAGAGTGAGTCATAGCAAATAAAAGCTAGTATCTCTACAGTACCTTCTATGTGCCAGGCACTGTGCCTAGCACTCAGTAATTATTATCTCCTTACGACAACTCCTTATGACAAGGTGCCTCCTTTATAGATAAGGAAACTGAGGCAATGGCAGTTGTTTGCAATGATGATGATAAAATGTAAGTTAGGAACTCTTCCCCTTCCTCTTAGGACATGTGTGATGCAATAGCAGCAATAAGTACCCAGAATGCACCAAATGGAAAAGGATTCATGACTCGTGGGGAGAAGCATGGGATAAGATTTTACTAAGTGCCTACTATGTGTCATACATTGTGCTAAGCCCTTTCCAAACATCATCTCATTTGATCCTTACAGCAACCCAGTGAGGTGGGTGCTGCAACTATCCTCATTTCACAGTTGAGGAACTGAGGTAGACAAAGATTAAGTGACCTTCCCAAGGTCATGCAACTAGTAAACGTCTGAGGAGAAATCTTCCTGACTCTAGGCCCAGCACTCTATCTCCACGGTGCCACCGAGCTGCCTTGGGACATTGGAGAGCTTGCAAGGTACAAGTGAGAGTGTTCTCGCCCCACATCTGCCACTACATAGTCGTGTAATCTTGGACAAGTCACTTAACTTTTCTGAACACAACTTTCCAAATCAGTAAAATGAGGGCGAGTTCCCTGAGTTCTCTTCTTGTTTCCTACTTTGAAAAATCTATGTTTTAGTGATTCTGAACAGAAGAGACTTAGTTGGAATCACCCTCAGCATATTATAGTAATTTCTTTATCTCATAGCCCTGCAAGTGAATGGTTTTTCTCTAAAGGTTTGCTTCAACTGTCAACCTATTGACAGCAATCTCTATTGAGAAAGGAGAACCCCTACTATCTTCTACAGGATTTTCCACTCACATAGGATCATCTTGATTGATCATCACTGCCATGTATTTTTAGGAACAGTTCATATTTATAGTATCTCATGATTTAGAGATTTACTTAACAATATTAATAGATGATTTACTTAACAATAATAATAATAGTTGGCAGGTATTTTTAGGTTTGCAAAGTACCTCACACCTATTCTCTCTTTTGATCCTCAAAATTCTGTGAAATAAGTGCTACCATTATTCCTATTTTATAGATAAGGAAACTGAGGCTGGGTGGACTTGTAATTTGCCCAGGGTTATACATCTAGTAAGTGACTGAATCAGGATTTGAACTCAGGTCTTTTTTACTTCAAGGACAGTGTTTTATCCACTCTAATACCTAACTGGTTCTTCTTAAGACAGCATATACATTATTTGATTTTTGAAGTATATTGATATCTTTTATTTTTATATTACAGATATTTCCATGTGTATTCCCTCTACCTTTGTCTTTCAGTGACCCCAGTGAGTCTTTCCTTACATCAAAGAAAAAATAAAGTTAAGCAAAACAAGTCGACATATTCAGCATGTCTGATACATATGAAACAGTACACACCCACAATTCCATGGGAAAGAAGATAGGGCATTTCATCTTTTCTTCATCAGGGGCCAAGAACAGTTCTTATAGTAACATAATGTTCAGTGTTACTTTGGGGTTCTTTCTATTTTTATTATTATACTTATGTGCATTGTTTTACCACTTTACACTTCACTCCATCACTCATATATGCCTTTATAATGCCACTGTGATATTCACAGTGCCCACGGCTATGAATATGTGGTTTAGTTGTGAATCACAAAATATAACAGACTCTCCACATGGAATACAGAACCAAAACATTTATTCATACAACAGAAAGCTGAATTCCAACACCAGAAAGCCAAACCCATAATAGCAGCCAAGAAGTTGATACACGTAACCAATTCAGTGAGCACTGACATTCCCAAGCCTTCCCTCTGTCAGGTCTTCAAAACAAAACAGGCTCCCTTAAGCAAAAATACCCTTCTCCCACTCACATTAGCTGTTCTGCCTCCACACTGCTTGTTCCCAGCTGTTCTGGCTCCCTTTTCTGCTCCTTCCTATTCCACCCTTTATGTTCCATCCTTTCAGCAAGCTCCTCCCTCCATGGTCTCCATGTGATTATATTTGGTCTATGAAGGGTCAAGAAAGATCTTCAAATTACCATTACCATTACAGTCTTCCTATGTTTCTTTGAAATTCTCATATTCAGTAATGCCATTCCATGATAATTATGTGCCACAATTTGTTTAGCCCTTTCCTTTTGATAGGTAAAAAAAATCATTTCCAGTGCTGCTATAAACATTTTTACATATATAGGACCTTTATGTCTTTGACCTTTAAGGGAGGGAAGGAATGAAGGAAGAAAAGAAGGGACAAACACGGGGAGGGAGGAAGGACTCATCAATCACATACTATGTGACAAGCACTAAGTATGGAAGATGCAAATAGAAAAATCAAACTAATCCTTACTCTCAAGGAGCATACTCTATGGAAATATACTGGAAAGAAAATGTATAAAAAAAGAATTCAGTTGCAGGACATAATGGAAAAGTTCAGAAGTTCTAGGAGTACAGTGATAGGTGAAAGAGCAAAGCCCCAGGGATCCTTGGGATTCCTTAGCCAGTCAGTTGACACTGCCTTTTGGTCTGGAAGGAATAGAGGTAAAGCAGATGATAAGTCCATGAACATTAAGATGCAGTGGAAGGCCAGATGGTAATCCTTTGCTGTGTGAATAAAGGTATATTAGTATCTTTCTTATTTTTCAGTTGTTACAGTTACCTCCAACTCTTCATGATCCTATTTGGGGTTTTCTTGGCAAAGACACTAGAGTGGTATGGCATTTCTTTTTCCAACTCATATTACAGATGTGGTAACCAAGGCAAATAGGATTAAGTGACTTCCCCAGGGTCACACAGCTACTAAGTGTCTGATTTGAACTCAGGTCTTCCTGAGGCCAGGTCAGGAGCTCTATCCATTGCACACACTAGCTGCCCATAGTATCGTTAGGCACAAATATTATCAATCTTTAGAAATATTTTTCCTATTTTCGTTAGAGTTGTTTTGTGTCCTCCACCTGCCCTCACCAGCTACAATAAAAAGCAAAGCTTTGGAAAAATAAGTTAAACCAAAAAGTTCATTGGCAAGACATTCCATAGCTCCTGGATCAATACATGTTGTTTATGGTTTGAACTCATGAAGATGACTAGAGCAGCTTAGTGGCACACTAACTAGAGCTCTAGGCCTGTAGTCAGGAAGACCTGAGTTCAAATCTGGTCTCAGACACTGACTAGCTGCATGATACTGGTTAAATCTGCTTTGACTCCATTTCCTCATCTGTAAAATGAGCTGAAGAAAGAAATAGCCAACCACTCCAGTATTTTTGCCAAAAAACAACAACCAAATGAGGCCACAAAGCATCAGACACACCTGAAACAACCTAACAACAACAAGATAGCACTTTGGAATCCTTCAGGAGCATTGAAACAGCGGGGTTTAGACCCTAGTTAGTAAGAGTAATTATTTAAAACAGGAAGCTACTAGATGAGAGGCTAGGGTGAACTCCCCTGCCTCACCTTCATTCTACCACCTTTTGAGTACATGCTCCCTGCTGCTTTTCCTGGGCTCAGTAGATATTTATTTGTTTACTCATTTGATGCCCCCAAGTAGAATATAAGGTCCTTGAAAGCAGAGACTTTCATTTTTGTCTGTTGTCTCTTTGTTCCTAGAGTCTAAATCAGTGCCTTGTGCATAGTAGGCATTTAATAACTTGAATTTGAATTCCTGGTGCTTGCCCCATAAGCAAAACCTTATACTTATGGTTCTGGCTTGGTCATACCCATCTGGAATGAATTTGACTCAGGTGAACTTTGCAAAAGCCCTGCCTTTACTTATCTAGCAATGAGTGCACATTGAGACCTGCTTTTAGTTATAAGCACATTTTCTTAATGAGAAAGTTGCATTGGAATAGGGTGATTGGGACTGGCTTTCTCCATCTGTCACCCTACTTCCTATAAACATGGGAGGCCACCCAGCATTATACTGGTTTCCTGTGCTTGGCCCAATACTCAGGGCTATCACAAGAAAACCAAGAATTTCAGAGACAGGAGCCAACACAGTTAGCCAGGGAGGAGTATGTGGTCCTTTAAGTAAAACTAGGGAGGAAAAAAAAAAGTAAGCCCTGGCTCTTTATTTCATGTGATAGCCCCTTACATAAGGGTTACATTATAGTGAAACTTCTAGCATTTAGGTGCTTGGAGCCAGCTGTATGAGATGGAAAAACCAAGGCAGATCAGAGAATACCATGTAATGCTAATCCCAGACATACACAGATGCAGAATTATAACCAGGCTATGATAAGCCTCAGGACAGATTGGCCTGCAGCTATTGGATAAAAACCTCTACCTCAGTCTACTGAATAGAATGTTGAACTTGGAAGCGGAAAAGATCTGGGTTCAGATCTTATCTCTGAAACTAGAGGCAAATTACTTAATTTCTTTGAAGCTCAGTTTTGGGACAGGTGGTTGTGTAGTGGATAGAGCTCCAGGCTGGGAGTTAGGAAGATCAGAGTTCAAATTTGACCTCACATACATACTAGCTGTGTGACCCTGGGTGAGTCACTTAATCCCATTTGCCTCAGTTTCCTCATCTGTTAAATAACCCAGAGAAGGAAATGGCAAACCAGTCCAGTACCTTTGCCAAGAAAACCCCAAATTGGATCACAAAGAATTGGACATGAATAAAACAACTGAACAACACGGGTTGTTGAATTCAATAGAAGGTCTTTTTCTTCTTTTCTGTACTGACCACTCTTCATCTGCTTCTCTGAAGTCCACCTTTTTATGACTTTCAAGTTTGAATTACCTGGCTGTTGGGTACTGTGGATCCTATCTACTGGGGGACTTGAGAGCTTCTTATGAACCAAGTTCTAGGACAAAGAGAATGAGTATCCCTTTAAGTCCTGTTCAGTCTTGGCAAACAGTTGAATCTGTTTAGGATGATTGAGGCAGAGAATGGAGTTCATATTTGATCGTGTGACCAATCAGATTATGAGAGGCCAGGAAGTTTTAGAGTAAAAGTTGAAGATAGCCGTTTAGACTTTTATATGAGCGCTGGCTTATGTAACTTGTATTGTACAGCACCCTCACACTTTGGAATAAGAAGTAATGGTCTATATCAATAAGCAATGGTTTATCAGCTTCTTGGCTTCAGGAGTGATTCTACAACTTCAGCCCTCAGTTCTCTGACTTGACAACACCTCTCACCAATTTCCTGAATCACCTAAATCCTTTCTAGAGAATATCAGGTACGGAAGGTTTGATTACTAAGCTGAAAAACATTCTGGAACATCCTAGAATTTTCCTGAGTTCCCACATTGCAAAACACAGGCCAGTCCAAGGCAAATGGGAGACAAAGGAATGTGTCCTCCCTATTTATCTATGGTGTTAAGCTCCCTCTGGCCTATAGGCCTAGGGGAAAAATAAAGCTCCCTTATACTGTTCATTGTCAGAGGTTCCACATAATAAGAAAGTTACAACATTTTAGAACTGGAAGGGACCTCATCAGTCTTCTAGTATAGTCCAATTAAAAAATGAAATATATTCCCACTATAGCATACCCCCAAAGTTATTATCTCTTCCAATGATAATCAATAAGAGAGAACCCACTAACTCCTAAGTGAAACTATTCCAATTAGTGGATAGTTCTCATTGTTAGAAATTTTTTCCTTTTCCTCTTTGTAGCTTCTATTCATGTGTCCTGGTTCTGTCTTCTGGGTCCAAAAAATAATAAAAAAAAAATCTAATCTCTTTTCCACATAGCCCCTCAAACAATTGGAAACAACTATTTCCTCCCAGGCAGTCAGTGAGCATTTATTAAGCCCCTAATATGTGCCAGTCCCTATGCTAATTTGTAGGGATACACATAACAAAGAAAGGCAATCCCTGCCCTAAAGAAGTTTGCAATCTAATCAGGGAAGATAATACACAAAAAGAAGCTGAAAAGTGTGTGTGTGTGTGTGTGTGTGTGTGTGTGTGTGTGTGTGTGTTAGGGGCGGGGGAGGGGGGGGCATGTGATAGTTGCCAGGGAAGGTACCTAACAAAGGGGGCAAGATAGAAGAGTCAGCAGAGTCCCAAAATAGTTCAGCCAGGTGAGAAATGAGATGTTCTGAGCTGAACTCCTCCATCAAATAAAGGTTTTGGCATTCATAGCTCTACTTGCTAATCAGAGGGACAGAACATGGCAATGAGGTGGAGTCCCAAGGCTCTGGGATCATGCAGGATGATGATGAGATTTTCCCAGTAATGAGCTTCCTGGGGCAGAGTGGCAAAGTCAGATTCTACAAAAGTACAGTCAGGTGAGAATGAGAAGGCTGGGCCTTCTTTTTCTCCACCAGACTTCATAGGACCTGCATTCAAGTCCCTTTTAGCATCCTGATGGCTCCCCTCTGCATCATCTCCATCTTATCAATGTCCCTACCAACCTTGTGCCCAGTATTAAGTTCAATACTCTAGATATAGTTTGTACAGATCAGAGTTAGTAGGGAAGGTCTAATGCCTCCCCAATCTTGGAAGCTATGCCTCTTATAATGCCACCCAAGATTGAATTAAGTTTTTCAGAAGCCATGACACATTTCTCCCTCATCTGGAGCTTATAAACCACTGGAATCCTCAGATCTTTTTCCAAACAAACTGCTCTCTGACCTTGCCTTTTCCCTCTTGTACTTATGAAGTTGTTGTTTTTTTTTTATTGAAATACAAAACTTTACATTGTTCCCTTTTGAATTTCTTCTTATTAAATTTGGCCCATATTTTAGCTTGTCACACTCTTTTTAGATTCTATCATCCATGTATTAGCTGTATCCCCCACCTTTATTTCATCTGCAGGTTTGATACTCATACTGTCCGTGTATATCTTTATAAGTCATTGATAAAGCTATCAAATATGCCAGGGCCAAGCACAAATCCCTGGCTTACTCCAATGGACACCTCTCAACAAACTGCTATTGAACCATGAAAGTCTCTTTTTTGAGTTCATCCATTTAAACATTTCCAAATCCACCTGATTTGTCCATCATCTAGTCTGTATCTCCACGTTTTCCACAAGAATGTATATAATAATTTATCTAATGCTTTGCTAGAATCTAGATAAGCCGTATCAATAGCATTTTACATATTCAAGTTCATTATTTCTGTGAAAAGGGGAAATTAGGTTAGATAGGTATGATATGTTTTTATGAAACCATATTAACTGTTTATAATCAACACTTCTTTATCAAGATATTTTATAAAAGGTCTCTTGAATTCTCTAGAATTTTCCCAGGAATCAGACTCAAACTCATTGTACCAATGTTTACAGGGTCTATATTCAAGTGTTCCGTGTTATTCTACATCAGTAGGTATGGGACTTAGGAAGAGTCAAAGACTGACAATCGCGCATCACCTAGGGCCTCTAACAGTCCTGACCTGAATTTGAAAGGAAACTTTCTGATGCTCTGAAAGCTGCCTCAATGGCCACCTGTCATCTACCCAACTCATAACTTATCACCTAGAGATCACCCATCTTTATTTTTTAACAAATGTTCAGAAATTTCAGTTTCCCCAAAGAATACTAGATTATCAAACTATATGCTTCCTGATCATAGGTAAAGAGAATGGCTGGGGGTGCTCAGTTTAGAGGGATCATTGCAAACTTATACACATACACATGTCCTCATGTCCTACTTCCTGATGGTTAATTAGTGACATCATCTGGACCATGTTATTTTTAGGAGATTTTTCATTTGTCTTTATTCATTTAATGATGGCTTGATTCCATATAATTTCATTTTGGATGCAGGGAAGAAAAATAACAAAGGGAAAATTCTACGTCTCCTTCGTCTTCTTATTTGTACTCACCCCACATATATAATATCTTTTTGAATTGTGTTTCTACCTTCTCATAATCTCTCATATACATTCTCTTCCCTTTTACTCACAGCCACTACCGCAGGCCCTTATCATTTTTTTTTGGTTTTTGGAGGCCAATTGGGGTTAAGTTACTTGCCCAAGATCACACTGCTAGTTTTTGTGTTAAGTGTCTGAGGACAGATTTGAACTCATGTCCTCCTGACTCCAGGGCTGGTGCTCTACTCACTGAACCACCTAGCTGCCCCCTCATCACTTCTTATCTGTACTATTGCAAAAGCCTTCAACTTGGTCTTCTTACCTCAAGGTTCTCCACACTCCAAAGTATCCTTCACTAAGTTGATTTTCCCAAAGTTCATTTTATCTTTCTACTCAAAGTAAAATGATTCCCTATTATCTCTAAGGTCAATTGTAAATTCCCATGTTTTCCTCTAAAAAAAACCCTTCACAAATTGGCCCTTTCCTACCTTTGCAGGCCTTTTATGCTCTTCCCCCCTCTACATCCTCTCTACACCAGCCTAATTGCTCTTCCTCATACACTACACTCCTTCATCCAATGCTGTGTATTTCTTCTGGTTGTCCCCTATGCCTGGAATGCTCTTCTTCCTCACCTCCACATACTGGCTCTCCTGGCCTCCTGCAAAACTCAGCTCAAATATTACCTTTTGCAAGAAACCCTTCTAATCTTCCTCTCACCCACTAGTGTGTTCCCTCAGAGATCACCTTCCCTTTATTTTGTATGTATCATATATGTTCATAAGTATTTGCAAGTTGTCTTTCTGTTTAGATTGTGAACTCCTTGAGTGCAGGGGCATTGCCTTTTTGCCTTGTACCCCTAAGTGCCTAGCAGATAGCAAGCCCTTAATAAATCCTTGATGACTGACATTAAATTTTGAACAATCTAGTTTAACTCAATAACAGTGTTGTGCAAATCATAGAAACTCAAATATGTATTGAATAAATGAATATATGAATGCATGAAAGCTCAATTATATGATCTTTTAGATGAACTATTTTAACTCAGCCCATAGAAAATCTTTTTTTCTTCTAAACAGCAAAGCAAAGAGAAAAAAAATCTTATCTACAGAACAAAATCATTTCTTTTTGGCTATGGTCACAGAGACTTCTCTACTAATCGACCTGTCTTTCTGAGGCCTCATTCATCTTTCCCTTTATAGTTCTTCAGCCAATCTAGCTTTAATAAAAAGGATTATATAAACTTCCTTGAAAGATCATTTCACCTTGTAAAGAAACCCATCAAAATCTATTTTTATTCAACATAAATTGGCTTCCTTTACTTTATCACATTACCACTGTTAAGCCATTTGTACTCCACTAAATAAATGCCCCTTTTGTCTTGTTGCCTGACTGAAACATGAGTGATATAAGTTAGCTATAAGAAAGACTTTCGGACAGTAAGGGCTATAAAACAATAAAAAATGGGCTACTGAAAAGGGGCTATCTAGGTCAGAAATTTTTAAAAGAAAGAATTTCATCTGAGACCTTTGATGAAATGGCACTATGGCCTGATTCTTCTCACTGTCCAATCTTTTGGACTTAATGTCACATTTTAACAACAGGAAACACATAGCCCCAATGACCCCTGGCATCCTGTTTTACTTCTGAGTGTTAGGTTCTTTCAACACTCATTATCATCAATTGCCTGCTAGACAACTCCTCCTGGATGTCCTATAGACATCTGAAACTCAGTATGTCCAAAGCTGAACTTCCTATCTCCACCCCACACAACCTGCCCCTCTTTCCAAACTTCCACACTGATGGGGATAGGTAATTGAAAGGTGGTGTGATACTGCTGTTATGCATACTACTGAGAGTTCAGGGGCTGAAGGTCCATTTGAACTCCATCCAGAACAACAACCCTATTCTGCATAATATCTCCAGCCTGAGGCAAGATGAACACCTGTCACTGATTAGGCAGACCTGGGAGTATAGGTGATAAGACTCTCCACCTAGAGCATACATGGTAGGATCGGGAAGAGAGTAAAATAAGCCAAAAAGCCAGAATAAATTGTCTGGGGAGCATCTCTATCCAAGGGTCTGAGAAGATTTAGAAAACTGGTCACCAGAGCAATAATCTTATTTGTATATAGTTAATTGCGTTTTATTTCCCCATTAGACTATTAGTTCCTTTTTTTTAATTTTTGTATTGGCTGAGCTTAGCATAAGACCTGGTACATAGTAGGTACTTAATAAATGCTTATTGCTGACTGACTGAGAATACATATTAAATTAGAAAGCCAAAATGCAGAGAGTGCCAGAGAATCATCCATTGTCTGACTCTATCTCATTCCCCAAAGAATTAGATTTCTTACAATAATTGCTTTTAGTCTCCACCATAATGCAGCATATGTTAGCAAGGTCATGTAGATGGGTCTCCCAAGCAGACTCTACTGCTCCCATCAGGTCATGAGCTGTACACCATCGCTACCCTAAGTAAAACTTAATGAACTTTGATCCTATTGCTCTGTGGGAGTTCAGTGATGGAAGACTTCTACCAATTCAAGGCTGTGTACATCTTGTGGTGACTTGTATATTTTTCCTGAGACATATGTCCTTGCAAGTCCATTAGATACTAGAGATGACCCTGTAGACTCCATCAATAAATGATAGACTGTATACTTTATTCTTCCTGCCTAGTTACAGTTATTAGCAGTGATGGGTGAACGTTTGGAGGTTGGAATTTGGGGCTGAGGTAAGCCCAAAGTAATGGGGGGTAGATAAGTTTTAAGGAAGATAACCTTAGCCTGTCCACCTAAGTAACTGGTAATTGGGATATTGTAATTTCTATTTCCGCAAGGGTTTAGGGCAGAAGTTATAGGAGAATAATCAGACTCTATGCTCAAGGGCTACCCAAGGTTGCAGTGGCAACATGACCCCATTTGTATGCCACTGTGATTATTCACAGTATGTGTTGTAAGTCATCCTGGGTGATCTCCACTTCCCCAGGGAGTCATTGACCATACTGTACTACACAGTGTGTCATTTCCATAATTGGGCTTCCAGGTTTCCAAATTAAATATATGGGAAAATATTTATTCCTCATTTCTCATATGTCCTATTTCTTCACAGTTCAAAGGGAACTTATAAGAATACCACAGCTCAAAAACCAACATAAAAACCAATTAATTCCAAAAGGTAGCACATGTTATTCTTAGAGCTAAAATGATCATTATAGCAATTTACAATCCAACATCAATTTCCTTAATAGAATAACGTAAAATCACAAAAGCACTAGAACTAAAATTATCATTATGATAGTTTATAGTATACCATCAATTTCTTTTATATGATAGCATCTCCCAATAAAGGACAATGTTACCCAAACCCAATATACACATCCAAACATAATGTATAACCTGTCTTTGACTCATCATCTAATATATTGAATCTTTCTTAGACAAAGATCAAACTTTTCCTGACTGTCCATCATCTTTCTATGGTCCAGACTCAGAAGGGAATTGACAATGAAAATTATAATGGAAAAACTTGCAATTCCTCCATTGTCTATGTAAATTAAAGCCAGTTATTTATAGCCTAGAATGTCTACCCAATCAGTCAACTAGTCATAGCACCAGTGTCTTCAGAGATTTTGTCTTTCTGTCACTATCAACTAACTACTATTTATATTCAAAATGCATGTTGGGGTCCTTACTAGAATAGAAAATATAAAGGTTGAGGAGACTGTTCCTTTACTCTGAATATTACTGTGTAGAATGAAGATTTCTTTTTAAGGATCAAAGGACTTTGGGGCAGCTAGGTGGCACAGTGAATAGAGCACCAGCCTTGGAGTAAGGAGGACCTGAGTTCAAATCTGGCCTCAGACACTTAACACATATTAGCCATGTAACCTTGGGCAAGTCACGTAACCCCAATTGCCCCTCCTAAAAAGCAAAAACAAAAACAAAAAACCCTAAAAGAATTGAAGAACTTCAATGCTAAAACAAAGAATAGAATGATCTCAAGAGGTAGAAGGAAATACTGATCTGTGTCAGGAGTTAAAATGTAGAAGGATGTGACATAGAGGAAGAAGAGAAGAATCACTCAACACTTGGAGGTAAGTCAAAAGGTTTGAAGCTCTGACCATGGAGAGCAGAACTGAATCCTTTTGAGAAGAATAGCTGTAGGCTTGTAATTTTCTCTGCCTGTGCCTTTCTGAGTCTAGGTGATTTTAGGATGATGGACAGTATTGGGAGAGACATTTTTGGCAAGGAAGACAATTTAATGTACCTAGATTGTTAGCCAAAGGCAGAGTATGCCTTTGTTTTTGGTATGTACAATGGATTTGGGGATTATCTGTCCTTATGGGGAGATGTTTTGATATTAAGGGTTTTGTTGTTCAGTTGTCAGTTTCCCTAATAGTGATTTTAGTTCTACGGGAAAAAATGTCTAGATTCCCAGATTATATCAAGAAAGAGAACAACAAAACACTTAATATCAAAACATCTCCCCAATTAGTTGTTCACTCCCCATATCTACTGTCCTCTGCTGAAGCTCTTATCTTTAAATGATAGCAGTTATTAAATGACCATCCGTTCTTCTATGATCATGCGTTTCTTTTCTAATCCTTAATGGTGCTTTTTAGGTTCTCCCTGGCATTATCATTTATCCCAATATGATTTGCCAAAAGTGAATTGTGGTCATTTGGCTTGATAAGGTTTTGAGCTGATTGGTAATGTCTTACTAAGAGGTATCAAGGAAACAAAATGTTTTCACTTGACATTAAAAACAAAGTGGTGCCCAGTCGTTTCCAGGCTTGGGAAGTGATGGAGAAACTCAAAAACTTATCAAGCCAAATGAACAACTAATTGAGATGATGGTGAATAAGAATAAGATATGGATTTCTGGGCCACAGGTTAAAAAATTAGGAATAATGAACTCTTGGCCAGGTATGAAGTAAATCTAATGAGCTGGTTAAAAAAAGTAATTAGCTAGAGTCTATGGCATTGTCAGCTTCTAATCTGATCCTATTTACCAAAAAGGACCTGATTCTGAGAAGTCTACACTCACCCTGGTGGTTAAGTTTGCTATCCTTCTGAGGATCAACGGTGGGGAAGTACCAAATTATCATTCTCAGACAGTGGGGAACCTTTTATTCCCAGCTCTGTCTCTCTGTATCTCTCTTTCTTTGTTGCTTGGTGGCTTTATCATTTTATTAGTCAGAGTAGCATGATTTGTGTCAATTTACCCAGTCAGAATTCCCTCGGAAATCGCACCTACTAGAAACTCTAACTCGTCACTGATCATACTATGTTTATTTCAGTGAATCCTAGGAACATGACCTTGCAGTATTAGTCACTTCCCCATGTGAACAGACAGGCATGCTTGGGTACTATACACAGTATTTTACTTTTTTGCATAAAATAAATTAAAGGAATACATAAGGAACATAATAAAGCATCTACCACTTAGTTATAGACCCTTAACTTCTTCTAGATGCAAGCCCCTAACAGTATATAAAGTACCTCAAAACAAGTAATTCTAGGAGTGACACAATGGTTTAATGGTTTAATACCTTCCTGGTTCCGTGGCTGCTTCTCCTGTGAACAAGCAAAGACTTTTTCCTCATCATTCTGACCTTGGGACCTTCAGTTCAGTTTTGCAGTGGGCAAAAATAGCACATCACATCTGTCCTCATCCTTTGGACATTCTGTGGTTTTGTGGCTTTATGAGTCAGGTTGACCCAAGGCACAGACCTGTGGTCATTAGATGGGCTAGAGATATTTAACCCCTGTATGCTTAATCAAAAGAGCTTATGCTAAAATGGGAAGTGGAAAGAGAAAACTGCCAACATATATCCACTTATCTAGATACAAATGTGGGATGTAGTAGTTACAATAGAGTAGGAATGATAGAAGCTGTGTCCTGTGATCAACAAGAGAAAAAGTGCATGAAATGAGATAGAAATAAAACCCATGCTATCAGATGTTTGTGGAACTGAGTTTTAACTATCTATGCCCTATTTAACAACCACACTTCTAGGCCTTGGATCAGTCCTGTCTGTAAAACTGAAATGTCAAACAGAACTGAAGGAGTAGGGTGTCTGACATGACATCCTTAGGGGTCCACTGACTAAAGGAGCTAGAAGTCTTACGGTTAGAAGGCACAGTGTAGAAGTGAGATGGCAAGCTTTCTTTGCCTGCTGTTGAATCTGTTTCTACTCTTCCCAAGCCCTGAGCCACCAACAGCAAGGAGGAATTTCATGTCCCTGCCAGATACCAAATTGGAAAATACCAGCTACCAGACCTTCTTTCTGCACCCAAGCCCATGCCAAATATTACAAGAAGGAACCAAGAGCCAGTCAGTTGTCTAACTCTTATCTAAGTGATTGGATGTTGTGAATCAAACCATTTGGGAAATGCATTTCCATAGTCCATTACTTCTGTAATTTCTGGGTTAAGAGCATACTGACACACTCTTTTGGGGTGTCCTGGGTCTAGGAATTGTGACCATGCTGCTGTATAATAGCTGTCAAGTGGTTTCTAAAACATTCCTTTTATTTATTTTGTCAAAAATACATACATACATATATATATATATATATACAATATCTAGTCATACCTGTCTGTGTAGGTTGACTCCATTATGACAAGGTTATATGATGAGACTTCAGTGAAATATAGCTGATTCAGAGAGAAAGTGGGCTTTTCCAGGAGGTAGTCACTGAGAGTTACTGTGACCATGTTAATCAACAAACACATTAAACACCTACTATGTGTAAGATACTATGCTAAGTGTTGATGTACTAATACGAATGTAAAATAGTCCTTAACCTCAAGGAATTTACATTCTAAGAAATAAGGGTTATAACCAGGGTAATGACTATGTCAGTAGAGAGAAGCAGATATATGTGAAAGATGTGGAGATAGAAATGGCAATATTTGGCATTCACATATAAGAATGGCGCCAGAGGTGTCAAATTGGGTAACTAGGACAATGGTACTAAACTTGATCATAATAGGAAAATTAGGAAGTGAGATGGATTTTTCAGTGAAAGTTCTGTGAATATGTTGAGTTTGAGATACTTGTGGGGCAGCCAATTCAAAATGTTATTAGGCAATTAGTGACTATGACTGGAAATGAAGAGAGAGGCTAAGATTGGATATATAGCTCAGGGATTCATCAGCATAGAGATGAACATTGAACCTATGGATGCTAATGTGTTTATTGGCTACTAAACAATTATTAAATGCTAACTGTATGCCAGGCACAGTGCTAAGTATTGAGAATACAAAAAAAAGATAGAAGGTTCCTGCCTTCAAGGAGTTCACACTCTAATGGGACTGACAACAGGCAAAGAAAAATGTATAGGCAAGCTATGTATAGGATTAGGAAGTAATTAAGAGAGTGAAGGGGGTAGAATTAAGAATTGTTGGGAAAGGCTTCTTTTTGAGGATAGAATTTTAGTTGAGACTTAAGTAAATCAGGTAAGTCACTAGGTAAAGATGAGAGAGAGCATTACAGGCACAGAAAACGGTCTCTGTGGCCTTCCTGCATAGTAGTCCTTGAAAATGGGCCTTAGTTCTTTGCCTGTCTTGGCATTTTTTCTTCCCATTTGAGGTGAAGGAAATCATTTTGGAGGCTCCAATCTTGTGATATTAAAAATACATGAGAGTAAGAATCTTGGATTCTAGGAGTCTGAGTCCATGCCAGATTTTATAGCCAGATGAGTATCAGTGTCTCGAAGAGTGACTTTCATAAGGGATATTCTGAGAGTCACCTTAATAGAACTTAAGATGAAAACTCTTCCAGTAGTGAGGCCACATATGGACTTGTCCTTGTTGGGACCAATGCTATATAGGAACTGAGTTAAGTTTGAACTGATTCTCCCTGTAGGCCAAGATAGGATAGGGAAGATGGTGCCTCTGAGGTACTGGGAAGAAATGTTTGTACTTTAATTCTTACTCTATCTGTGATGTGAATGTCCTTTTGTAACAGATAATCAATATTATAATATAATAATTAGCCACAATAATCAAGTGGCTAAATGGAACTGGGGTGCTACACACAGGCCCTTAACAGTTTAGGATAATACAGTTGGAAGGAACATGAGCCAATAGCATGAGATAAGACACACCCCAGTTCCTCAGGAGTATCTCTGAGCAGAGATGTAGTCTACCCAGATTCTGGGAGAGCAAGTTCAGAACATATTAATACATGGTGATTTCTAGCCAAGAGAATGCAAACAACTGGAGAGAGTGAATGGGAATCAGGAAAGATCTAATATAGAAGTTGAGTTATGTTTGAAGGAGGCTAGGAAAAAAAAACCCAAGGTGGGAGTAAGAATGAACAACATTGCAGATATGGGGGACCACATGTACAGGCAGGGACACAGGAAATGTGTATATAAAGAGTAGTAATAGGTTAGTTTGACTGGAATGTAAAATACATTAGCAGAAATAATATGAAATGATTGGGAGGGTAGATGGGAGCCATATTTGGAAGGCTATAAATTGAGAACACATTGCCTATTCAAATCATTGGACTGTACATTTTCACCAGAATATGATGAACTACTTGATCTCACTGCTCAGATTTGCAAAGTTATTGCCCTATGAACATCATTCAGTATGTCATGGTCTCATTGTGTGAGACATTTGGCAGTGTCTTAATAGAGGAGTTTCCTGATCAATCTCCTACCACTGGGCTGATGCTGTCCTGGCACTGCCACTTCTTTTTATAGAAGTCTCTGGTGTATAGTTATGGGAGAAACAACACTGAGGGCAGTGCTACCAAGGAACTACCATTCACACTTTAAAACTCTGTAGTTCAACAACAAAAAATACCTTTCCGTAATTGGTGGATGGGGTTGAAAAAACCGGTATCATGATTAAAAGGCACAGCCAACAATGTATGTTTTCCATTTGGATCTCTAAATCTTTGTGGACTATCTTTTTAAAGCTATGATAGCCATTAAAGTCAAGTATGGAAATAAGCAGAACTTTTAGCCAAGCTCTTAAATTAATGTATCGTAAAATGTTAAACCAAGATTTTAAAAATTAATAAAATAGAAAATCATATTATTCTCACAAAATATTTTATTAATAATAATATTCTAGTGGGGAAAAGTTTTTCTGCCATTAATACAGTTTTAAAAGATTGCCTATTTCATGCTTTAAAATTTCTTTTGTAAATATGTTTTATAATATTTGATGTTAGTATGTTGGCATTATATTTAATTAAAAATAAATATAAAAATATTGGGAATGCATATTCACTTTAAAATTTTTAATATTTTTATTCAGTTTTGAGCTCCAAAAATCTATCCTTTATTCCATCTTCCCTCCCTGAAATGGTTAAGCACTCAGATATAGGTTATACATGTGCAATTATGTAAGACAATCCCATATTAGTGATTTTGTACAAGAAGACTCGAATAAAAAGGGAAAAATGGAATAAAGTGAAAATAGCATGTTTCTGCCTGTATTGAGTCAATATCAATTCTTTCATTGGAGGCAGATAGTATGCTTCATGCTCAATCCATTGGTTTTGTCTTAGATCATTGTATTGCTGAGAATAGCAAAGTCGTTCAGAGTTCTTCATCACACAGTGTTGCTGTTACTGTGTACAATATTCTCCTGCTTCTGTTCATTTTTCTTCGCATCAGTTCATGTAAGTCTCTTCAGGCTTTTCTGAAATCATCCTGCTTGTCATTTCTTACAGCATAATAAATATCCCATTAGAATTATATGCCACAGCTTGTTTAACCATTCTCCAATTGATGGACATCCCTCTGATTTCCAATTATTAGCCTCCACAAAAAAGAGCTGCTACAAATATTTTTTTTTCTACAAATATGTCACTTTACATTTTTTTTATGTCTTTGGGATATAGACCTAGCAGTAGTATTTTTGGATCAAGGGGTATGCACAGTTTATAGCCCTTTGGGCATAGTTCCAAATTGCTCCCCAAAATGGTTGGATTGTTTTACAATGCCACCAATAATGCATTAGTGTCCCAGTTTTCTCAAATTCCCTCCAAGATCCCACATTTTCCTCTTTTGCCACATTATCTACTCTAATAGGTGTGAGGTGGTACCTCAGAGTTATTTTAATTTGCATTTCTCTGATCAATAGTGATTTAGAGCATTTTCCCATAGGACTATAGATAGTCTTGATTTCTTTGTCAGAAAATTGCCTGTTCATGTTTTTGACCATTTATCATTTGGCGAATGACTTGTATTTTTTATAAATTTGACCCAGTTATCTAATTAGAAAAAATGAGGCCTTTATTAGATACTTGTTGAAACACCCCCCCCCCCCACTGATTTTCTGCTTTCCTTATAATTTTGGTTGCATTGGTTTTGTTTGTGTAAAAACTTTTAAATTTTGTATAATCAAAATTATCTATTTTATATTTTGTAGTGTCCTTTATATCTTCTTCGGTCTTAAATTCTTCCCTGATTCATAAATGTCACAGATAAACTTTTCCATGCTGTCTTAATTTGATTATGGTATCACCCTTTATGTGTAAATCTTGTACCCATTTTGACCTTATCTTGGTATACGGTGTGAGATGTTGGTACATATCTACTTTCTGCCATATTGTTTTCCTGTTTTCCCAGAAGTTTTTGTCAAATAATGAGTTTTTGTTCCAAAAGCTCGGCTCTTTGAGTTATAATATACTAGACTACTCTGGTCATTGAGTATGATGTAATTTGTACCTAATCCTATTTCACTGATGTACTACTCTATTTCTTAACCAGTATCAGATTGTTTTCATAACTAGCACTTTATAATACAATTTGAGAACTGTTATGACTAGACTGCCTTTTTTTACATTTTAAAAATTGATTTCCTTGATATCCTTGAGCTTTTGGTCTTCCAGATGAATTTTGTTATTATTTTTTCTAGCTCTATAAAATGCCTTTTGATTGACTGGTATGGCACAGAATAAATTAATTTAGGAAGAATTATAATTTTTATTATATTGGTCCAGTTTCTCCATGAGGAGTCAATATTTTCCCAGTTGTTTAAATTTTAATTTATTTGTGTGAAAAGTGTTTTATAGTTGTGTTCATAAAGTTCCTGGGTTTGTCTTGGCAAGTAGACTTGCAAATATTTTATATTATTTACAGTTTTTCTAAATGGAATTTCTCTTTCTAGCTCTTGCTGCAGGACCTTGTTGGTAATATGTAGAAATGCTGATGAATTATGTAGATTTATTTTGTATTATGCAACTTCGCTAAAATTGTTAATAATTTTATAGTTGATTTTCTAGGATTTTCTTAGTATAACATCCTATCACCTACAAAGAGTCATCCTAAGGCCAATGAATCCTACCTCAGGAGCTCTATCTGTCCTAATCTATTTACCCACCCTAGATTACCTAGTATTGGGGCGGGGCGAGGGAGAGGGGAATCCAAGAAACACAACTTTCTTCAAATGGCTTGTGGAAGTTTGCATTCCTTCTGAATTAAACCTGTTCAAAGGCTCCTATCATCTACACCCCATCCCATCCACATAGATACACCTTTCTAGGAATATACAGCAGTGCTTCTAGAATATTTTTATTAACTATCAATTTTTTTATGGGTTCCATTCTTCTTGGGACAGCTAGGTATTGCAGTGGCTAGAGAAATGGGCTAAGAATCAGGAATATCTAAGTTCAAACTTAATCTCAGGTACTTACTATCTGGTCACCCTAGGCAAGTCACAACCCCTATTTGCCTTACTTCCTCACCTATAAAATGGGGACGCAGTGGAGAAGGTAATGGCAAACCACTTCACTGTTTTTGCCAAGGAAACCCCATGGATGTAGTTCATGGGGTCACAAAGAGTTAAACATGACTGAAGACCAAACACCAACAAACCCCCAATGTTCATTCACTGCTCTCCCAGATCTTCTAATGTGGTTCTACAGATTGAAAAAAAAAAAGCCATATACCTCTTACCTCTTCAGTTCAAGGAAGATGAGGATGCATTTCTGGTTCCACTCTGTCCCTCCTTTATACTTTCCCTTGCACTTACTTCACCAATCCCTCAAAATATTGCTTCAATAATAAGCAAACATGGATTTTAATCTAGGAAATACTAAACCATTTCTTCATATTCTCTATCTAGTCCACAATCCTTCTAGGCCAATGGAATAATTCTTTTACTTTCTATTTCCCCTGAATCTCAAATATCTAGCTATTAATTACCCTCAGCCTCAGTGTTTTCATATAAAATGAAGGGGTCAGACTAAATGACCTCTGAAACGCCTTCTAGCTTCGAATCAATGATCTTACAAACTATAATTTTTAGTCATTGTTCTTTGGGCCTATAAAGGGCTTAAAATTTCTTTCTCTTGAACTTTCTAATTTATTCAGGTAAGGGATTTAGTAATATATTTCACTAGATCCAGAGTAGCTACAATCATAAACAATCTGATACCACTTACTAATAATGTCTTAATAACACATATAACTTCATGCTTTTCTGTCTATTAATTATCTTAACTATAATAATATCACTATGAAGTTGATATAGTGAACTAATTTTCTTCTTACAACATAGTGAGGTAGATGCTTTAGGTATTACAGGAACCATTTTATAGATAAAAAAAACTGAGACTCGGAGAGCAAGTGATTTGCTCAGGTTCATGTAGCTATTAAGAGTCAGAGAGTGAATTTGAACTGGTCTCTCCCGAGTCCAAATCCATTGCTTATCTCAATATATTATGCTTTCTATTCTCTTTTCTTTTTGACGTATCTATTCAATGTATTATAGCCAGATTTCTTTGGATAAGTAATGTGTCTTTAAGACTTCAAATGAATTTGATAGTTTGTTACCTATCTGATCTGGAAGAATGAAATTTACTATGTATAGCTAATGGATGGATATTGTAGAGAGGGAGACAATGGTTCAATATAAACTGGATTTTTTTTTTAGCAGTAACATCTGTCTGAAAATGGATTGGGTTGTTCTGTGAATAGTGGGTCTGTTCAAGTTGAGGCTAGACAACTAACCATCTGTGATAAAATAGAAAAGGTTTCTAGGGTAATAGGTTAGAGTAAATGACCTCCTAAGTCTGTTCCAATTTCAAAATTCTCTTTAGTCTTTTTGATACCCAGAATTTAGTGAATTGTAACAAAAGCAAATAACATCTTTTTTTCTCATGATAAATTATTAACATAAATTCAAGTCACATACACATTTTTGAAAAAAAAGTTTCATTGTGGGTAGATTACAATAAAAATTATCTGTAAGGACAAATCAAGTCAAGATTCTAGGAGAACCAGAAATTAGACCACCAAACCTACTGGTCCTAAATATTGCGTGTCTTGAGGCCATATTCTTGTTAATTATTGTTACAAGGTTAGCAGAGAAGAGTAGAAAAGAATGTCATAGACTCACAGGACTATTTATTTCTTGTTCTTAACCATCACCTTAAAATGTGTAACTAAGTAGAGAAATTTGAATATAGGCATAGAGTTACTGTTGTTGTTCTCTCGTTTTTAATTCATACTTACTTTACTGCAGATATGGGATAGAGTAAGGTATTGTACCCCTTATATTAGATCATGATTCATTCATTGGCATATATATTTGTTAAACAGATATTTATTAAATACACACTATTTTCAGGAAGCTGTGCTAGGCACTGGGAGAGACAAATATTTCAAATAAGATATGATCCCAACTCTTGTGGAAATTTCAATGTAGGAGGAGGATTTGATGTATAATAATTAAGATACCAAATAATATATGGAAGTTCATGATTGAGGTATAAACAAATTGCCATGTGAGTACTTGTTGGGGTAGTAGGTAGAAAGATTACTACTAATAGGAAAGATATGGAAAAGCTTCCTAAAAGAGGCATGATTTGGGATGAACTTTTTTTTTTTGGTCTTTTTTAGAGGGGGGAGGGCAGTTGGAGTTAAGTGACTTGCCCAAGGTCACATAACTAGTAAGTGTTAAGTGTCTGACGTCAGATTTGAACTCAGGTCCTCCTGTTTCCAGGGCCGGTGCACCACCTAGCTGGCCCAGAGATGAACTTTCAAGACAGATCTGCAGACCAAAATAAAAAAAGTACAGAGCAAAAGATCACAAGTGTTTAACATTCAGCAAACCCAAGAACACAAAGTACTAGGGAAAAAACTCTATTCAAAAAGAATTGCAGGAATAATATAGAAAGCAGCTTCATAAAAAATAAATCTATAATGGCATATTACACCATACACCACAATAAGCCCCACATGGACTTAAAAGTGAAATTTTCCTCCTTCAAAATAAGAGGACAAAAGATGATAACTTTCACAACTATAATTAGGGGGCAAATTTATATCCAGAGAAGGAATAGAGGTTATCACAAAAGAATAATCATACAACTTTTATTTCATAAAATTTAAAAAGAGTTTGCATGAATACAAAGTCATAGAATTAGGAAAATATTGCATAAACATTTCTGGCATTCACAATATGTAATCTCTACTTCAATATTTGCCATTTATAATCCCTTCCAGCCTTTGCTGTTTTCCTCATTTGTCAACTGTGCAAAATCTGTTAAGTATGAGGTAACACCTCAAATTCCTTTAATTTGCATTTCTCTAATTAACAATGATTAGGAATAGTTTGTTCATATTGTTACACAGAGCTTGGATTTCTTCCTCAAAAATGGCCAATTCCTATCCTTTGACCATTTATTAATTGTGGAATGTTTCTTCTTCTTGTAATTTTTTTTTGTTTGTTTTGGTTTGCTTTTTGGAGGGCAATTGGGGTTAAGTGACTTGCCCAAAGTCACATGGCTAGTTTTGTGTTAAGTGTCTGAGGCTGGATTTGAACTCAGGTACTCCTGACTCCAGGGTTGATGCTCTATTCCATGTGCCAACTAGCTGCCCCCTCTTCTTGTAAATTTAAATTAATTCCTTACATATTTTGGAAATGAGACCGTTATCAGAGAAATTTGCTGCAAATGTTTTTCTCCATTAATTGTTTTCCTTCTAACAATAGCTGCTTTGAATTTGCTTGTGCAAAACCTTTTAAAAATTATATTACTCAAAACTGTCCATTTTATCTTCTGTGATTCTATCCCCTTTTTTATCATGAACTTATCCCCAATCCATAGTAATTTCCTCCTTTCTTCTCTAATAATTTATGAAATTATTATTATATATAGAGCTTGTATCCATTTGGTGCTTATCTTGTCTAAAAGTTGTTTCTGCTAGTTGCTGTCTGGTTTTCCAAGCAGTTTATGCTAAATAGTAAGTTTTTTACCCTAATAATGGGAGTAAATATGTTTAATCAAAGCAAGTAAACTAGGTTTTCTTTATTATAGTTTATACTTAATATTTTTCAGTGATTACCCTTTTTATTTTTCATCAGCACTCAGTTATTTTGATGAATAATTCTTATTGTTCATCAATAATAATCAAATCTCTCTTATGTGAGACCTGATATTCTTGGGTTCCTTTCCTTCATGCTTTTTTTTTCATTATTTACTTTGAGATTATTGAGTTTCTACTTCTTTTTTTTTTTTTTTAAAGCAATTGGGGTTAAGTAACTTGCTCAAGGTTACATGGCTAGTCATTTGATTTATGCGTGGGTGCTCATTTTCTGAGGCCGGATCTGATCTCGGGTCATCCAAACTCCGAGGCCGGCGCTCTTACTCACTGCGCCACCTAGCCGCCCCTTTAGGGCAATTGGGGTTAAGTAACTTGCCCAAGGTTACACGGCTAGGTTTTTGTTTGTGCGGATTAAGTGTCGGAGGCCGGCTCCGAACCGAACTCAGGTCCTTCTGATTCCAGGGCCGGCGCTCTATTCACTGTGCCACCTAGCCACCCCGAGTTTCTACTTCTTAAGATGAATTTCACTATCATTCTTCCACTTCTATAAAGTAATCTTTTGGTAGTTTGAGTGGTATGGCATTGGATAAGTAAATTAATTTAGCTAATACTGTCATTTTATGTTACTGACTCAGCCTACCCATGAACAATAAATGTTTTTTTCTCTAAACAAAGTTTTTTAGTTGTATGCTTATAATTACCAGATATATCATAGTAGACAGACTTCTAAGTATTTATCTTCCGTAGTTATTTTAAGTGGTATTTCTCTTTTTTATTTATTTTTATTTATTTTTTTTAAAGCAATTGGGGTTAAGTAACTTGCTCAAGGTTACACGGCTAGTCATTATTTATGTGTGGGTGCTCATTTTCTGAGGCCGGATTTGATCTCGGGTCATCCCAACTCCGAGGCCGGCGCTCTTACTCACTGTGCCACCTAGCCACCCCTTTAAGGGCAATTGGGGTTAAGTAACTTGCCCAAGGTCACACGGCTAGGTTTTTGTTTGTATGGATTAAGTGTTGAAGGCCGGCTCCAAACTCAGGTCCTTCTGACTCCAGGGCCAGCACTCTATTCACTGCGCCACCTAGCCGCCCCCATCTCTTTTTTATTTTTAAAAATTTATTCATATACTTTTAGTTTACAACATTCAGTTTCACAATCCCTTGAGTTCCAAATTTCTCCTTTTCATCTCCTTTTCCCCCTCCCTGAATGGTGGCATGAAATCTGATATAGGTTCTACAGATATCTTTACATTAAACATTAGTCAAGTTGTAAAGAAGAATTATAACCAATGGAGTGAATAATAAGAAAGAAGGAATGAAACAAAACACAAAAGAGAGAGAGCAAGTAGTTTGCTTCAATCTGCATTCACACTGCAGTTCTTTCTCTGAATGTAGATATCTCTTTCCATCATGAGTCTTTTGGAGTTGTCATATAATCTTGCATTGCTGAGAGGAGCCCAGTCAATTAAAGTTAGTTGTCGCACATATGATGTGTCTCTAATTGTATATAAAGTTCTCCTGGTTCGGTTTCCCTCAATAGTATTCCATTATATTCATATACCACAACTTGTTTTGCCACTCCCCAATTGATGAGCATCCCCTTGATTTCCAGGAATTTCTCTTTTTATCTTTTCCTGCTGAGTTTTATTGGTAATATACCAAAATGCTGATGTGGGTTTATTTTATGTTATGTATTTTTACTGATTAATTATTTCAATTAATTTTTAGTCAACTGTAGAAACTGAAGGAAGAAATATATTCAAAGATAAGACAAAACTATTATTTTTGGAAGATGATATGATGGTTTAAAGAGCTTCATTTTTTCCTTGTAACATGATAATCAGTTTTTAAAAGGAAGTTATTGTTGGTTATAGTTATACCTCTTTTGCCTGTAGAATATTGTATTCCATGTTCTTTATTCTTGTTGGTAGTAACTGCTAAATCTTATGTGATCTGGACTGTGGTTTTTTGGTACTTGAACTCTTTTGTTCTGTCTGCTGGCCTTATATTTTTCTTAGACCTATGAGTCTTGAATTTTATCTCTGAATTTTATTCTGAAAATTTTCATTTGGGGATTTCATTCAGAAGGTGATTGATATATTCTTTCTATTTTTTACTTTGCCCTCTAGTTCTAAGAATCTGGGCAGTTTTCTTTTATTATTTCTTGAAATATAACCAGACTTTTTTTGGTCATGGCTTTTAGATAGTCCAGTTATTTTTAAATTATCTGTCCATGATCTATTTTCCAGGTCATTAATTTTTGGTAAATGATTTTGACATACACACATATACATATTCTTCTAATTTTAAATATTTTTACTTTATGTTAATATTTGTCATTGCTCTAATTTTTAGTAATCTGTTACTTGGTTAAGGTTTTGCATACACCTCTTATACTAAGCTGTTAATTCTCTTTCCAAGACTCTCTTCCAGGACTCATTTCTTTTTTAAAAAAATTTTAACACTGATTTTATTTAAAATATATAATTTAAACTCTTTTTTTAAAATGCAAGCTCTTTATTTCTTCTAGGAATTCCAATTGATCTTATGGCCAAGTGTTGTTTTTCTTGGACATCCCTGGCATCATCATAGCTCTTTATCTTTTTTTTAATAATAGTATTTATATATATATTTGAAACATTTAATGTTAAGACCTCGAATTTCAGATCCATTTCCTTCCTCCCTTGTCACCCATTCCTTCTGGGGAGATAAATAATTCAGTATATGTTGTACATGTCTAGCTATGCAAAACATTATCATAGTAGATATATTGTACAAGGCTACTTATAATTCCCTCCCACTCATCCTACCCCCCACCTGGTCCATTCCCTACATGATCCTGTCCCTCTTCTATAGTGGGTACTTCCAACCTCCCCTCCCCCCAAGGATGCCCTCCCATCCATCATCCCTCCTCTCATCCCCCTTCTCCCTATTCTGCTGCAGGTTGAGATATCCCATTTAGTATGTATGTCATTCTCTCCCTGAACCAAATTCAATGAGAATGTGGTTTTGCCTTTTTTGCCTTCCTATTCTCCCCCTCCCTTGCAACCACTTCCCCTTACTTCTTCTACATGAGATAGTTTACCCTACCCTGTCTCTCCCCATCTCCTCTTGCCACTTTCCTCTCTCACCTCATAATTTCATCTCTTGAGTATTCTCCCTTCCCAACAAATTCAACCTATGCCCTCTATCCATATATAACTGTAACCATATACACACACATTCACATATGTATTCATATGACCACACACCCTTCTTCCATTATTTTCATAGTGAGAAAGATATCATCAGTCACAGTTATTGCTTTTCCATATAGGAATGTAAATAGTTCAACTTTGAGAAGTTCCTTTTGATTTCTTTTCCCTGATTGCCTTCTCAGGCATCTCTTCCTTTTTGTGTCTGGATGTCAAATTTTCTATTCAATTCTGGTTTTTTCCTCAAAAATGCTTGAAAGTCCTCTATTCCACTGAATGACCATATTTTTCTCCTGAAACAAAATACTCAGTTTTGCTGGGTAGGTGACCCTTGGGTTCATTCTCAGTTCTTTTGCCCTCTGGAATATCATATTCCATGCCCTTTGTTCCCTCAGTGTAGAAGCTGCCAGGTTCTGGGCTATTCTGATTGTGTTTCCACAATATTGAAATTGTTTCTTCCTGGCTGCTTGTAGTATTTTCTCCTTGATCTGGGGATTCTGGAACCTGGCTATAATATTCCTGGGAGTTTTCTTTTTGGGATCTTTTTCAGGAGGTGATCTGTGGATTCTTTCAACCTCTATTTTGCCCTCTGGATCTAAAACATCAGGGCAATTTTCCTTGAGAATTTCTTGAAGGGTGATTTCTAGGTTCTTTCTTTGATCATGGCTTTCAGGTAGTCCAATAATTTTTAAATTGTCTTTCCTGGATCTATTTTCCAGGTCAGTGGTTTTTCCCATGAGATATTTCACATTGCCTTCTAATCTTTCATTTGTTTGGATCTGCTTAACAGCATCTTGATTTCTCATAAAGTCATTAGCTTCCATTTGCTCCAGTCTAACTCTGAAGGAATGAATCTCCTCAGTGAACTTTTGAGATTCTTTTTCCATCTGGCAAATTCGACTTTTTAAGGCATTCTTCTCCTCATTGCCCTTTTGGGCCTCCTTTGCCATTTGAGTTAGTCTATTTTTTAAGGTGTTGTTTTCCTCAGTCAGGCTGTTGACCCTCATTTCATACTTTTCCTGCATCCTTCTCATTTCTCTTTCCAATTTTTCCTCCACTTCTCTTATTTGATTTTTAAAGTCCTTCTTAAGGTCCTCTATGGCCTGCAACCCGCTCATGTTTTCCCCTGGGGCTTTTGGAGCAGGACTTCTGACCTCACAGTCCTTTTCCCGCTCTATGCCCCCAAAATAGGAGTCTAGGGTTGCATTTTTCTGTTTCCTTTGCCTTGGCATGTTGCCACTTAATTACTTGACTTTTGGGCTTGTTGCCACACTATGGCTTTAAGGCCAGATAGAGGAATTTTCGTCCCGAACGTGTGGGGGCAACTTCCGTTTCTGGCAAGCTGTAAACCCACCCACGACTTCCACCCTAGATCACAATCCAGATCCAGGGAGGTTAAAGCAAGAGCGATTACCCCCCAAGACTGATCACTGGATCTCCCTACAATTAATTGCAGGCCAGGAGCTGGAGCTGCCTCTGAAAACTACAAAATGGCGTGTCTCCTCAGTGGCTTCTAGCACCCAGGGGAGGGAGACGACGCATTTCCCAAATACTGGTCCCAAAGTCCATAGGACACTAACCTCTTACTTTGTCCTAGGCATGTCTATGTTGATAATTCTGGAGTCACCACAGCTCCTGGTGTTCTGGGGTTCCTCCAGCCAGCTGCTGGCCCTGCCGCCCTGGGGCTAAAACCTTGGCGCTCGGCTCGGCTCCCCTGCTGGCTCCCAGAGTGCTACGCTGGTTCTTCCTGCAGGGCTGCTGGGCTGTCCTCAGCAGGAGGTTAGCTTCTCTGTGTTGTTCTGTGGGTGGTGGGGCTTCAGAAGTTGTTCAGAGTCCCCTTTTACATAGTTTGGGGGAAGCTGGGGGCAGAGTGGCTTGGATGAGCTGTTTCTACTCCGCCATCTTGGCTCTGCCATCCCATAGCTCTTTATCTGTGTGTGTGTGTGTGTGTGTGTGTGTGTGTGTGTGTGTGTAAAAAGAAAAACCAAAACAAATTGTTTCAGCAAGCTTCTCTATGAATTGAAAAGGCAGATTAAGGAAAAACTGACAAATCCAAAAGCAGGCCTTAAATGATATTCACGTTATCCAGTGTATTTAAGGACAAAATCCAGAGAATACTGACCAGAATTGTAGAGTGGAACAAAGCAATATAGTCCAACTCCTGCCCTTTCCCCTCAACTACTCCACATAGACCCAGAAAAGCATCAGACCAAGTGCTGTTTGGGAAATCCAAGGGAATATCAGTGTGAGTCCTTTTCCATTTCAGATTTACATAGCAGACAGATGAGATCTGAGGACACTGGGGTCAGTGTCTAGACAAGAAGATACAGCATGGATACTTCCAGTATAGGCACAAAACTAGGGTGTGTAGCTGTGCTTAACAGCACATGAAAAGGGAGTCCCATGTTCAGCATGGGGGAGCTTTACAGGAGGAGGGGCCAATTGGTAGCTCTGTTGCTTGCATCCCAGACTGAAGCTGAAGTTCTAGTGGGGGCTGAGGAGGGCATCTGTACCTAGGTGTGTTAGACATGGTAAAGAGTGGCCAGTGACATGAGACTGCATTCTGGAGAAGGGGCATGAATGTAGGCAAGCAACTGCTGCTGTCTGGCTCTGACCTTGGACAACAACCAGTCTGGTCTGAAGCCTCCCACTGAGTAACCAGAGCACAGACTTCAGATCAAGCGGGAGCCTGCAATTCTGTCCTGCTGAATCTGTGGAACCTTTGTTCTTCCTGAAAGTGCTTCGGTCCTGAAGCAATATGTTTGAGATGCAACTGGCTGCATCCAATCCTAGATCAGGAGTTTGTCAGGCTTAGACCAGGAAGATAGCAGTCAGACTCTGCCCTGTATCAGAAAGATATAGGTAGCTAGATGACACAGTGGACAGAGCTCTGAGCCTGCAGTTAGGAAGACCTGAATTCAAATCCAGCCTCAGATACTTCTTAACTGTGTGACTTGGACAAATCACTTAACCTCTTAGTTTACCTCAATTTCCCCAGACATAATATGGGAAAATAAGAGCATCTACCTCCCAGGATTGTTGTGAGGATCAGTGATACAATATTTGTAAAACACTTAGCATAGTACCTGGCATGTAGTAGGTATTATATAAATGCTAGCTATTCTTATTGTATTATTAATGTTATATAGTTTCAGGAACACTAAAAGACTGTAAATCCTCATTCTTAGCCACTCCTGAGGTCCATGAAGAACAAATATTTAATATCCAGAGAAAGCAACAACAGAACCCAAGATAATAAAAACAGGGCCAAGCAAATCCCAAGCATCCTCTCCTGAAGTGTGAAGAACCTGGGCCTAATAATATCACCATCTGGGAACTAAGGGTGGAAGAATAAGTAAAAAAATTTAAGTCCAGTCATAAAGAGCTATTAGGTGAGAAGTAGGTCCAAATCCAGAAGAAGAGAATGACTTCAAAATTTCTACAAGCAAAGTTTCAAATAAAAATGAAGACTGGATACAAATTAACTAAAGTTCCTGGAGAATTTAAAAAAAATAATCTTATTTATAAAATGAAAGTGGTAGAGGATATAAAAATGGAAAAGAAATTAGAACTATTGATGAAAGACTTGGAAAGAGAATTAACTGTTTACCAAAAGATGTAATACAAATAAATAACTTAGCAACCAACTCTTTGGAAATTAGGATAGATGAAACAGAAGTTAAGAACTTAGTGAGACAACATGAAATACAAAAACAAAGTCAAAAGACTGAAGAAATAATAAAATCTAAGTGGAATTTGTGCTAATCACAAATTTGTCATATTTCTAAATTCTGATAATATCTGACTAGAAACACATATGCTAGCAGAATGATATTCATCTTAATGGTCAGTGAAAAAAATTTTTAATGTGTAAAATTCTTGTTCCCTGCTGCTGCCCTTTCTGTGTGATGACCCCTTTACCTTTCCATTCCCCACTTAGACCCATTAGCAGGATGTGTTGCAATATGCTGCTTGTCATCTGTTTCAAAGATACAGTGATGTGATACAGGTACACCAGATGGATAAACCTAGTGTGACTAATTATTGTGTATTTGCCTTTAATTATTATCATTTATTACCAGAGGAAAGACAATAGAGGTTCTTAGGCTTAGAAGAGAATGTCAACCGAGGGGTCATTTTGGGGTTTGCTTTTTTCTTTCTTTTTAACATTATTTTATAGTAGGAAAGCTTTCTTCATGGGGAGGGGAAGTGAATGCAAATGCAAAATATTTTATAAAAGCAAAAAATATGTCTATTTGACATAATTACTTTCTATATATGCATATTTATATTTAATAATATCAAAATAGAATGGTTTTTCCAGAGAACTTTGGAGATTTAGCCAAATACACTGCCTCACAGAAATATACTGTTTCCTGTACTATTTCATAGAAAAGAACTCAATCTTTAGTACAACAAGTGGATGATGGCAGTCTAGCTAAAGAATAGGTAATCAAGCCAATACAATCACCCCAAATTTGTCTACTAGATGTATTGTCCTTTTATGATTTTTAGGGTATTTTCTTCTCTCTGACAGGTGCTAGTTAAGGTAGAAATTGTGGAAATGTCAGAAGAAAGACATTTCCATGAATGTTTTAGAACTGAAGAGCTTTCTAAGAAACTTTTAGAGAAAAAGTTTACTCTCAAGCAAGCTTCCCCTTTATACAAGCATAAACAGTATGAGAACACTTACAAAAGCCTGAGCATTTTAGAGTATTTACGTGACAAAATTCCAAATTGGCTAGGGTTCCTTTGCTGCAAGATAATGAATCTACAGAAAGTGAAATGAGAAAAAGACTTTGTAATATAACAGAGCATGTAATGATACATTTTATAATGTGATACTCTTTTTCATTTCAAAGTGAGGCTAGTTATAGAGATATGCCAGCCCAGGACATTTCTGGCCAAATAAAAACTTTGGAGTGACAGAAGTAGTGACTTTGAAAATATCTTTAAAATATTAGTTTCAAGGTGTAGTAAAAATTCATTCTATAAAAAGATTTAGAAACTATTACTGCTTTGTGTTCTTTTCTTCGCGAGAAATCACCAGTCCTACAACTACTGTGTGTCTTAATAAACTGTTATCATGATACAAACACACTTTAAAAGCAATGTTAACACAGAAACTTGGACATGAATCAAATCTATAATAATACTGAAACACAAGAAGCAGGTGGGAATGGATTTTTTATGTGACCCAAGATATATTTAATTCAATTGCAGCCCAGAAACATTAAATTACTCTTAAAAGTACTTATATCATCCTTGTTGGAGTTATTAGTCACAGTGTCCAAATAAAAAAATACAAAATGAAATTGTTCAAATATTTTGTATCAAAGTAGCCCTTCTGAGAAGTTTATATTCCCTTCTCTTAAATGTTTCAGCAACCTTTTTTTGCATCACTATCACTAACTAGACTTTCCTTAATCCCTACCCCATTAAAAAAAAATTCCTCCCATGTTACCAATAAGCATCATAAAACAAAGCAAGTATACAGACTATCTTTACTTGAAAATATATGTCTCATTCTCTTTATTTATTTACTTACTTTTAGTTTACAACATTCAGTTCCATAATCCCTTGAGTTTCAAATTTCCCTCTTTCCCCCCCATGGCAACATGTAATCAAATATAGGTTCTACAAATACCTTCACATTAAATATTATTCAGGTTGTAAAGAAGGATTATAACCAATGGAGTGAACAGTGAGAAAAAGGGACCAAACAAAACATGAAAGTGAGAGAGCAAGCAGTTTGCTTCAATCTGCATTCAGACTCTGTAGTTCTTTCTCTGGATATGAATATCCCTTTCCATCATGAGTCTTTTGTAGTTGTCTTTTAACCTTGTATTGCTGAGAAGAGCCCAGTCTGTTAAAATTACTCTTCATACATACAATGTGTCTGTAATTGTATACAAAGTTCTCCTGGTTCTGCTCTCCCCACTCAGCATCACTTTATATAAGTCTCTCTAGGTTATTATGAAGTCCGTCTGCTCCTCATCTCTTATAGAACAATGGTATTCCATTACATTCATCTACCACAACTTGTTCCCCAATTGATGGGCATCCCCTTGATTTCTAATTCTTTGCCACCACAAAAAGAGCTGCTATAAATTTTTTTGTACATACGGTTTTCTATGCTTTATTCTGCATCTTGGGACCACCACCTTTCTGTCAGGAGGCGGGTAGCCTGCTTTATTATCAGTTCTCTTCAGTGGTTGTTGATGAACATTCTTAAATCTTTCAAAGTTGCTTTTCTTTCCAGTGCTATAGTCATCATATGTGGTCTCTAGCTTCTACTTATTTTGTGTTATGGAGTTCACTTCATAACAAATCCAAATTAGGTGTTTTTCTCTAAATTACAAATGTTCAAAAAGACCTTAAATTATAAAATATCAAGTTCTTTTACAAAAGTAAAATCTATCTATATTTAGATATCTCAAAAAAGCTTGGGTGTAATGACAAAGATTGCAAAGCAAATATGAAATTGACTGATAATATCAGTGTTATAAAACATATTTTAGGAGTTTTAGTTGAAAATATAACAGTGCTTCCTACTTTCTACTTGATCATTTCATACAAGTCTTCCCGACTTTCTCTGGAGTCATCCCTTTTGTCATTTCTTACAAGGTAATGCCATTTAGTCCAACCCCAAAGTTATGGGACCACAAAGTCTAAAATGTTCCTATAGTTAATTCTCCACAATTCAATTCAATAAACCTCTTTAAAGGTCCTATTATGTGCCTTAGAATATAAAATCACATATTGTAGGATGAAAATTCACTGACTGTAGAGTCAGCAGACCAGGGTGATAGCCCTAGATCTAGTACCTAATGTGTGACCTTTGGGCAAGTCCTTTAAACTGTTTCCCAGTCTGTGATCTGGAGAAAAACAAATCTTCTAGTACTTGTGTCACTGAATTGTGGTGAGGAACTCATTTTGCAAATTGCAACATGCTATATAAATGTGATCTATTGTATCCATAAAGGGTATCTTTGAAGAAGGTTTCTTATTCTGGCTTAGGCATTATTTTTTTTGCAGGGGTGGGGGAAGTGTTTTGCTTTCTTATCTCTTCTATATTTTGAATGAAATTATAGAAATTAAATTTCTGGTTCCTCTTGTTTCAATTAGTTTTAGCATGATAATAGCAAATAAACTAGGACTAGATGTGTGAGATACCCCAAACAATTACTTTGATGGTCCTAGGGCTGCTACCCCTTCAGTTGCATTTTGATATTCACTTTCCAATGAGGAGGTGAATATCTGCCTTCTGGAAAGAAGTAATTTACTTTCCTTTTTTCTTTTTTTAGCACCTCTCAGACTAGTCTATCAGTAATCTAGAGCTCAGATTACTAACATGAAAATGAAGTCTATTTTGTGCTTACATCAACCTTTCCTCATAGAAAATGAACAGGAGGGGAAAGAAGTCTACTGAACAGGGATGGAGCTCTCCAATAAGGAAAGCTAATAAAAAAGAAATACTTTTTGTTATTTGATGAAAAGACTTTACAAATCCTCTGGAGATATCAGAAGAAAATATGTTACTAGGAATTATCTAGTGGTGACAGCATGAGACTCATTAGCATAAAGGAATTTTTCGTTCTATGATTCGAATAAGACATCAGCCCCTCCAGAAAAGAATTTTGGAGGCAAATAGCCTTTTTGTAGAATTTTCAATGGATGTTAGACTAAAAAGCCTTCAAAAGATTGTCATGGAAGTTGAAGCCCTTTTTTATCTTATATCAACCAAGAAAGCTAGTATGTTGTCTTAAGAGAAATGACTAAATTACCAATACCAAGAGAAAAGAGTATCACTCTTCAGTCCACATGGTTTTGGTAACTTCAGAGGGGTCTGCTCTTTTAAATACCTGGTTTTCTTGGGAGAGATTAAAAATACTGAAGCAGTCTGAGAGGTAAGAATATTTTCAAACAACCACTTATAACTTTGACATGATCCTTCTTCCTGCCAGAACATTCATAAAGGTGAATATATGTAATGATGGTATAACAATGTGGTGATAATTTCTTTTCTGAACACTCTGTTCATAGTTTCAGTTGTGTATCTCCATATGTGTGTTTTCAAAAGAAAAAACAAGTTACATTTGGGAGATGTCAAGAATAAAGGTATGGATTAGATTGAAGAATCTTCTAAGCTAAAGAATCTCAGAAACTTTTTGTAATATTAGGTATGGACACCTTGGGTCTTGTGGCTTATCAGCATGAGCTCATCTCCTTAGCCCTAATTGAATGTATATATCTCAATTGCTCTCATAAGACATTGAAAGAATCCTCTATGCTAGCAAAGCAATGAAAGGAAAACTCACCATTTGTTTTAAAGTATTTAGTAATACTATAGTAAAATAGTTAATGGATCAATAGTGTTCCTGAAATAACAGATTTACTTGTGTAACTTAATCTTTGATGGTGCCCAGAAGAAATAATACCATGGTAGTAATCCAATACCTGCATACCAACCCAATACACTGACAAGTGTGTATAGTAATTCACAGTGTAAGACACTGTCAACATTTATAATCCAAGCAAATCTTTGGGGTGAGGAGCTTTGGTTCAGGGTCAGGCTTGACAGAAATTCAAAGTCTTAAAAACTTTCTGATCCTAGCTATCCCAAAGAAATGATTTGGCAGAGCAGCACATCATATCATTTGGCTGAATGGCAAGTATTACTATCTAGGGACTCTGCTTATTGTTCACACACACAAAACCCACAGGCTTACTTACACCCAGCAGGCCTCATTATTCCCAGCCCAGAAGAATAAGCCATATAGAGCCACAGAAAGGGGCTCAGGAGGATCTTCTCTCAGAAATGATGGCCTTGTTGCTCAGGGGTGGTAATACAACCCCACAGACATGCTTGGTAAGTCTTGACACTGCATAGAAAATAATGAACTATCTTTAGAAAGGAGTGACTCTGGGCATGAAGGCATGGCCCAGAAAGGCTAAGCACATTAAAACCTGTTCACAGGCATGATTGAAGTCCCACTGCCATGTGGAATTAGGCAGTGAAATAGTTCAAACCAACAGGTGTCTAGTGGTTATACCCCTCTCCAAATCAGTACATTCACTTTTATATTAGACTACAATTTAGCCCTGGTATTGGGGTAGGGGATGGGAGGAAAAACAACAACAACAACAAAAACTTTTAGCCTTTGAAACAATGGCTAAACAAATCATTGCATTTCTTGCAGCAATCAGCATATAAAAGTCATTTCTTGTATTTAAAATACCATTTCTTTAAATCTCTGGATTTTAATTGTTTTGTAATTAAACTTTTTATATCTACATTGAAACCCCATTTTAAAGTATCTGATCATATCTCAGATCAGCTTATATCCCAGGTCAAAATATGTTCCCCTGTAACAAAGTGTGTTATTTTTACTTGAATATGGAAAGCCTTTAATGTAAACCTGATCCTTATTTTTTGGTACCAGTGCCAAAATGTGATGCTCTTTTATCTTTCCAACTGAGACTCCTTTTCTCTTCAAGAGAACCACTTAAAAGGATTAACAATATTACTTTTTTAGTGAGTTAATGAATATATTCTTTAAATGTCACGTATGTTATTTGAGATAAACTACCTGGTAAAGTAGATAAAATACAAGTTCTAATTCCAGTAATACATTTAAATGTGTTTTTAAAATCTATATGTATATATGTGTGTGTATGTATGTAAATATATACGTGCATATGCATATAGATTTATAAAACATCCAAATATATTTATATAACAACACATACACGTAGGTATACATAATATATATGTACATATGTATATGCACTATAAATATCAGATCTTAGATTTAGAGGTGAAGAGGACCTCAGACACATAATCTAATGTTCAGAGATAAGGAAACTGAGGTGATACTTGCCCAAGATCCCAAAGATAGTAGGGGATGCAAGCTCAATCCAGCATTCTTACTAGTATACCATACTGCCTCTCATTCTTCTCAAACTCTATTATAATAATTAAAAATAATAATCATAAAAATGTTGAGAATTGGAAGTATGTCATTTGAATTACAAATACCTTCTTTCAGTAAGAAGTAACCTTTATTTTTTTGGTCTTTTTTAGAGGGGGAAGGACAGGGCAATTGGGGTTATGTAACTTGCCCAAGGTCACATGGCTAGCAAGTGTTAAGTGTCTGAGGCCAGATTTGAACTCAGGTCCTCCTGACTCCAGGGCCAGTGCCCTATTTACTGTGCCACTTAGCTGCCCCAGTGACCTTAATTTTTAAGTTAATCTGGTACAGGCTGTTCCATAAAAATGTTTAGTTAGAAAATTCATCTGAAAGAACAAAAGGTCCAGAATATCAAGGGAATTAATGAAAATAAATGTTAAGGAAGGTGGCCTAGCCATACCAGATTTTAATCTGTATTATAAAGTAGCAATCATCAAAACTACTTGGTACTGGCTATGAAACAGAGTAGTAGATCAGTGGAATAGATTTTAGAACACGAGACAGCAGTCAGTGACTACAGTAATCTACTGTTTGATAAACCCAAAGGCCCCAGTTTCTGGAATAAGAACTGACTATTTGACAAAAACTGCTGGGAAAACTAGAAAATAGTATGGAAGAAACTGGGTATAGATTGGTATTTTACACTGTATACAAAAATCAAGTCTAACTGGCTGCATGATCTAGGTATAAAGGCTGACACTGTAAGTAATCTGGGAGAGCAAGGAATAATTTACCTGTCAGATTTATGGAGAAGGGAAGATTTTGTGACCAAACAAGAGTTAGAGAGTGTTATGAAATGCAAAAAGGATAATTTAAAATGATGATTTAAGTTGAAAAGATTTTGCACAAAATACATCAATGTAACCAAGATTAGGAGGAAATCGGGAAAGAATTTTTACAACCAGTGTCTCTGTAAAAGCCTCATTTCTAAAATATACAGAGAACCGAGTCAAATCTGTAAGAATACAAGTCATTCCCCAATTGATAAATGGTCAAAGGATATGGACAGACAATTTTCAGAGGAAGAAATTAAAGATATTTATAAGCATATGAAAAAGTGCTCTAAATCACTATTGATTAGAGAGATGCAAATCAAAACAATTCTGAGGTACCATATCTCACCAGTCAGATTGTCTAAGATGACAAAACAGGAAAATGATCAATGCTGGAGAGGATGTGGAAAAATTGGAATACTAATGCACTGTTGGTGGAGTTGTGAACTAACCCAACCATTCTGGAGAACAATCTGGAACTATGCCCAAAGGGCTATAAAAAGGCACATGCCCTTTGACCCAGCAATACCACTTCTGGGGCTGTATCCTAAAGAAATCACAGAAGTTAAAAAAAGACCCATATGTACAAAAATATTTATGGTAGCTCCATTTGTGGTGGCAAAGAACTGGAAATCAGTGGGATGCCCAACAATTGGGGAATGGCTAAATAAGTTGTGGTATATAAATGTAATGGGGTACTACTGTGCTATAAGAAATGAGGAGCAGATGGACTTCATAATAACTTGGAGAGACTTATATAAACTGATGCTAAGTGAGGAGAGCAGAATCAGGAGAAATTTGAACACAATTACAGACATATGTGTGATGACTAATTTTGATAGACTAGGCTCCTCTCAGCAATATAAGGTTAGAAGACAACTCCAAAAGACTCATAATGGAAAGGGATATCCACATCCAGAGAAAGAACTACAGTCTGCAGATTGAAGCAAGCTATTTTCTCTCTCTCATTTGTGTTTTGTTTTCTTTTATCCCTTCTTTCTCTTTGTTCAGTCTATTGGTTATAACCCTTTTTTTTTTCTTGCTTTTTGGAGGGCAATTGGGGTTAAGTAACTTGCCCAAGGTCACACGGCTAGGTTTTTGTTTCTGTATGCATTAAGTGTCTGCAGCTGGATCCGAACTGAGGTCCTTCTGACTCCAGGGCCAGCACTCTACTCACTGCGCCACCTAGCCGCCCTGGTTATAACCCTTTACAACATGACTAATGTTCAATGTGAAGTTATTTGTAGAAATTATATTTGATTACATGCTGCTATGGGCGGGGGGGAGGAGGGACGAGAGGGAAGGGGAGAAAATTTGAAACTTAAGAGATTGTGGAACCGAATATTATAAACTAAAAATAAATAAATAATTTTTAAAATGTTTAGTTAGGAAGGAAAGAAAACAAACACATAGTAAGTTGTTACTATGTGCCATGCATTGTGCTAAACACTTTACAAAGTGTTTATTTGATTTTCACAACAACCCCAGGATGCAGTGTTATTTTCATACCTATTTTACACTTAAGGAAACTATAGTAGAAAGAAGTTATGTGATTTGTCCAAGGTCACACACTAAGTGTCTGAGGTTAGATTTGAACTCATCTTTTCCATTCTAGGTCCAGTACTCCATCCAACTAGTTGTCCCTGCCTTGAGGTTTGGTAACTTAAATATAAAGATAAAACTATATGTAGTATTGAACATGTTTTCATTTAACATGATCAGTTTATCTGTTTATGTACCAGTCTGTCTATCTGGCAATGTTGTAAACAAACTTAGGAAGTCTAGAGTTAAGAGTTCCACCTCTTATACATATTGACCATATGACTTTAGGCAAGTCACTTACCCTTCTAATAATAGCTGGGAAGTTCATTTTGACTACAGTACAAATTGCAGAGAAAGTGCTGGCCAACATTGGTTAGAGGGAGATAACTCACAGGAAGTTCCCTACACTAATAAGAACACCAGTCTAATAAAAAATAAATGAATGAATTTGACATAAATATCTGTTTAGATGTCTGTACATACTGGGATATGTATGTGTTTGTGAGTGTGTATCTGAACATTTAAATTTGTTAGAACTCCAAGTTTGGTGATTTCATGGGTATTTTGATACAAACCTATGATTTTATCAATGAGGAGAATTCCTGGTGAGGAAATTGTCAGTAACAATGAAGTCCAGCAGCTGGTTAACTTACCCTAAAGAGTTGCTGACCAACATAGAGATTAAATAACATGACCAATGTCACATAGCCAGTAACTATCAGAAAGGGACTTGATTCTCAGAACTCTTGTCTGTCTACCATGTAATGATAGATAGGTAGATAGATAGATAGATAGAGACACATTCCTATGTTTATACATTTATGTATATGTGCATACATACACATAGATCTATAAGCATGTACATTAATATATAAACACATGTATATATAAACATATGTGTATCTTTTTCCTTCCCTGAATATTCACTGTCACTTGAATTCCTATCATATATAACTAACTATAATGTCTTAAAGGTACAATACACATAAAGGACTCAAAGGAACAAAAATATCACCATCATGCCCTCTAGCATCCTACTACAATACTCCTTCTCCCTTAGTCCTCATGAATAAGAAGGATCATCAGAAGCCATCTAGTCTTATCCATATGTGACCACAAATTTATTTCATAACATCCCAAACAAGTGGTTCTGGTTTTTTAACCAAAACCAACAATGACATAGATCTGTTTGTGAGACCATCTGTATTACAATATTAGGAATAGAAATATCAAGTGATATCACTCCAGCAGTTGAAATAGCCCCTAGAACAATTCTTACTTATATGACTTCGTGGCTCTAAAAATTTCTCAAGAAAATATAACCAAAAAGCTGGATGGTTCTAAAGGAGGCATCTCTAATAGTCCAATTATGGCCAACTCAAATGGAAAGAATACTTTCACACTTGATCCACATGGCAAGGCCACATGGACAGACATATAGTGAAACTTTTAAGCTACAGGACCCATGACTTCAGTTATAGTGACAGGAACCTACCCACCTTCCTTAAGCTACAAAGTTCTGAACACTTATCCTAGTAGTAAATATAAGTGAATAGTAGGTACACAGAGTAGCATCTGGGATATATTCTTATTAGTTGTAGGTATCCTCCATTGGGTTTGTATGGAGAGAGTCAAGGCGGGTCTTTTAAAGTGTTATTCTATTAAAAATTTGACCTGACTTCCTATAAAAAGTAGATATGTTTAGCTGCTTGTGCAGAGTAGCCTGGCATTGCTATATTTCCTTAGTCTTTTCAATATCAGAATCAATTCCAGATCACCAGACAGCCTCTAGTCAACACTTCAATGCAAATAATCCCTAGATGTGCTTTGTGCCATGTGGATACCATATTGTAAAATATTTAAATAATAATGAAATAATAGTCACTTCATTTTAAAAGAAATCATATCTGGTCTATAATAGTTTCTGGATGGCTTGATTGTTTCAACAATTTTCTTTGCTGTACACCTTGGCCACACTCTGGGATCCTCTTCAATTTCACAAAAAATCAGTTGGAAAAAGTAGACTAGAAAGATTTCTAAAATCAAGACTTCCACAATAGAATATGGAATTTGTCCTAGATGACCCAGGAAAACAGCATTTAATATTGAATTTCCAGTTTTATGGACAAGTACATGCTCATAAGAAATGAGCAAAAAACTTAAGTCATGCATCCATGTTGACATAATTAAAGGTGTAAGCTGACTCTTAGAAAGAATACCATAGAAGATTGGTGATCAATATACATTATAATGACAGTCATAAGGGTAATTGCAGGCCTTTTTACTCACATATATTGACAAAAAAGCCAAAAAAAAAAAAACCCAACAACAACAAAAAAACATTTCTGTTCTTTTATCTGACATTGTTTTTTAGTAGTAAGCAACCACTGTTTCACCAAAGATGAAACATCAATGGTAAGATCTGAGTTCATTGTTATTATATTGGCACAGGACCAGAAATCAATAACTTCATGACATATGTTCATCAGTCCAGTGCTATAGAATATACTTTCCTAGTAGACACAAGAGTGGTTCAGCAATGGTAGACTTCTGATGTAAAAAATATAGTTGAAACCGAGTAGACCCAGAAAAGCCTTCTTTGCTTAGTGTAGATGAAACCTCACGGATGATCTAGGTTAACAGAATGGCAGCAGTATTGACACAGCAACCCAAGAGAGTGACCCTGGAAATTGTATGACATTTCTTTCTAATCCTTCAGTTATCTGACATACTATAATACTATATAATTTCCTGAAGTATGCCTACTGTATCACCATTGGATATTCTCATAATCAGGATGTCAAATATCTAACTATACTTTAAATCCTAGAAAGCAGTATTTGAAGGAAGTACTAGAAAATCCTATAGATAATATCAATTTCTGAACGGAAAGCACTTAACACAAAACGTCTCTCAGTGGTTGCTGATTGGACATTTGAATCAGCTATTGGCAAGTTTGGATAAAGTTAAATTTTGCAAAGATATTTTTTTCCCTCAGCAAGACTAGAAAAATAATGATTATTGACCATAGATACCGGGTATGGATTCTACTTAAGTGCATAGTAACCTTGCACTAATAGTACCCACCAAGTCTCATATTTTCATTAGACTTTAATGTAGGAATAATTGTCATAGCCAACAAGAATGTGTAACTAACTGACTTGAGGATTCCTTATTTGGTTAGATGTTCAAGATCTTCATTTTTTTTCTCTTTTTGCTTAGGGCAGAAGTCACATACTAATTATCAAATGAGTTGGTATAAAAGAAGACTTCAGATGAAATGACACTAACTGTCCATTATGGGGTATTTTAAATCATATCCTAGAAATATTTTGATATAAATGTGATATATCATTATTGTACAGCTCTTTTTGTCATCAGAACTGGAGTTGTTGGATACCAATAGCGAGACAATACACCCTTTCCCATTTCAAATTATGTTGCTAGTAACTATTAATGCCTTTAGCTCTGAGGTTACTTCCCATATACCACATATTTATTTTGTAAATACTGGCTAATAGAGTTGTTTACTCTTGCATTAGGATATAAGCTTCTTGATGGAGATGACTTTGGCTGTTTTTTCTTTGTACTTCCAGTGCTTAACATAGTTTGGGGTACATAAGTACTTAATACTTGCTTAATCAGTTTTTCTTTTTACTTATTGTATTCTTATCCAATACATGCATATGTTTTAGTAATTTGGGGTACATAGTTCCAAATCTTTTTTTCCAGAATGTCTGCATCCTTCATAGCTCTATCAGTGCAACAATGGGTGTTTACCTAAAGCTCTTTCAATGTTTTTTTTTTTTTTAAACGTTTCTTTATTGTAAACTTTGTCATTCTTAGGGGTATAAGATGGAAAATCAGGCTTGTTTTACTTTACATTTCAGTAATTATTTGTGATTTACAACATTTTTATAAGGCTACTTATAGTGTGGATCTCTTCTTTAGAAAGCTGCCTAATCAAATAATTTAACTATTTATAAGAATAACTCTTATTTTTATACTGTTGAATCAATTTATATATTATTGTACTGAGACCTTTATCAGAGAAATTTTTTACAAAGATTCCCCCCTGTTACCCATTTCCCTTCTAAGTTTAGTTATACTAATTTTGTTTGTACAAATAATTTTAATTCCATATGCTCAAAATTATCCATTTTATCATCTTTTATTCCCTGTATCTCTTCTTTGATCATGAACTCTTTCCCTAGCCATACGTCTGAAAGATAATTTCTCCTTTGCTCATCTAATTTCTTTATGCTTTCACCATTTATGTATGTCATATTACTATGACATTTTATTAAATGTCATTCTTTTAAGATAATTATGTCAATTGGCTTATTAATAAAATAAATTCAGAGATGGGGGCTCATCAGTTATAGCTTTGTAAGAATGGACAAATAGAATAACTTGAACTTAAGGTAGGTAGTTCTTCTCAAGTCCCTGGGAGAACCCAACCTGCAGGTGTGAATTATGGGAGGAGGTTAGTCCAGGGTTGGTGCTACACTGAGGAAGACAAAGGGTACTCTATTAATATTATATTGCAACTCGGCACTGTACACTAGTTTACATGCATAAATATATAACTCTCCATAAGCATTTCTCATTGTGTTTGATGGGGCAGAATTTATAGAGTTAATCAATATTATTGCAAGTGAGAATAAATTGGCTATATCCAAACTGTAGTTATAGCTCTGGTGGTTGTAGGATAAGAAGCATAGTAGCAAAAGAAAAAAAAAAACATTTAATCTAAGGAAGAAAAACCATCATTTTCTTTTTATATTCTTTGTATGTGGTAGATGAGTGTTTTAAGATATAACCCTATAAAAGCTAATCTTTTTGAAATGCCCTTTACTCTTCCAATTCAGAACAATATGCAAAAAATGCAAGTAATATGTTTTCTAAGGTGCCCTGGGGTTAGGCCACTCATTGGGATAATTCAAAAACAAAATTTTGCTGCAAATGTGTAATTTTCAGTCCATACTATAACATTAAGCTGGCTATTTATTTCAGTGAAGAAAGGAAACCTTTCTTTAAGGCTGAAAAAACTAAGTTCACACTCCCAAGAAACCAGTTTAATATATCAACTGGCTACTACTCACAAACTAAAGAGTTGTTCGCCAGGTTCCAGTATCGAGGAACTTCCTGGGAAAGAAAGGAAAATGCACATTTTAGGTTGGCCAAATTTAATTTTTAATGCTAGCAATTTTAAAGTCCCATAGCCAGACATTAGTATTATGGAGATAACCAGTATAAACATATAATCATAACATGTTTATACATGCAGTGTGGTGATTCGCTCTTATAGAGAATTTAGTCTACTTTACAAAACTTAATGGAGCCTCATTCTATGGTATGAAGTATATAATCATGCCCTACCTTCTCCTTGAAGCTTCCCATCAGTAAGGAAAGAGCCACCATGATATCATGGAATGAACATGGAATTTTACTGAGACTAAATTTCAGATCTCATCTCTGACACAAACATCTGTTATTGGGAATGTGAAAATCTGGGTTTTGATTCCAGGGTGTAGAGGACAGGAAGTATGGTATAATAGAAAGAGTATTAATCTTAAAACTGGAAGACTTCAGTCTTAATAGTGACTCAGATGTTACTTAGCCATGTGGTTTTCCTCTATCATTCCTTATTCTCAGGCTATCCTTCTACCTGACTGACTGCTCCTTCCCATTTTCCTTCAGGGGGTCATTGCCCTGCTTCTATCACTACATGCAGGCATCTCTGCTGTATTTTCTCTTTTTACATCCTTTTCCTTGCTAGTAATTTTACCCCTTCCTTCAGCTTCAGCTGTGGCCTCTGTGCAGGTGCCTCAAAAATTTAAAAATAAGTTGCAGTTTCTCCACTGTGCTCTACCTTTATACCTGCAACTTCTTGCTAGACTCCACTTCGTTTTCCAAATAAAACCTCAAATACCTTGACCATCAATTTCCCTACAAAACTCTTCACTTCTGTCTTCCCCATTTCTTTCTTTTTTTTTTGGAGGGGGAAGCCAGGGCAATTGGGGTTAAGTGACTTGCTATAATGGAAATACAGATTTGAAGGATCTTCCCTGCCCCTAGGCCCTTTGATTGGCTTAAGAGACTTTGATTGGCTTGAGACTCTGAAAAACTTCCTTGATTTGAAAATATACTCTGCCTCCTAATAGGCTGAATGTGGTCACATGGAGCCTGTGGTAGGAGGCTTGGTTTTCAGGAATGACCACACCTTGATGCTGTGTGATTGGGCAGTGGGTCAAAAGGGTGGTTACATTCTCTGACCCAGGAGAAGGCTATATAATTCCTGATGTGAGGCTTTGCTTTGGGGCTCACCTTTTGAGAAGTGTTGTGTGATTTGACCAGATGAGACTCTGGGCAGCTGTTGAGAGCCCCTCGTCTTTGAAAACCCAGATGTTGATGCTTCCCTCTCTGGTAACTGTGATTTTGGTATTGATAATGGTTGGACAGTTTGGAAGCCTGTCTGTTTGAAGTTGATCTGTATACTTTGAAGTTCGGGGTGCTGACCTTTTTCCCCTGAACTAGGTAAATGATATATGTTTGATGGATTAAAGTAAGCTTGTTAACTTAACTCACTTTTTTTGAGTTGCTTTTCTTTGCAAAAGCAGATCTAAGAACCTGTGTTGGCAGCCACCCTGGGAATGTTGGGGTGCTTGCTGCTACACTTACCCAAGGTCACACAGCTAGTAAGTGTCTGAGGTTGGATTTGAACTCAGGTCCTCCTGTGCCACTATTCCACCTATCCATGCTATTGTGTTCCCCGTTTCTGTTGACAGCACAAACATCCGTAGAGTCAACCAGACATAATATCTGAAAGTCTTCTTTGAATCTTCCTGTTCTTTTATGCTGCTTCTCATCCCTCACATCCAGGCAGTTAGCATGTTCTGTCCATACAGACTTGACAGTATCTCTCATCTGGACTTTGGTGATAACTTTTTAGTTGACCTCCGCACATAGAATTGCTCCCATCTTTGATCCATCTTTTATAGAGCTGCCAAGCACTGAAGTACTTTCTAAGGTTCTGAACATGTCCCTCCCCAACTTCCCCAAGAAAATTCAGTGACTCCCTATTACTTCCAGAAAAAAAAGAAAACACTTTTATGTGTCATTTAAATCCCTTAATAGTTTGGGTCCAGCCTATGTTTTCAGATTGATTCTGTGATTTCTACTTTTGAGATTTACATTTCACAAAGCTGGCCTCCTTCTTCTTCCTGGTATTTGCAACTTAATTTCCTGTTCCTTAGTACCTTGAAGGTTCTCATTATCACCTACCTCCACCATTTGAAACTGCTTGCTGACTTTGATATTCAGCTCAAGTGCCACCTGTATAAAAGGCCTATCCTGATTCCCACTGCAGCCCCTGAAGCTACTTTTTATTTCGCATCTCCTTTACACTTATCTATCAGAGTATCTCCCCTCCACACTTATGGTGAAATGAAAGTTCCTTGAGGGCAAGAACTATTTCATAGTTTTCTTTGTATCCTCACTACTTAGTATACTGCCTGGTATATATAGTAGTCCCTACTTCAGGACCTCTTTACCTCTTGCCTGAGCTACTACCATGACCTCCTAACTGGTCTTCCTGTCTCATTTTGTCCATGGTCTAGATCCTAATTGGCTTTTCTGCCTCATTTTCATCTCCGATATAGTCTTCACATAGCTGCAAAATAATCTTCCTAGCACACAGGCCTACTGATGTCATTGCCTTGCCTGGCAATTTTTCTGTGGCTGTTTCCTTTAGGATAAAACACGTTCATTAGCCTGACATTTAAAGCTGGTTACAATCTGACTCCAACCTACCTTCCCAGCTTTGGTTCATAGTCTGCTTCTTTCCATAATCTATGGCCTGCTTTAATTCTATCACTAACCCTTCTCTAATCACGTTCTACTATCTCCCATCTCCTTGAATTTTTGAAGGCCCTTTTCTCATAACAGAAACTTACTGTCCCATCCTCTCCATCCTGCTGCCAAAGAAAAAGAGTCTGCCTATTACAATCCTTTTCAACTAAGTGTCACATCCTCCCTGAAGGCTACCTCGATCCTTCCAGATCAAGATCATTTATTCTTCCTCAAATATTTCTTCTTTCTTTATCTGTATCTTTCCTTTGCCCCCTTTCTATTCTACCTCACATTATACTTCTGGGTATGCAAGTCATATCCTGCTTGGTAGCTGAGAGACAGTACAGATTTGCAGTCAGAAGGATTTGGCTTCAAATCTTGCTTCCAGTACTTGTTAACTCTTTGACTGCTGGCAAGTCACTTAACTTTTCTAAGCCTCAGTTTCCTTAATTGTTAAATAAGATTAGTAATACCTTCAGTGCCTAACTCAACATTGCTGTGAGGCTCAGATGAGATAATACGTAAATGTGAAATACTTATTTGACAAGCATTAAAGTGCTAGCTAGATGTCAACAATAATTTAAAAAGTTGCTCAAGGATAGGGGTGGTTAGGTGGAGCAGTGAGTAGAGTGCTGGCCCTGGAGTCAGAAGGACCTGAGTTCGGATCCAATCTCAGACACTTAACTCACACACAAACAAAAACCTAGCTGTGTGACCTTGGGCAAGTTACTTAACCCCAATTGCCCTCCAAAAAGCAAAAAAAAAAAAAGTTGCACAAGGATAGAGGGAGTGTTATTGTATGTCTTTTCATGTGACCAGCACAAGGTCTTGAATATATTACACACTTAACAAAAGTTTGCAAAATTGAGTCTATTTAACCAAGGTTCAGATCCCTTTAAAATGAGGAGTTTGAACTGGATGGCCTATCAAGCACCATCGAGATTGAGAGTTTTGTGATTTTGCTAGGCCAACTTCTTTGGCCTCATCTTAGTTATGACTGGGGGTATACAAGGTCTCTGAGATGTCACTCAGCTTTTAAAATCCTGCATCTCTATAATTCCTGTCACAATGTTTTTTTTTTCTTTCCCTAGGCTGCTGTAGTCTTTAAGTCTGTGTCTGTACCACTCATGTGACTTTGTATTGTTATTTAGCTTTTCTTTTGGGCACTCCTTGTCATCTACTTATTCCTTTGTAGTCCTTACTAAACATAACACACTGCTCTGTGAGTAGCAGATGTTCAATTTTTTATGCATGAATATCCTATGTATCTTTCACAACTAATCCTTACTATTATATTACGATCTTGGACTTACTAATATTGCCAGATTTAAAAAATTCTCCATCATTATTTAGAAAGCATTAATTAATATGAAGTTTGATGAAACAAATTTTAAAATATCAATGAAGAATCATTTGTATAAAAACAAAAATAACATGGACAATGACTCTGAAAGACCTCAAAACTCTGACTAAAGTAGAGTCCCATCATGATTTCAAAAGACTGATTCCAATCTATTCTTGGCAGTGAGGAAATGGACTGGAGATATAGACTTGGATGTGCATTCTCAGACATGACCAATCTTTTATATTTATAACAGTATATATTTGTAACAGTATTTGGCTTCTATTGGAGAGCAGGGGAATTAGAGTTGATAGGCAGTGATTTGCATTTTTAAGATGTATCAATAAATCATTTGTTTTTTAAAGTCCACAAAAGGAAGGGAGGGGAAATATAGAAGGGAAAACATAGAGCAATTTGTTATTATCTTGTCAAGTATCTATCTGTCTATCCATCTATCTATCTATCTATCTAGTCTGTCTGTCTGTCTGTCTGTCTATCTATCTATCTATCTATACCAGGGGTGGGGAACCTCTAATCTCAACCACTCAACCACAACCTCTAATCTCATCCACAGGTAGCCCTCTAGGTCTTCAAGTTTGGTTCTTTAACTGAATCCCCTTAATAAAAGGATTTGTTCTGTAAAACTTGAACTCAATGAAAAGACCACACCAAAGGGCCTAGAAGGCCACATCTTGCCTGCAGGTTCCCCACCCCTGATCTATATATACACTGATAATGCATATATATATATATATATATATATATACATATATGCGATACATATATGTATGTATGTATTTATATACATTTAAATATATTTGGAAAAACACCGTGCATGGCAGAAGTTAATAGTCCTTAATAGAAGTTAATAGTTTCTTACATGGTCCTTTTCCCTGCTCTTCATGTGCTGTAAGGTTTGTGACTATTGATTATTGTTGAATTCAAAATGAAAAAGAATAACAAAATTCAAAATTGAAATCCTAGTAACCTTATGCATCTTCAAGGGCTAGTTTAAGATTAGTTGAGAGTGGCCTATAAATGAGACACTGTTAGTTCATTAACTAACATGTTAAACTGTAGAATCTGCCTTTTGCTGTAGCTATAAAAACTTAAGCCTGCTACCATGCATGTTATCTTTCCATATTGCCAAACAGGATTAAAGTGGATAGATGGGAATCTTCCAAATCTTTAGGCTGAATAAGTTTATTTATTTTAGTATGTGGTGTGTGTGTTTTTTTTTTTTAATTTAATGAGACTGATCTTCCTTCTAACTAATGGTCCATAGCATTGCAGAATAGATTTGAAATAATAAGCTTTCCTTTGGCACTTGCATTCAGGGACTGATAATTCTGTCTAGACTTGACCAGGCAATACCTGCCTTTTTTCCAGAAGGTTAAGTTGGATGCAGGATTCATGTTCATTTTGAGCTCTATAATGCAGGGTTTTTAGGAAGCTAACTGGCTACCATGTTGAGACAGCTGTACTTTGCTGGTAGACAGACTGGTACTTAAACCATGTATATTGTTGCATAAAAACCATTGAGATGCTTAGTTTCTGTTGAAAATCAGACTCTGCACATTGAAGGCTGGAATTATGGTCTAGTGGACACACACGCACGCACACTGAAAGTCTAGCCATTAGATGAAGGCACTGAGGTATTTGGTGTAAGTGGCTTTAATGTTCTGACTTGAGCCAACAGGTATGAACAGCTCTCCAACCCACAAATCCCTGAGAATCTTGCCTTTTTTTCCTTATTTTCCTACTATATTTTCTTTTCAGTTAGTTTTATGTGTCTATTTATTTTCTCAACAAGTTCATAATTTCATACCCCTCCCTCCCCTTTTTTTCTATGTTCCTTTTTTTGTTTCCATCTAAACCCTGCAGCATTCTGTTCTCTGGAAATTTGCTTTTTTTCCTTTTTAAAGTCCATCTGCACTGAATTATTTATAGTTCTGATAAAGTCCTGTTTTGTCTGATGTTTATTTTCTTTAATAACAAAAAACCTGGGTGAACTTTTCCAAACGACCGAAAAAAGATTTTACTTTTCAATGATGCTAGGCAACCCAAGCCAAAATGTACAAAACAAACCCTGGATGCACTTCGTTGTGATTCTGGTTTTTTTCCTTTAATAAATGCTTTTCATCTGTATTGTGCACTGGGAAAGGGAAAAAGTAAATAGGCTCTTTCAGCATGACTCCTACCCATAAGTCTTTACTGTGCCTACCCTCATCAGCCAATCGGTTGTCCCAATCATTGCCAGACCAGAACAATATTTCAGTACATTGGGGAATTCCAAGCTGTGATTGGCAGGTGAGATCACATGATGCAGATGGCTAGTAAATTACCCTGCCTGTCTCATCCTTTGCCCTTCATAGTGCATGAAGAATCTCACGAGTGGTCATCAAATTAAATATGTGTGTCTTTGGGGTTTCATGTTTTTAAGCTTTTCAAAATGGGTTATATTTTTCCCAGTGTGTGATACTTTATCCTATCCCAAGCCTCTTGATCATTTCTTTGGGCATTTTAACTGATTACTTTTGGCACTGATAGCTGAATCATTTTCAGCACCCATATTCCATTCCTTTAACATCCTCTCCCCTCTTTCACTCCACTTATTCCATTCTACCCATTGTTTCCTGAGTTAAATGAATTAACTGGGGATGAGGAGGTTAAGGGAAGAGGTGGAGGCTGGGAGGTATTTTGAGAAATTAAGACCATTAAAAAAATGAAATGGACTAGATTGCCTTGCTGTCAAAAATAGACAAAGATGAGAAGGAGAAAGAGAATGAATATATAACCCAGAGGGTAAGCTAGCTAAGCCAATCACAGTAATTTAGAGTGCAGGATGAAAGAAAAAAGCAACTGAAATCTCATATCTTAGTTTGTAGAGATTCTTTTATCAGTTAGATTTAAATATTGCAAAGTTTTCTTTCTTTACCTTGCATTTTATTTCCTTTTCTCCTTTTGTGCATTTCTATAAATGTGTGTATATGTGTGTGTGTGTATATATATATACACACACATCATACACACACACACACACACACACACACACATATATATATAAATATATATATATATATATATCTGCCCCACCTCCGCCCCCTCCCAATCCTTCCTTTAAGGTTTAATTTAACAATAACATTTGCGATCGGGGGCCTGCGCATCTCAAGGGCATTGCGTTTGAAAATTGCACACCCTCCGCACCATTTATCATAGCCTGACATGTGTCATGTTCCAGACTGCAGCTCCAAGAGGTTACAACTCACGACTGCTCCTTTGTTGATCAGCTGCCGAGACAACCAAGGCACCTTTCTTCCCTTCTCCTCTTTCCTTTTTTCTTTTTCTTTTCTTTTTTTTTCAAATATTATGATTAAAGCTGCCTCATCCCCTTTTGGAAGGCCCAACTCACCCTATGCAGAAGAAACACAAAAGAATTTGTATTGTGTTGGATGCTATGTGCCTCATTTCCTGAAATTTTTGTTGGGGGCAGCTTGGTGTTTAATAAGATAGGAATGCAGTACTATAAAGTTTAATCTTTGTTGAAAGGGAAACGGAAAGGGCTGTTAAAGTAGGCATCAACCTGGTTTTGTTTTCAAACAGAGATAGCACTTCACATTATGGGGCAACTTGGAACCCTAAACTCAATCCCAATCTTACAAAAATAATTAAAGGTCTTAATTTTTGCAGCCTGCTCTTTTGAAGTAATACCCCTATTACAATGGTTCTCTAAACCAGCTGGGATTTGAACCTAATTTTAAGAAGGTTTTAGTAATTTATGTAGAAACATTGGGAGCAGTAATAACAAGGGCATTGGTTATATGTATCATTTGTTTTCTGATGAGCTCAATATGTCTCAAAACTTTGCCAAACACTAGGAATAAATCATAACATTTTTTTGATCTTTGAAAAACTTTTTAACTTAAATTGATCTCTCTATAAGTACTTATCAAGAACTAACTAGACTTTGACCAGTGCTGATATGTGCTTTATATGAGAATTTCTATTCTACTTCTCCTTTGGAAGTTAATTAGCAGGGAGTTTTGTTTTATTTTTTAATCAGATTAAAAGTACCGTATCTATTTTGATCTTAAGCCATCTAAAGATGCATCTCTATTCCATTTCTTATGGACTTCTAGGAGAAAAAACAACTCTGAATTCAATGTTTTATAAGATGTCTCCTGAGACATTTCTTGTTAGTAGAACTATATTTTCTCCCGTCTACCCAGACATTTTGGGGGGACTCCTTTAACAAGCCACCTTTTGCATGTATGATAATTCTTTGGGGAATTCGTGACTTGGCTAGATGAAAGGAACTGCTATTATACTTAGGAACAAAAAGCCAAAACCACATGATCCTTTATAGCAGAGATTGATCAGTAGAGGAGATACCATCATCAGTTTGCAACAAGTGAACAGAGAATGTTTTCTGCTACTAGTATTTGCCATTGTCACAGGCAGACTTTTCTAGGTAGTGATACCCAAGCATTCTGGTTCTACAGTACCAGTTGTAATAGGTAACATTTCTCTGCATAATCTACTTCAAGATGAACTGAGAGATCACCACTATGATAATTCACACAATTAAAACGTTTAACCCTAGCCACTTAAACTTAATTATGTTAAACTTAATCATTAAACTTGATGTTTTGTGAACACAAGCTGAGAAAATAGAGATGGACACTTTATTCATTCTTTAACCTGGTAATGGGGATGGTCTTTGAGATGGGAGCTTTTGAGTGATTTTAAGAAGATCTGAAACAGTGAACTTTTGAGTTTTGCCCACATCAAGATAAGTAAAAAAACTTCATCACAAGTAGATTTACCAGAAGAAGAGGACTGCCTCAGGAGGTAATGAATTCCCTTTCACTAGAGGCCTTCAAGAAAAGACGGGATGACCACCTGTCAGGTATATTATAGAGTGATGTTTTTCTTCATAGGTATAAATTGGACTAAATAGCTCTTTTGGCTTTGATATCCTGTGATAATCTGTGTTCTGTGATGTGTCCAAGGTCAAATATCTACATTTCAGAAGAGGAATTTGAATCCATCTTTCTAGTCTCCAAGTTGGGCTCTCTTTCACTCTCCTGCGTTTTAAATAATTACCTTTTTGTCCATTTACAGAAAGCGTCCAAAGCATATTTCCTACAATAAACCTAGGATATATACGTCATGCAAGCATCATTATCATCTCCATTTTATGTGTGGTTCTCTGTACCTGCTTGAGCAGACACTTCCCTTCACTTCTCCCCTTCTTTTAGAATGCAGGAATTTCTGGCCAGCACCAGCCATAGCTTTTCTTTTCCCATGGAGTCATTCCATCTCCCTACTCACTGCCCAGGATTTCACTCCTATACAGAAAGTTCATCACTGTACATGTGTTCGGGTTAGGGAGGAAGCAGTGAGTGAGGTCATGTATAACGATAGCCCAGTCTTGTCCCATATAGTGAAAATGGGAGTCTAAATTATTTATTTTTGATGAGGCAAAACCTGCATCTAATTTAGGTCTATCTTTTGGGAAGTTGTCTTAAAAAAACTAACATAGTCAAAACTCTCGATTTGAATCTGCACTTAGTCAGGAGAAAACTGACATTTTTAGACCAATGCTTGAACCCCATCTTTTCTGTATCACTAACAGTACCTAAACAGTTTTCCTCCATTCTATAGCACACCCTTATTTGTAAATATGGAAACAGCCAGATCAATAGCAATTAGATTGAACAGATTTATCTAGTAGTATATGGGATTCAAACTACATAAACACAAATTAGAAAAGCAATTTTATAGAACAGAATAAGCTTTGGAATAAATTTTCATTCTATTCATCAGAGATGAGGGAAAGGCAGAGGATCTGGTACCTATTTTTCCATGTGGGAAGTCAACAACTTCCATCTTACTCTGAAAGTGGAGGTGGTTTTAGTGCACAGGGCTCTAGATGGGAGTCCACAGGCACCTGAGACTCAGTACTTGGCTCCCAGGACTGTAATCTCCACCCCCCATTGCCATTCTTGACTGAAAACTCATGTGGCTAGCAGTGTTGATCCCCACAACCAAGCCCTCCTGATGCTACCTAGGTAGTTCCAATACTCTTGGCATGATAGAAATCTGTCCCATTGCTTGGCCTCCCATAACTGTGCCAGCTCAGATCTCACAATAATCTCATTCCTTCCAAGGGTGGGAAGAAAGTCTCTGCCTATTCTGGACATCTAGAAATGCACAAAGCCACCCTGTCCAGAGAGGTCTGGATCAAAAGCCAAACATATAGGTGAGGAAACTGAGGCAAAAAAACTGAGAACCAAAAAGGATTTGCTCTGTGAAGTTTGGATTGAATCAAAGGGCCACATTTAAGGACCTAGAAGAACACATGTAGCCTTGAGGCCTCAGGTTTTCTACTCCTGGAATATACCATGTCCATGTCCCAGAGCTTCCTCACACAGGAAAACTGGAGATCATTGAGATCAGTGTGACTGAGTAACCCATTCCCTAACATGGAAAGGCTGAGTGACTTTCCCAGAGTCACACAACCAGGAAATGAGAGAACTGGGATTCAAACTTAGACCTCGTGAGTTAAATTAAGACTAGCACTCTCTACCACACTACAATGCTTTATAATTTAAACTCTTCCTTCTTCACTGTCTTTGATGCAGAAACCAGTTCAGTTTATAAGATCAGTTAAAATTATGTTATCATGGGGCAGCTAGGTGGCGTAGTGAATAAAGAACCGGCCCTGGAGTCAGGAGGACCTGAGTTCAAATTCGGATTCAGACACTTAACAGAAACTAGATGTGTGAGCTTGGGCAAGTCATTTAACCCCGATTGCCCTACCTTATCCCCTCCAAAAAAGCAAAAAATAAAATAAAATGATGTAATCACAAAATTAAAAGTATCTCAAATGTGGGGTGGAGGAGGGAATTTAGGAGGTTAGTTTCCTTTAGATATTAAACACTAGCCTTTCCAACATTAGGTTTTTAGACATACCCAAATTCATGAGGAAAGAGGGCTTTCAGGATGATTTGTCCATGGAGACTGAGAAGAAGAATCAAAGGTTACTTTGTTTTAGAATAAAAAGGTCACTAATATTCTGAAAGAAGGTACCACCAAACCAAACAAAGAAAAATAGAACTGTAGCCATAATTTGAGAAGTATTTAAAAGCAATCAAGCCAAAATGTTTATAATATCTTACAAAAGAATGATGACATTTGTGCAGTAGGTGAAATATAGATTACAATTTATAACAGGATACAGGAAGGAGACAGAAGTTGTTTATGGGACCTTGCTACACAATCTCAACAAATCTCTTTTAAAAGCCTTTTCTTTGCCTTGGCATCAAGTCCTGGGCACAACTGGCAGCTACATCAGATGAAATAAAACGCCCTGGTTGATGAGCATCACAGGGTTGAAGGAACTAACCTTGATTTGAACTTCTGATAAGCCTGTGATATCCATCCCTTGGCCATTTATTCCAGTACCGGGATAACTACTTGCATTTGCTCCCTGATACTAGTCACCAAATAAAGTTTCAATTATGAACATTTCTATGAGGTATTTTTTCATTATCAAATGATTCATCAAGTTTAATCTCAAGCCACCTTCTAGGGGTTGCTGATATAATGCTATTATTTCCCTTAGGATGGTAGTTCAATGTTCTTCAGAATTGGGATGCTATACATATACATATATACTTATACGTATATATGTACACACACACACACACATATATATATACAAACATGTGTACATATGTGTAAATATATGTATATATAAAACTATCTTATGGGCAATCCAAAAAGGGATTTTAAATGTCATATAGTCCAATGACTTTGTTTTATAAATAAGGTAACAGAGGACCAGAGAGCTTAGGTGACTTACCCATAGCCATACATTCTGACCCAACATGGTAGTGTCTATGTATGTATGTGTATGTGTATATGTAAGTGCTTAATGTGTATAGGTGAAATATAGATTACAATTTTTAACAGGATAACAGGACATAATGTGTATATGTAAGTACTTAATCATATATTATATATTATATATATGTATATATATGTATTTTTAATATTGTGTTATAGGTAAATATTTTTTAATACTTACACTGTCCAAATTTTCTTTTACCTAAAAGCTTTACTCTTGATTCTCTGGATATTTCTGCCTCCTTACCAGCAACCTTCTCACCTTGGAGATTCCTTTACCATGTACTTCTTTCTTCAAATTAGTGAGTCTTGGCCTCAACCATTTCAATTCTTGAGATATTGAATGGTTAGGAGAGTATTTTTTTTTAATGGCTAAGGTTTCTTGTCATTTCAAGAGGTACCCAGACCTTTCATGGTCATTTATTTCTTGACTCTATTGCTGACTTTTTAGATTTTCTGCTTTGCCCACCTCAATCCCCTCCTCTTCAATTTCCCTTTTATGTGTTATC
>WOXC01006538.1:0-286326 GCA_011680675.1 Gymnobelideus leadbeateri
TCATTTCCACAAGATTTTGAGTTACAAATTTTCTCCTCGTCTCTCCCCTACCCACCACCCTAAAACAGCTATCCCACTGTATATCTTCTCCTCAATCTGCTTTCTCCTATATCCTCCCCCATTGCCCTTCTGACGCTCCAGTATGGCAAGATGGATCTCTGTACCGCAGTGCCTGTATATTTTATTTCCCAGTTGAATGTAAAAATAATAATAATTATATATATATATATATATATATATATATATATATATATATATATATATACACATTTATATTTAAACATTTGATTTTAAAACTTTGAATTCCAGATTCTTTCCCTTCCTCCCACATCATGCACTCTTCCTGGGAAGATAGGCAAATCAATGTAGGTTGCACACACTTAGCTACACAAAACATTTCCGTAATGGATAAGTTGTGAAAGACTGACTATATTTCCCTCCATCCAATCCCATCTCCCATTTGTTCTATTGTCTACTTTGACACTGTCCCTTTTCAAAAGTGGGTGCTTCTAACTTCCCACCCCCCCAACCTGCCCTCCCTTCCATCAACCCCATCTCATCCACTTCCCCCCTACTCTCCAGTAGGGTGAGATACTCTAGTGTGTATGTCATTCCCTCCCTAAGCCAAATTCAAAGAGAGTAAGGTTGACCCATTCCCTTTTGCCTTCATGTTCTTCCCTTCCATTGTAACAGTTCTCCCTTACATCTTCTATGTGAGATAATTTACCCCATGCTGTCTCTCCCCATCTCCTCTCATTATATTTCTATCTCACCTCTCAATTTCACATTTTAGGTATCATCCCTTCCTATTCAATTGGTGCTGTGCCCTTTGTCTATGTATACCTGTGCACATATATAAACACACTCACATATGTATTCACATGAACATACACCCTCCTATATAGACATATATATGTATGTATAAATATATATTGTATACATATATATTGTATATGTATGCATATATTATATCTAGTATATATATATATATATATGTATATACACACACATTTATATTCCCTTCAACTATTCTCATACTGAGAAAAGTTTCATAATTTACAATTATCATTTTTCCATGTGGGAATATAAATAGTTCATCTTTGATAACTTCCTTATGATTTCTTTTCCCTATTTACCCTCTCATACTTCTCTTGCTTCTTGTATCTGAATGTCAAATTTTCTATTCAACTCCTCTATTTCATTGAATGACCATATATATTCCCTTGAAATATGATACTCAGTTTTGCTGGGGAGGTAATTCTTGGTTTTAATCCCAGCTTCTTTGAATTCCAGAATATCATATCCCAAGTTCTTCAATCCCTCAATGTAGAACCTGCAAGTTCCTGTGTTATTCTGATTGTGTTTCCACAATATTCAAATTGTTTCTCCTTGGCTGCTTGTAGTATTTTCTCCTTCATCTGGGAAATCCAGAACCTGGCTATAATATTCCTAGGATTTTCTTTTGGGGATCTTTTTCAAGAGGTGAACAGTGGAATCTTTTAACCTCCATTTTGCCCTCTGGATCTAAATCAGGGCAATTCTCCTTGAGAATTCCTTAAAGGATTATTTCTAGGGGTTTTTTTGATCATGGCTTTCAGGTAGTCCAATATTTTTAAAATTCTCTCTTCTGGATCTATTTTCCATGCCAGTGGTTTTTCCAATGAGATATTTCACATTGTCTTCTATTTTTCTTTCATTTGTTTGGATCTGTTTAAAATTATCTTGATTTCTCATAAGGTCACTAGCTTCCATTTGCTCCAATCAAATTCTTGGAGGAATTATTCTCTTCAGTGAGCTTTTGAGATTCTTTTTCCATCAGGCAAATTTGGCTTTTTAAGGCATTCTTCTCCTCATTGTCCTTTTGAGTGTCTTTTGCCATTTGAGTTAATCTAGGTGTTATTTTCTTCAGTCAAGTTGTTGACTCTCTTTTCATGATTTTCTTGCATCATTCTCATTTCTCTTCCCATTTTTGTCCATTTCTTTTATTTGGTTTTCAAAATTATTCTTAAGCTTCTCTATGGCCTGTAACCAGTTCATATTTTTCTTGGAAACTTTTGGTACAGGAGTTCTGACTTCATTGTCTTCCTCCTGTTCCATGCTTTGATCCTTTTAGTCCCCAAAATATGAATCTAAGGTGTGACTGAGGTGCTTGCTTTGCTTCCTTTGCTTGTTTATGTTGCCACTCAATTACTCGATTTTTGAGCTTTTTGCCACAGTAGAACTCTGCTTCCAGGGAGGAGAGCTTTTTCCCAATCACTGGAGTTTTCACAGCTGTCAGTGCTATTAGTTAGCTGCCATCTCTGAAGCCCCACAGGGTCACTGGCACCTGGTCACAGACCCCAGGACCTCCACCCAAGATAGGGATCCAGATCCAAGCAGCTTAAAGCAAGAGTGATTACCCCTCAGAGTGGTTGCTTGGTCCCCCTACAATCTACAGGTCCAGAGCTCAGAAGCAGTCATGCAATGGCAGCTCCTGCACCTCACCTCCTCTCCTTCCAGGGCAGAGGCTGGACCATATTCCTGCCCTCCCTGTTCCGAAAGTCTACAATGACCTCTCACTTTGTCTTTGGCATTTATCCATTGATAAATCTGGAAACCGCCATAGCTGCTGGTGATCTCTCCTTATTTTCCTCTAGCTGCAGCCCTTCAGACTGCCCTAGGGCTAAAACTACAGGCTCAGGTGGAGCTAGACTCTGCTCCCAGTACACTGCGATGAACACTTCCTGTCTGCCTGCTTGCCTGTCTTCAGAGGGAGATTTGTTTCTCTGTGTCACTTTGGAGGTTCTATAGCCCAAAAGTCTGTTTAGAGTCATTTTTATAGGTATTTGAGGTGGTTATGGGGGAAGTGTGGAGTTTTCCTGTTTCTACACAGCCATCTTGGCTCTGGCCCCACCAATTTCTTTTCTTTTCTTTTTTTTTTTTTTGATTATTAAACAAATGCTTTATTAACTTCTGGTTTACATAATTCATTTCCACCAAATTTTTAGTTACAATTTTCCCCCATTTTTCCCTACCTGCAAAATGGCTTCTGTGCTGTGTTTCTTCAGCAGCTTTTCGCCCCCAGGGAAGGAAGCCAACATGTTCCCCAAATACTGGTCCCAAAGTCCATTGGGCACTAACCTCTTACTTTGTCCTAGGCATATCTGTGCTGATAATTCTGGAATTGCCACAGCTGCTGGTGTTCTGAGGTCCCTCCAGCTGGCTGCTGGTCCAGCCTCCCTAGTGCTAAAACCATGGCTCATGCAGGCCTGGGCTCAGCTCCCAAAGCGCTGCGCTGTCTGCTCCCAGCATGCTGTGCTGTCCGCTCTCAGAGCATTAAGCTCGCTGCTCCCTGCAGGGCTGCTGGGTTCTCCCCAGCGGGAGGTCAGCCTCTCTGTGTAGCTCTGTGGGTGCCAGGCCTCCAGAAGTTGCTCAGAGTCCCCTCCTACATTGCCCGGAAGTTTTGTGGGGCAGAGCACCTTGGAAGCATTGTTTTTACTCTACCATCTTGGCTCCACCCCCCCCACCAATTTCTTATAGATAATCATTTATATTATTTTTCCCTGTCAAATTTGAGATTAATAGTGTTTTAACACGAAATTAATATTATCCATAAATTGCAAAGTGTATTAGTTACATCAGAGAAAGAAATGAGTAAGAATTAAGAACATAATCTCTGACCCTTCATTTTTAAGCTGCCCTCAGAGACCTTGCTTTGGCAAAGACCTAAAGGTCATCTTCTGTGATATAAGTTTAAATTAATAATTTTGTTACATCATCAGATGAGTCCCAGATCATGGCAAATCCTTTTCTCAAAGTTGTATATTCCAGCATATTTTACCTTAAATTGAATATATATAATTTGAATGGTATTGTAAAGCTCTCTGTGGATTATATTTAGAAGTGAATTTGGTTGCATTTAGGTAAGAATATTTATGAATATGTGCTTTCACTGAAAGGTGATATGTTACTAATTAAGCTCAACTATATTATCTGTTTCTGTTTAGGAAGACATAAAATATCTTCCATTAAATGGTTGTCTGTGACCCAATTGCTTGTGGTCTAGGACTGGGCTATGTCATATAAGGATGAAGGACAGGAATACAAATGAAGAAGGAAAGGACTGGTAAAGCCTTAGGATGGGCCTACCTCTCTTCCTCATTCCCTTAACAGTTCTGATTCCATTTATATTATAAAATCAGCAGTGTTACGGACAGGAACAAATTTCATTTGTTAAAAGGGAAATGCTATATATTTACATTATTTTCCTAACTTTCCTTTTTAATGAATGCATAATAGAGGAAGGAGGAATTAACAGGTACTTTGATAACAGAAATCCTGTATTCAAAGATTTACCAAGTTAGAGAAGGACTTGAACATGTAGTTCAGTATATACTTGAAGAAAAGGATTTCTTCTACAATATATCCCCTGACAAATGACCAGGCACCTCTTGCTTCAGGAGAACAAGAGACAGAGTCACCATCACCTCCTGAAAGAGCCCGTTCTAACCAAGTCATCTCTGCTTCCTTTTTTTTTTTTTTTTTGTCTTATGTCAACAGGCCTATATTTGCCTTGGCAATTTCCACCCATTGTTCCTGGCTCCTCCTTCTGTGGCCCAAGCTCAACAAATGTTACTTTTCAACAAGAAACCTCTTTACATATTTGAAGACTGTATTACATGCCAGTATCTCTCCATTAATTTTCTCTTTGTCATACTAAAAATTCTCAATTATTTCACCTGATTCTCAACTGAGAGGGAATCCAGGCCCTTCATCATCCCAATCACCCTCCTGTTTAAACTCTCCATGGTATCCACGTGGTCTAGGTGCAATGTGATTGAACTTCTTCTTCTGTACAATGTGATTGAACTCAACACAAAACTCTGGACATGGTGTGATCAGGCAAGAAGAAAGCTGGAAAATAAGCCTCTCAAATTCTTTTCACTATATTTTACTCTGAGTAAAGTCTAAAATTCACATGAACTTTTATTTCACTTCAATATCACACTACAAACTCATCTTGACCTTACAGTTCTTACATGAGGCATTTTTATTTTGTTTTATTTTTTTAATTTAGCATTTTATTTTTTCTTAGTTACATGTAAAAATAAAATTTAACATTAATTTTTAAAATTTTGACCTCCAAATTCTCTCCCTTCCTTCCTCCATTCTCCCTGAATTAAGAAGGCAAGACGTTTGATGTAGGTTATACATGCGTAATCATGCAAAATATTTCCATGTTAGTTATGTTGTGAAAGAAAACATAGACAAAAAATACACAAAAGAAAAAAATAAAGGTAAAAAAATATTGTTTCAGTCTCTATTCAGTTACCACCAGTTCTTTCTCTGGGAACTGAAAGCATAACAATGATTTTTTTGTTTATTTGTTATATTTTTGCTTTGTTTTTGTTTTTCCACAATAATCATGTTGTAAAAGAAAACATATACAAAATATACTCAAGAATAATAACAAAAGTGAAAAAAAACTTCAATCTGCATTCAGACATCATCAGTTCTTTCTCTGGGGAAGTAAAGCCTTTTCATCCCAAATTTAAGGATATTTTCTATTCCATAAGTAGCTGCAACAGAAACTTATATTTGAAGGACTTACCACTGTTTCTTTGACTTTAGAAACTACAGTGGATCACAGGATTTTGCCTTAGAAATGGTGTAATATTGAATCTGGTCCAATCTTCTTATTTCAGAGGAAGAAAATGAGGACAAGAAAGGTGAAGTAACTTTAGAAAGTGACAATATATAACACAACTAATATACAATCCCAGGACTTCTGATACCAAATATAGGCCAGTATATGCTGATTAAATTCAGTATTTTATTTTTCTGTTTTTTTCTTATGTTTTATTTATTTTCAGTTTTCAACATTTATTTCCACAAGATTTTAACTTACAAATTTTCTCCCTCCTCTTTTCCCTACTCCCACCCCAGCAAGCCTACTGAATATCTCTTCCCCCAATCTGATCTCTCATATATTCTCCCCTATCTGTCCCCCTGCAACTTTCTAGTAGGACAAGATGGATTTCTACACCCCACTGCCTGTATATCTTATTTCCCAGGTTTATGTAAAAAAATTTGTTTTTTAACATTTGTTTTTAAAACTTCGATTTCCACATTCTTTCCTTTCCTCCCTCCTCACTCACCCCCACTGGGAAGAGAAGTAATTCAATATAGGTTGTACATGTGTAGTTACAAAGAACATTTCCATAGTAGTTATATTACAAAAAACTAACTATATTTCCCTCCATCCTATGCCACCCCCCACTTATTCTATTTTCTTCTCTCACCCTGTCACTTTTCAAAAGTGTTTGCTTCTAACCACTCTCTCTGCCAATCTTCCCTCCCTTCTATCATTGTCCTTTTTATCCCCTTCCCCCATACTTCCCTATAGGGTAACCTATCCAAATGAGTGTGCATGTCATTCTCTCCTTAAGGCAAATTCAATGAGATTAAATTTGACCCATTTACTTTCACTTTCCTTCTCTTCCCCTGCATTGTAACGGTTTTCACTTCCCTGTTTTATATGACATAATGTACCATATTCAATCTCTCCCTTTCTCCTTCTCCCAATATATTTCTCTCTCACCTCTTAATTTAATATTTTAGATATAATCACTTCCTATTCAACTGATCCTTTGCCTTCTATGTATACATAGATACATGCATGCATATACACATATATATTCCCTTTAACTATCCTTATACTGAGAAAAGCCTCATGAGTTTCATTTATTGTTTTTCCATATAGTAATGTAAATAGCTCAACTTCAATAAGTTCCTTATGATTTCCATTTCCTGTTTATCTTCTCTTGCTACTTGTATTTGAAAGTCTAATTTTCTGTTCAGCTCTGTTTTTTGTTTTTTTTTTTTTATCAAGAATACTGGAAATTTCCCCTGAAGAATTAAACTCAGTTTTGCAGAGTAGGTGATTCTTGTTTTTAATCCTAGAACCTTTGACATCTGGAATATCATATTCTAAGCCCTTTGATCCCTTAATGTAGAATTTGCTATATCTTGTATTATCCTGATTGTGTTTCCACAGTTCTCAAATTGTTTCTTCCTGACAGCTTGTAATATTTTCTCCTTGACCTGGGAACATTGGAATTTAGCTATGATATTCCTGGTAGTTTTCTTTTTGGGATCTTTTTCAAGAGGCAGTAGTTGACTTCTTTCAATTTCTATTTTGCTGTCTATTGCTAAATTTCTCAATTTCTAAATTGCTGTCTCAAAACAATTTTCCTTGAGAATTTCTTGAAGGATGATTTTTAGGCTTTTTTTTTTTTTATCATGGCTTTCAGGTAGTCCAATAATTTTAAAATTATCTCTCTGGAATCTATTTTCCTTGTCAGTGGGTTTCCAATGAGATATTTCACATTGTCTTCTATTTTTTTTTTCATTTGTTTGGATCTGTTTTATAGCATCTTAAATCATGATTTCTCCTAGAATTATTAGTTTCCATTTGCTCCAGTTTAATTTTGAAGGAATGATCCTATTCAGTGAGTTTTTTTAATTCCTTTTAAATCTGAGCAATTTGTTTTATTAAGACATTCTTCTCCTCATTGGCTTTTTGGGCCTCTTTTGCCATTTGAGTTAGTCTATTTTTAAGGTGTTATTTTATTCAGTATTTTGGGAGTCTCTTATACCAGGCTGTTGATTTGTTTTTCATTATTTTCTTGCATCATTCTCATTTCTCTTCCCAATATTTCCTCTACTTCCCTTACTTGATTTTCAAAATCCTTCTTGAGTTCTTCCATGACCTTTAACCAATTCATATTTTTCTTGGAAGCTTTTGATGCAGGAGTTTTGACTTTGTTGTCTTCTTCTGTTTTCATGTTTGATTCTTTTTGTCTCCAAAAAAGGATTCTATGATCTGATTGCACTTCTTTTGCTTACTCATCTTGCCAGATTATTACATGACTTTTGAGATATTTGCCAAAGTAGAACTCTGCTTCCAGAGTGGAGAGGGCTATGTCCTAAATTTCTGGAGTTTTCATATATGTTTTCAGAGCTATGAGGAGGGTGCCCTCTCTACAGCCACCATAAGCTCTGGCACACTGGTGTTTCTCAACCCAGGACCATCATCCAATACTACAACCCAGATCCAAGCAGGTCAAAGCAAGAGCAATTACCCTCTTAATGGTCACTTGGTCCCCCTAAGATCTGTAATCCAGAAGTTCTGGAAGAATCCACCCAGTAACAGCTGCAGTCATGGCAGTGCCACTTCTGCTGCCCCAGGGGCAGGGGCCAGATCATATGCTTCTCTCACCCAGTTACAACATAGTTCACTACTCATGGTTTACTTTCACTTTGTCATTTAGAGGTTGAGAATACTGGAAACTGCCCCAGCTGCAGATGAATCACTCTCCTGAAGTCTGCTCTGGGAGGTCTGTGCCACTGATTGAGGGCACACCAGGTCTGGGCCCACATGTGGGACTGAGCTTGGCTCCCAGCCTGGTGTGATAGACCCTTCCAGTAGGCCTGCAAGGCTGTCTTTAGCAGGAGATTTGTTTCTCCCTGTCATTTTGTGAGTTCTGTAGCTCTAAAATTTGTTTAGAGTCATATTTTACAGGTATTGGAGGTGGTTGGTAGGGGATCTTAAAGAAGTTCCTGCTTTTACTCCGTAATCTTGGCTCTACCCACAAATTCAATATTTTCTACTTAGAAAATGTCGAATATTTTTTCAACCCTGCAGAATATTGTTTTATTTCACAAACACTCCCTTCATTTTAGACAATATATTTCTTATGAATTTGTAAGTTTCTATGCTAGCAGTTTGTAATGAGTTAAACCAGTTTGATTTACTTGAAAACAACTTCAATTTTTCTTCATTTGTTAAAATTCAGTGAGCCTCAAAGAGAAGAGATAAGAAAAATATTGAGCTCAATTGACTCTAATATTAAGGAGTTTGCATTAATCAGAATTAAATTAATTTCATGAAAATTAGAAACAAGTTGCCACTTATTATATTAAATAGCCCATCATAAGGCTCAGAAAGTGATTTTAATAAACATCATTCAGATATTCATTTATATAATATTTTAATGAGATTTTTCTAATGAAATGCATTTTACATTTCCAGTAAATACACTGTAAGCATGACGCTCATGTCTTATTATGTATTCCTAGGTTATCTTTGATCTATGTGAGGTCTAAATGAGAACGGTGTGATCCTTCTGGTTCTCTAATTTTATTTTCCCTCCTATATTTTTGGGGGCATTATCTATGCCATTTTCTCCATTTTAACCTGTGATACAATTTTAAGAAGTTTTTATGCCTTTTTAAATTATAATTTGTCTAACTTCATATTATCACCAAATGCATTTTCTATTAAAGTTATTTGTCCTTTAAAGTATCCACTATTATTATGAAGAAAATTAGTCCAACATAAAACATATTATTGAATTGCATGTGACAGAACAATTTTCCTTTTAGTGATAAATGTTAGTTATTGACATTGAAAAAATAGTGTATGTAAAGTTGTACTGTAATGGACAATGAAAATAGCAAAGTGAAGATGAATTCCACTTAGCCATAACATTTACCATTTACAAGATGCCAGAATTAATGTGGTATCAGATTCAGAATTGGAACCTATTAGCTGCACCCTTCTATCTTAGACAGACTACTTACTACATCTTGGGGGAGGAGTTGTTTTAGGTCTGGGTGCCACCTCTCAGGAAGAACATTGATAGGATGTCCATGAAAATTAAAACAAGTATGGGGAATTGCTGTCAATGAATGCCATTTGATGACTGGTCAATGAAACTAGAGACATTTAAATATTGGAAGAGAAGACTTGGGACATGATGACAGCTTTCCAGTATTTGAAAGACCATCATATGGAATAGGGATTAGACCCCTGATTATTGGTCATGTATGACAGAACAAGGAAAAATGTGTATGTTACAGAGACCTAGATTTGGACTTGATAAAACACATTCAAACATTTAGTCATTCTGCTCCTCTTAAGTCATAGAAACATAAGGCTTCAGATTCAGCATAATTTTTTTTTCCACATTGCTTCTTCCAACTAGTAGACACAATGGATAGAGCTCCAGATCCAAAGTCAAAAAAGGTGACATTTGACTTAAGATGTATACTAGCTATGTGAGCAAAAATAATTTAAAGTATTTGTGCCTCATTTTCTTTCTATGGAAAATTTGGATGATAATAGTGCCAGCATTGCAAGGTTATATAAAGACCAAATGGGATAATACTTGCAAAGCACTTAGCATGGTGCTTGGCACATAGTTGACAAAGTTGTTTATTTCCTCCCTCCACTTATCAGTTAAACAGGAATTTATTACTATGTTCCAGGAAACTTTGTCCTTGGCAATTCCTTATACTATTTTTGTTTGTTTGTTTTTCTTATCAACTAATGGGAAACTCCCCAACCTTTTTAAATGACTAGCACCTGACTTTCAGTCTTCTTCTCTACCCAATACTTCCTATCATCTTTAGTTTTCTCAGCATTTATATTGAAAAGGCAAAGATTTCCTATTATATGCAAGATCAAATAGAAAATCCTGTTTTCCTTTTAAAGTCCTTTATAATCAACCCCTTTCCTATCTTTCCATTATACTTAAACCTATTAAGAAACATCTCCTTCCTAAATGGTCATACAATTTGTGCCCAATCCATAGTAGAGACTTCTGAGCTTTTATTGGCATGATTAGCCACAATCAGACACACTGCACATTGACCCTGGCACTGTGGCCATTTTAGTCCCTTCCAAGCATGAAGGACAAACAGCAAATGTAAACTTTACCACCACTACCACTTCCCCCATACATTATAATCTAGCACTGCTGGAATTTTTGCTCTTCTTCAAACTAGATGCTTAATTTCCTCTCTCTCTCTCTCTCTCTCTCTCTCTCTCTCTCTTTCTGTGTGTGTGTGTGTGTGTGTGTGTGTGTGTGTGTGTGTGTGTGTGAGTGTGTATGTTAAAGCTGGCTTCTCCTCATGACTAGCTTCTATGATTTCCTTCAAGACAGTTCAAATCTTACCTTCTGCAAAAGTCTTTTCCCAATTTCCTCCCCAATGCCTATTTCTACAGCTAATGCTTCCCTTCTTTTATTATTTCCCATTCACATTGTATATGCCTTCCACGTATCTTTTGATTATACAGGTAAGGAAACTGAGGACCAAGAAAATCAAGTGTCTTAACTAAGTTTACAGAAGCATTAAGTATCAGAAATGAAATTTGATCCTGTAGCAGCAAGCACCCTAGCATTCCCAGGGTGGCCGCCAAAACAGGTTTTTAGATCTGCTTCTCCAAAGGAAAGCAATTAAAAATGGGTTAACAATCTTACTTTAATCAAACATATAGAAACAGAATACAACAGAAGTTATAAGCAGACAGAAAAACAGATCAGCAGATAGGACTTCCCACTGTCTGACATTACATCCATACCTAGTCAGTTACCAAAGAGGGAAGCACCAACATCTGGGTTTTCAAAGCCAGAGAGCTCAATAGCTGCCCAGAGTCTCATCTGGCCACATCACACTTTCCAAAAGTAAGCCCATTAGCAAAACCTCACATCAGGGTATATATAGCCCTCTCCTGTGTCAGAGACCATCACAACCCTTGTGACCCATTGCCCAATCACAAAGTAACAAGGAGTGGGTGTTCTTGAAAAAACAAGCCTCAGGGGCGGCTAGGTGGCACAGTGAATAGAGCGCCGGCCCTGGAATCAGAAGGACCTGAGTTCGGAGCCGGCCTCTGACACTTAATCCACATAAACAAAAACCTAGCCGTGTAACCTTGGGCAAGTTACTTAACCCCAATTGCCCTAAAGGGGCAGCTAGGTGGCGCAGTGAGTAAGAGCACCGGGAGTTTGGATGACCCGAGATCAGATCCGGCCTCAGAAAATGAGCACCCACACACAAATAATGACTAGCCGTGTAACCTTGAGCAAGTTACTTAACCCCAATTGCTTTAAAAAAAAAAAAAAAACAAGCCTCCCTCTCTCTATAGGCTGCAGCACATTGAACCTATTGGGGGCAGAGTATATTATCAAATCAAGAAAGGTTCTCAGAGTCACTTAAGCCTATCAAAGGAACAAGGTGCAGAGAAGATCTTCAGATTCTTGTTCCTACTTCCCTGACTCTGAAGCAGATTTTTTTTCCTACACTATTTCATATGCCTTCTTCATTAACAATGTCATCAGAGTTTTCTGCCTTATATGTACACACTGAATTTTGGTCAATTTAAAGAAAAAAAAGTCTTTGCTGTTCCTTCAGAGGAACCATGTGTAAGATGTCAAATTTAGATATGGTATAATCTATCTGGATCCAAAACCTGTGATCTTTACACTATGCCATACTAGGAACTAAACTTAAAACCCTTCCTCCATTTGCCTCTATGTACTCTTGGTCAAGTTACTTAGCACTTACTTGCATCCAGTTATCTTCTCTGACAAAGCAGATCATTCTTCTTTTTTTTTCTTTTTCTTTTTCTTTTTGGAGGGGGGAAGGTAGGGCAATTTGGGTTAAGTGACTTGCCCAAGGTCACATGGCTAGTTTTTTGTGTTAAGTGTCTGAAGTCGGATTTGAACTCAGGTCCTTTTGACTGAAGGGCTGGTGCTCTATTCACTGCACCACCTAGCTGCCCCAGATCATTACTCTTGATATTCTCCAAGGGCCCTTCTAGATCTACATCAAGGCTTCTCTACCTTCTATCTATATTGTACCTCAGCCACTAGAAGGTTTGGTAACAGAATATAGAACCAGAAAAGGTGAGACTGATAGTATCTAGGAGGTCATCTACTCCGAGCCATAAGCAAAAGGAATCACCATCATAGCTTACCTTATTACAAGGCTGCTAAATGGATAGTATGCTAAATTTACAGTCAGGATGGCTTGATTTTGAATTCTGTCTCGGATATATGATCATGGATATAACCTGAAGATCTTCAACTTTCTCATCTGGAAAATGAGGATAAAATTATACTTAAATCACAGTATTCTTGAGAAAATCACATTATATAGATATAGATACAGATGGATATATATATGTAATTATACACATATATGTGTAATATATATACTGTCTTCCATAAAAATACCATATATGTGCATATGTGTCTATCTATGCATATAACACACATACATATATACATGCATGTATGTATCCATAATCTTTGCGAGTCTATAACCACTATATAGATTTCTTTTTTTTTCTTTTTCTATCATTTTGCAAAGTAAAGCAGCAGTTGGTATCAGCTGCCCCACTCTCTAGTCATTCCTTGAGGCTCAAGGTTGTTTGAATAATACATTTAGAGGGAGGGAATATAGATCATGTGGAATAAAAGGAGTATACAGATGGTCAGGATTGAGGGAGGGTATTACTAAACTGGATAGAAAGGAGAGTGCAAGACAAGGGAATAAGGAAAGGCATTTTTGCCTAAAATGGGATCAGTTTGTAATGACATGGATTTTAGAAAAGAAATTTAGAGTTAAACTGAAATGTTTTGCAAAATAGAATAAGAGGCAAAGAAGAATGGGGACATGAGTGCAGGGCAAACAAATCCTACAGTTCCAATTAGGTTGGGAGAGAGAAGAGATAGGGCCTTTGCAGGCTTCATTCTTTTTGGTGAGAGCCTTTGTTGGAGGAGCCAACTGGAGGTGGAAGAGGCAATACCCTAATGTGTCTCATCAGTATAGTGACTTAAAAATAAAATCCAATCATTGAAATATGGTAAGACTAAAATAATTATTTTGGCCATGCCATGAAAGGATGAACTGAGCTATCCTGTCTAGATATAAATTTTAAAAATTACTCCCAGTAGTTACTTCAGAAAATAACTAATAACTTAATTGTATTCATATCTCTAGTGTCCATATACACCCCCCCCCCATTCATAACGCTACCATTTCTAACAAAGAATAAAACAGAAAAGAGGTCAGATCTTCACATCAAATACAAGCAACAGACAGATAGGATATGTTGTATTCCACTTCTATAAAGAGAGGAGAAATGCTTATGCTCATGTTAATTCTTTGGGTCCACACTTGGTTATTATAATTACATAGCATTCAGTTCCAATTTCCATTTTTTTTCATATCTATGCTTATATCGTTGTAGTCATTTTATATATTGATTTTTTCTGATTCTACAAATTTCACTCTTCATCAATTCAAACTAGTCTTCCCATGCTTTTCTATATTATTCAAATATATTTCTGTTATATAAGTTCATACAGCATAGTAATATAATATGCCATTCTGTTAGCCCAGTATAATTTAACTATTTATTCAATTATACACATAGGGTTCATTTCCATTTTTTTGGTTATACCAGAAAGTTTTATTTTTCTAAAATTATTTTGGAGAATATAACATTAAAAAAATTGACATCCTTAAATATAAGACTGGCAGTAGGAAATCTGGATTGACTGAGAGAAACATTTTCATTGCTTTACTTGCATAATTATTAATGACTTTCATGAAGGATTAGACCAATTTGCAGCTGCACCAATAATGTATTGATATGTCTCTCATTCAAGAAATATTCTGAAGTTTTATTCTACTGAGACACTTTTTATGCTAAATTGTAATATTCCTTCTTTTACTATCTTCCTCTATTCCTACCTGAACAAATTTGACAAGACTCCAATTGTTTTCTCATTATTCAAGTCTGCTAACATTTTCATATAGTCACACGATTTCCCTTCCAGTCTCTTTCTAAAAAATCCTGGGTGGTTTCCAGAGAGCTTCAACAGTGTGACCTCATTTTGTTCCCCACGTTAGTCATTTATGCCAGAAGAGGATGAGACTGAGCATTAATTACTAGAAACTACCATTTCAGTAGATACAGTACTTCCAAGAAACTGCTTCTGCCTCTGGCATTTATTTCCTGAATGAGTAAAGTCATTTGACATTTCTGAACATCATGCAACTCTAAAGCAGTCAACTAAATTATAGGTGTTCTGCCAAAAGCATTGGTGAAGGGAGGTCCTACACTTATAGCTTAGTAATGTTGTAGAAAGAGTGATCAACTTTGTGTTCAACCTTCTGTCCAGAAATTTGGACTTTAAATGCTGCCTCAGATATACACTAGTTATGTGATCCTAGGCAAGTCACTTAACATAAATTTGACTCAATTTCCACAAAGGCAAAATGTATATAATAATTGCTTTCATCTCCCATAATATTTGTGAAATTTATATATCATAAAAGAGTTTTACAAGCTTTAAAACACTATAAAAATGCTGACCACAGTTATATTATTATCAACAAAAATGATTAATGACTACTATGAGTAAGGTATTTTGCTAGACACTGTAATATAGATTTAAAGAAAACGAAAAATTTTAACACATTTTATTAAACTGTTTTGTCAGGGAAGTTCTAAGGTTTTGTTTTGTTTTGTTTTGTTTTGCTTTTTACTTTGTCCAATATGTGTATGAACATCTTGCTCTTTAGTCTGTAAACATTGTACCTTATAAAAATACATTATTGATTTGGTTTTGATCCAAACCTACAATTTCATTGGTTTTGGTAGGTCTAAGTAAAGAAATATTCACTGCCAATAGCTAACAGGATCATAAATTTTGAGCTATAAGGCACATTACAGATGACTTAGTTCAACATCCTACTCTTAATTCAGAGGAACTAAGGTTTAGAGAGGATCAGTGATATGCCTATATTTGCACAGGTTGTATTAAGTGACAAATGGAAGTGGAGCCCACACTGTCCAAAGCCAGAGCTAGCATACTTTCTACTTCACTGCACTGTTGGGAAAAAAAAAAAAATTGTTCTGTAACCTTTAGGCTTAGAGGGCTGCCTGGAATACCAAGAACATAAGAAAAATTTCCATATTCACACAGTCAGAATGGACTGGCACCTCTGGTGTGAGGGCTTGCTGTAGAGGCAAGCACCCCAATATCCTCAGGGTGACTGCCAACACAGGTTCTTAGATCTGCTTTTCAAAAGGAAAGCAACTCAAAATGGGTTAACAAGCTTACTTTAATCAAACAAACACATTACCTAGTTCAGGGGAAAAAGGTCAGCACCCCAAACTTCAGAGTTACAGAACTTCAGAGTTACAGACAGGCTTCCAAACTGTCCCAACATTACATACATCAATACCAAATCACAGTTACCAGAGAGGGAAGCATCAACATCTGGGTTTTCAAAGCCGGGGGGCTCTCAACAACGGCTTCCCAGAGTCTCATCTGGTCAAATCACACAACACTTCTCAAAGTGAGCCCCAAAGCAAAGCCCCTCATCAGAGTTTATATAGCTTTCTCCTGGCTCAAAGAATGTAACCACCGTTTTGATCCACTGCCCAATCACACAGCATCAAGGTGTGGTCATTCCTGAAAACCAAGCCTCCCACCACAGGCTCCATGTGACCACATTCAGCCTATTAGGAGGCAGAGCATATTTTCAAATCAAGGAAGGTTTTCAGAGTCTCTTAAAGCCAATCAAAGTCTCTTAAGCCAATCAAAGGGCCTAGGGGCAGGGAAGATCTTTAAATCTGCATTTCCATTACACTTGCTTAATGCTTTTCAGGGCTGTTCATTTGCCTTGGTGTCCAGCTTTACCTAACTCTGCCTTGTGCCCCCAATAAGCTATAGCATGCACAGGTATCACACCTTTGTAAAAACTATCTTGGCAGATGGACTGAACCAGTTGGAGGATAACCGACAAGTCTCAAACCTGTCGATGAGTTGGGGGATGTCTATCCCAAGCACATGAAGACTTTCCCTGGTGGAATGGGAAGATGAGAAAAATGTGTTTAAAGGATAAAGAAGCCATCTAAAAGAGGTACAATGAAGTATTTAGAGCTTGGTAAAATGTTGATGATACAAAGGTCATCCACTGCATCCTGGGTCATTGCCAGTCATTTTGACTTTTGTCCTATTCCTGGACTTCAATGAGTCAGGAAGAAAGAGTGAGGTTGATGACTTTGAGGAAATTTGCCTCACTTAAATCCACTTCACATGCAAGTCAAAACATCAACCATGATCTTATTGGTTCTTTTTCAAAAATGAAGGATGGACAACAATATGTGCTAGAATTAGGAATTAAAACTCATATCTCCTTGACTATGAAGCCTTGTCTCTAACCACCTTGGAAAGTTGCCTTTCATGCTGAAAACAGAGAACACTTAATAAATGTTAATAAGAATAGCTCATACCTCTCTTGCAATTAACAGTTTATTCGATACTTTCCTCACCACAATCCAGAGAGCTCTATAGTGAAAATGTTATTATTCCCATTTAACAGATGAGTCAAGTGGGGCTACAAAAGGGACTTGTCAACTAGCACACCAAAAAGAAGTTAAATTGTCACTGAAACTCATGAATTCTGAATATTTTTCAGATGTTCTTTCCACTTTCTTCACACAATTCAGTACTTCTTTCTTGAATGTTTGGATCGATTTATAGCTATACAACAGTTTATTTGTGTTCCTGTCTTCCTGTTGACTTTTTTTGAATGGCAACTGGAATAACGCTGCCAATGACACACTCCTTTAAAATGGAACAGGCTCAAATAATTGTGAATTAAAAGAACGTAGTTCTTAAAATGGAATTGAGTTCTATTTCATTTCAATTAAACAAATAAAATAAATAACTATTTACCAATGGAATTTTAGAGATACAGTGACAAAAAAAATAAAAATATTAGATTGGGTTGAACTAAACAAAAGAATGAACAATAGAATGTTTTTATTGTCCTGCAAAATTTGGGTTTTTTAAAAAAAATTAAGATGAAAGTCCAGGATCTCCTCATAATATACTGAGGAATTTGTATAATTCAAATCAGAATACTTAGGGAGTTAATTGTGTTCAATTCCAAAAAGCAATGAAATGGAGTAACAGGCACTGTTCCCATTCAGTAATGGGATTCATTTTAGAGCATTTTTTTTTTTAGGGCAATTGGGGTTAAGTTACTTCCCCAAGGTAACACGGCTAGGTTTTTGTTTGTGTGTGTTAAGTGTCTGAGGCTGGATCCGAACTCAGGTCCTTCTGACTGAAGGGCTGACTACTCACTGCGCCACCTAGCCGCCCCATAGAGCAGTTATTTTTAAAATTCATAGAGGAGGTAAGGATCAACACAGCATTCATAGGTGAACCAATGCTATTCAGTGAGAAGAAATGTGTTTTGTATAGATTCCATCCCAGCCATTTTGCTTAATGCCCATGTGACCTTAGGGAAGAAGAATTTAACAGATATTGAATTTGACTTGATTTAACAAGTATTTACATGATGTTTACTTTTTGCTAAATACTTTGTTACATTCTGAGGATACAATCATAAAACATAAACAGTCCTTGCCTTTAGGATGTATATCCTCAGCATATGCATGGATGTAATACAAATTATGCTAATTGAGCATAAAGCAAATTGAGGGAAAAGTAATAGAACAAGGTCTTTAGGGAAGGCCTTATATTGGAAGAGGCACTTGAACTAAGCCTTGAGAGAACTAAGGAGTACAAAATGCAAAAGTGAAATAAAAAATATAACAGAAATAATATAAGGGAAATCCTGGGCAAAGCCCAAAGTTGGGAGGTGGAATCCTGTTTCCTATACTATTCCTAGAAATATCAAGCAGACAAAGTAGGCTAAAACAAAAATGATAGGGATAATTCCTCAAGAAAGATATGTGGAATGATAATCGCAATATTCATTCTTAATTGGTCAAAAAAAAAAAGTTGTGGGATTTCTCAGGATCAAGATGGCAGAATAGAGAATGTACTCAGCTGAGCTAACCCAATCTTTCCTTTCAAATCACTTTAAAATAATACCTCAAATTGAATTCTGGAGTGGAAGAGGAAACAAAAAGTCAGAGACATTTTTTTTTCTAGCCCAAGATAATGTAGGAGAAATCAGTGATATGCAGGTAGAGTCTGACCCAAAGCCCAAGTAAGTGAAACACTAGGGGTAAGAATAGGTGGTGGTTGTAAAAGAAGCAGCTTTGGGAACTTCCTAAATAACAAGATGGTAATGGCACCTGGCAATTGATCTGAAAGAGATTAAAGGGGACCCCTGTTTTATCCCTGATCTCAGGAGGACCAGATGCTGTTTTGCAGCTACAGTACCTATACCTACTTTGGGGTCATAGTTCAAGGCTGGAGAAGGGCACTTTAGGTCAAGAGGAAATAACAACCCTTAAGGAAAGTATCTCTTTTGTTCAAAAGGGATTAGTATCAAACCTGTCTGATGGGAGTATAGGCCCGGAGGAGTAGTATGGTTTGCAATTCAAATGGATAAATGTCCTTTCCTGGGTAAGGACCAGAGAATAGACCAGGGAAGCAGTAACTACATCACTCCCAAGATCATAACTTATTATTATTTAATGCAACTGGCAAATAAGATATACAGGCACTGGGGCATAGAAATCTATCTTGTCCTACTGGAAAGTCATAGGGGGAGGATGTAGGAGAGAGCAGATTGGGGCGGGGTATTCAGTGGGATCTCTGTTTTGGGTTGGTGGGTAAGGGAAATATGGGGAGAAAATTTGCAACTCAAAATGTGGAAATGAATGATGTAAATAAAAAGAAACATAAAATTTAATTAAAAAGTAAATTAGGTAGTAAAAGGAGCAAACAACAATAAAATAATCTGATCTCAAAGTGTTCTGCAGTGAAAGGGATGATCAAGATACTGGCTCAGAAGACAATAAAGTCAAAACAGTTGCATTAAACCTAAAAGAGAAATGTGAACTGAATATAAGCACAACAAAAACTCCTGGGAGATTTAAAAATTATTTTCTAAACCAAATCAGAGTGGTAGCAGAAACAATCAGGCAAGAAAATAAAATCAAAGATACAAAATTATGAAATGACAACAGCTTAGTAAACAAGGCACAATAAATAATGAAGAAAATAACAACTTAAAATTTTGACTAAATAGAAAAAAGAGGCACAAAAACTCACTGAATAAAATAAATACTTAAAAATTAGAATTAGGCAAGTAGAAACTAATGACTTCATGATGTATCAAGAAATAATGAAATGAAGTCAAACTTCTTTTTAAATAGAAAAAATAATGTTAACTCTATTATCAGAAACATAACTAACTTGAAAGACAGATATAGAAGAGATAATTTAATTATAATTGGGGCTACCTGAAAGTCATAATCAAAGAAAGAATCTTCATAGGATATTTCTTTTCTTTTCTTTTCTTTTTTGCTTTTTCAAGGTGCTAGGAAGGGCAATTGGGGTTAAGTGACTTGCCCAAGGTCACACAGCTAGTAAGTATGATGTGTCTGAAATTGAATTTGAACTCAGTTCCTCCTGACTCCAGGGCCACTGCACCACCTACCCATCCCTACATATAGTATTTCAAGAAATTATCAAGCGAAATGGCATTGATATCCTATAACAAGAGGGTAAAAATTATTTGAAAGAATCCACTAATTATCACCTGAAGGAGATACTAATATGAAGTCTCCTAGGAATATTGTACCCAAATTCCAGAAAGCTGAGGTGAACTAGAAAATATTTCAAATAATCAGAAAGTCATCATTAAAATATTTATATGATAGAACTAGAAATAATAACAATATTATCTGGAGGAACAAAAGATTAAGAATATCCAGGGAATCAATGGGAAAAAAAATGTGAGGAAAAGAGACCTGGCAATTCCAGATTTCAAACTGTATTATGAATCAGTAATGATACTTTGGCACATTGTCACTGTCTAAACATTTGTTCAGTAGATCTGTGGAATAGACTAGGGTATATGATACAGAGCAGTAAATGATCATAGTAATCTAGAATTTGACCACCCCAAAGGTCTGTGTCCTTTGAATCAGCAATAATTTTAGCCTGTTGCTTTCTAGAGGTGTAATAACTCACTGTTTGACAAAAATTGTTGGGAAAACTGGAAAGCCTTTTGGCAGAAACTTGCCATAGACCAACATCTCATACTGTATACCAATGATAAGGTCAAAATGGATTGTGATTTAGGTATGAGTATAATGTTATAATTAAATTGGGGAGCTTGGAAAAAATAGTAAATTTTCAGATCTATAGATAATAGAAGATCTTTTAAATTTTTTTTTCCTATCTATAGATAATAGAAGAGTTCATGATCAAAGAAGAGATTGAGAGTACCAAGGGAAATAAAATATGTAATTTTGATTACATGAAATTGAAAAGCTATTGCACAAACAGTAGTCATGCACACAAATTTTTTTTTAAACAAATACTTTATTAACTTCTGTTTTACATCATTCATTTCTGCCAGATTTTGAGTTACAATCATTTTCCCCCCATTATTCCCCTACCCAACCTCCCAGAATAGCAGTCCCACAAGATATCACTTCCTCCAATCTGCTCTCTCCCATACCTTCTCCCATACCCCCATCGACTTTTCCATTAGAGGAAGGTGAATCTTTATGTCCCAATGCCTGCACATCTTATCTCCCAATTACAAGCAAAAGAGTATTAATAATAGTATTTATATATATTTGAAACATTTAATGTTAAGACCTCGAATTTCAGATCCATTTCCTTCCTCCCTTGTCACCCATTCCTTCTTGGGATATAAGTAATTCAGTATATGTTGTACATGTCTAGCTATGCAAAACATTATCATGGTAGATATATTGTACAAGGCTGCTTATGATTCCCTCCCACTCATCCCACCCCCCACCTGGTCCATTCCCTACATGATCCTGTCTCTCTTCTATAGTGGGTACTTCCAACCTCCCCTCACCCCAAGGATGCCCTCCCATCCGTCATCCCTCCTCTCATCCCCCTTCCCCCTATGCTGCTGCAGGTTGAGATATCCCATTTAGTATGTATGTCATTTTCTCCCTGAACCAAATTCAATGTGAATGTGGTTTTGCCTTTTTAGCCTTCCTTATTCTCCCCCTCCTTGCACCCACTTCCCCTACATGAGATAGTTTACCCTACCATGTCTCTCCCCATCTCCTCTTGCCACTTTCCTCTCTCACCTCATAATTTCATCCCTTGAGTACTCTCCCTTCCCAACAAAATCAACCTATGCCCTCTATCCATATATAACTGTAACCATATACACACACATTCACATATGTATTCATATGACCACACCCCTTTCTTCCATTATTTTCATAGTGAGAAAGATATCATCAGTCACAGTTATTGCTTTTCCATATAGGAATGTAAATAGTTCAACTTTGATAAGTTCCTTTTGATTTCTTTTCCCTGATTACCTTCTCAGGCATCTCTTCCTTCTTGTGTCTGGATGTCAAATTTTCTATTCAATTCTGGTTTTTTCCTCAAGAATGCTTGAAAGTCCTCTATTCCACTGAATGACCATATTTTCCCCTGAAACAAAATACTCAGTTTTGCTGGGTAGGTGACCCTTGGGTTCATTCCCAGTTCTTTTGCCCCCTGGAATATCATATTCCATGCCCTTCTATCCCTCAGTGTAGAAGCTGCCAGGTCCTGGGCTATTCTGATTGTGTTTCCACAATATTGAAATTGTTTCTTCCTGGCTGCTTGTAGTATTTTCTCCTTGATCTGGGGATTCTGGAACCTGGCTATAATATTTCTGGGAGTTTTCTTTTTGGGATCTTTTTCAGGAGGTGATCGGTGGATTCTTTCAACCTCTATTTTGCCCTCTGGATCTAAAACATCAGGGCAGTTTTCCTTGAGAATTTCTTGAAGGGTGATTTCTAGGTTCTTTCTTTGATCATGGCTTTCAGGTAGTCCAATAATTTTTAAATTGTCTCTCCTGGATCTATTTTCCAGGTCAGTGGTTTTTCCATGAGATATTTCACATTGCCTTCTAATCTTTCATTTGTTTGGATCTGCTTAACAGCATCTTGATTTCTCATAAAGTCATTAGCTTCCATTTGCTCCAGTCTAACTCTGAAGGAATGAATCTCCTCAGTGAACTTTTGAGATTCTTTTTCCATCTGGCAAATTCGACTTTTTAAGGCATTCTTCTCCTCATTGCCCTTTTGGGCCTCCTTTGCCATTTGAGTTAGTCTATTTTTTAAGGTGTTGTTTTCCTCAGTCAGGCTGTTGACCCTCATTTCATACTTTTCCTGCATCCTTCTCATTTCTCTTTCCAATTTTTCCTCCACTTCTCTTATTTGATTTTTAAAGTCCTTCTTAAGGTCCTCTATGGCCTGCAACCCGCTCATGTTTTCCCCTGGGGCTTTTGGAGCAGGACTTCTGACCTCACAGTCCTTTTCCCGCTCTATGCCCCCAAAATAGGAGTCTAGGGTTGCATTTTTCTGTTTCCTTTGCCTTGGCATGTTGCCACTTAATTACTTGACTTTTGGGCTTGCTGCCACACTATGGCTTTAAGGCCAGATAGAGGAATTTTCGTCCCGAACGTGTGGGGGGCAACTTCCGTTTCTGGCAAGCTGTAAACCCACCCACAACTTCCACCCTAGATCACAATCCAGATCCAGGGAGGTTAAAGCAAGAGCGATTACCCCCCAAGACTGATCGCTGGATCTCCCCACGATTTGTAGGCTGGGAGCCAGAAATGCCTATGAAAACTACACAATGGCGTGTCTCCTCAGCGGCTTCTAGCCCCCAGGGGAGGGAGCTGACGCATTCCCCAAATACAGGTCCCAAAGTCCATAGGACACTAACCTCTTACTTTGTCCTAGGCAAGTCTATGTTGATAATTCTGGAGTCTCCACAGGTTCCTGGTGTTCTGGGGTTCCTCCAGCCGGCTGCTGGCCCTGCCGCCCTGGGGTTAAAACCTCAGCTCACATGGACCTGGGCTCGGCTCGACTGGGCTCCTGCGCTCTGCGCTGTGCTCGCTGCCGGCTCCCAGACCGCTGCGCTGGTCCTTCCTGCAGGGTGCTGGGCTGTACTCAGCGGGAGGTTAGCTTCTCTGTGTCGTTCTGTGGGTGCTGGGGCTCCAGAAGTTTTTCAGAGTCCTTTTTTACATAGTTTGTGGAGAATCTGGGGGCAAAGAGGCTTGGACGAGCTGTTTCTACTCCGCCATCTTGGCTCAGCCCCCCCCATGCACACAAAATTTGAAGAGAACAAAGGAAAGTAGGGAAAAAAATGTTTACAGCAAGTTTGTCTGGTAAAGGTGTCATTTCTCAAACCTATAGGGAAATGAGCCAAACTGATAAATGGTCAAAGGTATCAATATGGAGTCATTATATATATATATATGAAATATAAGAATATAAATATAAGAAATAAAAGCTATCAGGTCTCATCTAAAATATTTCTAAATCACTACACATTAAAGAAATGCAAACAAATGAACAAAAAATATTGGGTACCACCTCACAACTATCAGATTAGATAATGTGGCAGAAAAGGAACATCACAAATGCTAGAGGAGATGGGGGAAGGGTGGGAATGGAATCCATACATTGTTGATTGAGTTGTGAAGTAATCTACCAATTCTCAAGAACAATTTGAAACTATGCCCAAAGAATTAGAAAATTATGGATACATTTTGACCCAGTAATATCACTGCTAGGTGCACATCACAAAGAGATCAAAGAAAAGAATTAAAGAACTATTCATATGAAAAGTATTTTTACCAGCCAACCTAGAGAAAATAGAAAGTAGGGGATAAAAACAAAACAAAACAAAACAAACTAGAAATCAAAGGTGAAATCATTAATTAGGAAATAGCTGAACAAGTTGTATAAAATAATTGTAATGGATTATTATTTTGCTATAGGAAAGGATAACCCAGATGATTACAAAAAAGCCTGGGATGATGTAATGGTTATAGGATTTGAACATCTTCCATGCCCCTTGAACTTTCTGACATAGCAGGAAGGGGTGGGGCAGGAGGAAACTGAAGCCTAGCTGGAGCCAGCACAGTGATTGGAAGTGCCAGCTCCATTTTTTTTTTTTGAGCCAGCCAGAATTTCTGCTAAGGACTCCTGCTGAGGACTGACAGGGACAGGAACTATAGGAGGCTGAAGGGGCTGGGAGTGAGCTGCATGCACACTGCGCAGTTGCTGTGAATGAGGAAAAGAGTATCTTTGCCTGAGGTAGCCTGTTCTGTTTTGAAGGCTTGAGAATATGGGTGTTTACTGCATTAACTATGTGTGCTAACTCTATAGCTACTGTGATGGCTTTGACTTTCTGCTTCGGGGACTCAGTTTTCTGGTATTTGAATAAATGTTCTATCTTTGTCCTCATGTAGATCTCCTGTTATATTTTGTGATTAATAACCATATCAGCATATTTATAGTTACCATAGGCATTATGAATACAGCATTGTTGATACATTTGGCGACAAGGGTGGGATCACAAAATGTCAGGCATCTGTTTGGAAGCAGGGGTGGTTTAGAGGGATAAATTGCTATCCCAGGATGGGAGGATTTGCCTTATTCCTCTCTAGCCAGAGAATGTGCCAAAAGCACAGGACCCTGTGAAAACTGGGAACCAAGGCTACATGAGGGAGAATCCAGAGATTTTGAAAGATGTTTGCAAGGAATACCCATAGAACCAGGCAAAGAACTGGCAGGAGTATGCAGGAGAGGCTGGGTCCTGCTAACAAGTTATCATCTTATGAGTAAAAGTAGAGATAAGCGGCTAGAAGAAAAAGCTCAGATATCTAGGGAGTAGGCTGGTTTGCCTGAAGATTCTTCTGTACCACAGCATTCAGAAGAGCAAGTTGGAGGTTATCAGGTGGTGGAAGAACTAAAAGGAAGCAAAAAACTAGCAGAAGGAATGTGCATGCAGCTTATGTACAGGCTCAGCTGAATTGCCCCGACAGCTGCCAGGAGAATGTGTGGAGAATGGAACAAGCTTAGATGAGGAGTCTTCTAATGTAGAAGTTTTCCCCATGCAGAGAGGAAGACAGGAGAACCACCAGGGCCAAACAGAGTCCAGGGAGAAAATTGAGGATTTCACTCAACAGGAGGTTATTGATTTATTGAGTACATTCACCCAAAGAATGGGAGAGTCTTTAGTGTCTTGGATAGTAACAATCATTGATGAAGGTGCCGGAGGAATAACACTGGACAGTATGGATTGCTTAAAATTCATAAGTATCTGTCAGAATCCTTTTGTACACCAAGCTTTTAAGGATTCCCATATGCAAATAGCCATCATCTGAACTAATCTGTTAGCTTTAGATGCAGAAGGATGCAAAAAGCAACATCCTACTGACTCTATGTGGCCTGGTGGAGACAGACTCTGGTACTCACTTAGAGACTGTATAAGAAAACTAAAGGTAATGAAAACTGCTATCATAGTTGGAGATGCAAATGCATATCATGATACCCCCCTAGGAGTTCCTCATAGAACTAGAGTGAAGATGGCTCCTCCTGCTTATAAGCATCAAATTCCAAATCTATTAATAGGGGGAAATAGGGCACCCTCTTTTGGAGGTGCTGGATAAGATTTCACAATTAAGTGACTTAGGGGAATGGGGAAAAGATAAATTTCCTCAAATAGCCAGAGGATTCAAAGACAAAATAGGCTGACAATAAGGGGGCTGTTTACAGCTCTATTAAGAGTAGGGGTGGACTTTAGAAGAATAGATGGCATTCCAACTGAAGAGCTGCAAGAGCTGTACCAAGAAAAGGTACTTAACATCAGAATGAATAGGGAAGCAGGAACCACCCCTGCAGGTACTCCTGAATCTCAATCTTTTCAGTTTGCCCCACCTTTAGGGAGAATAGGAAATAAGCCTAGCCCCAGCCCAGATTAAAGAAATATACAGAGGAGATTGCAGACACCAAATTGGTTTAACAATATATTGGAAGAATGGATAAACTACAGCAACTAGGGCGTTGCTCAATACTGGGGCTGAGGCCACACTTATCTATAAAAACCCTGATAAGCTTAAACATAGAACTCCTATTAAGATCACAGGACTCAGAGGGGCTGAAATATCCACCAGACTTGTTAAAATAACAATGAAAATGGGGCAATTGCCTAAAAAAGAATATACTGTGGTTGTTGTACCCATTCCTGAATAAATCATTGGAATAGATATATTAAGAGGCATGACTCTGAATTTACCTGAAGGAAGATACTGATTCACTGTAAGGAAGATAGGAATCAATACAGTTTTAATGGGAACAATAAAAATGGACCCAATCACTTTACCTGAACGTTCTGAAATAATTACTTTAAAGCAGTATCCCAGGTAGGCAAGATGAAATTACCACTATATAAAGGAAAATGTTGAAGCAGGAGTGTTAGTCACTACAACCACATGACAGAATAACCCTGCCTGGACAGTAGGAAAATCAGATGGGATGTGGAGAATGACTGTGGATTATAGACAGTTGAATAAGGTGACTCCTCCTTTGTATGCTGCTTTTCCAGATACCATCACCTTAATAGAAAGGATCCAGAAATATGATGGGACTTGGCATACAGATATTGACTTGGAGAACGCCTTCTTCACCATCCCAATAGACCCTAAACCATGGCACCAGTTTGCTTTCACTTGGCAAGGTAAACAATATACTTTCACCTACTTGCCACAAGGATACATGCATAGCCCCACTATTTGTCACAGGATTGTGGCTGAACAGTTTGATGAATTAAAGCTACCTGGTGTTTGCAGTTTACCCACTACATTGATGATATGATGATACAGGGAAAAGGTGCAAAAGAAGTGGAGAGGACTTTGACCCTTCTAATTGAGCATATGAAAAGTACAGGGTGGGAAATTAACCCTTCAAAGGTTTAAGGATCAGCTCAAAATATAAAATTTTGGGATATATAATGGAACAAGGGATTAATGACATTTTTCCACAAGGCAGAAAAAAGATTCAGGAATTTCCCACACCTACAAATAAAAAGGATGCCCAAAAGTTTATAGGATTGTTTGGATACTAGAGGCACCACATTCCACATTTGGGACAGATTTTGAAACCTTTATATAGAGTTACTCAGAAGAAATAGGAATTTGATGGGGGACTTGAACAGAGTAAAGCTTTTGAAGAAGCCAAGGCTGCCATACAATTGGCCTTAGATTTGTGGCCCAATGCAAAATGGTCCGGTGGAATTACAAGTGACTGCACAAGATGGTTATGCAAACTGGAGTTTATGGCAAAAACAACAAAGCTGAAATGTACCCTTGGGATTTTGGTGTAGGAAATTCCCTTCATCTTTTGAAAAGCAGTTGTTAGCTGCACATTGGGCTTTGGTGGAGACTGAACAACTAATTCTGGGCCATGAAGTGATACTAAGACCTGGAATCCCAATTTTGACCTGGGTAATGAGCACCCCAGCTTCTCACAGAATTGGACATGCCTAAAAGGCTAGTATAATCAAACGGGAGTGTTACATTCAAAATAGAGTGAAAACAGGCAAAAGCAGAGACTCTGCCCTACATGAATCTGTAGCAAACATAGAAATTGAGGGGAATGACACACCCCTTGAGCCAAAGTAATGGTTGGTATGATGGATTAACTGAAGAACAAAAGAGACATGCATGGTTTACTGATGGGACAGCAAAATATTTGGGCCAAAAGAGACACTGGAAAGCAGTAGCTTATAACCCATGTATTAGAAGGACTTTGGAAAGTACTGGGATAGTTGGAAGTAGTCAATATGCTGAACTTATGGCAGTACATCAAGCCATCGAAATAGAACAAAGAGGACAGTGTCACATATTCACTGATTCATGGGGCAGAAGCTAATGGGTTAGCTACATGGATGCCCATGTAGAAAAATCAAAACTGGTTAATTCATGGGAAACAAGTCTGGGGCAAAGAATTATGGGAAGATATCTAGAACATGTCTTTGGTCACTGACTTGTCAGTTTTTCATGTAGATGCTCATGTGGTCCTCACCACACCAGAATGTGAGTACAATGCTCATGCTGATCGACTGGTGAAGATTGCTACTGAATATATTGTCACTACTTTGACAACTACTGATTATCCTGTATTAGCAAAATGGGTCCACCAAATGGCCGGCCATGTAGGGGTCCCAGCCACACACCGGTAGGCAGAATATCCAGGTATTAGGATCTCTCATTCACTGTTAAAACAGAGAGCAGAAGAATGTCATATATATGTCAATTGGAAAAGGGGTAAACTGTTCCTTGGGTAGTAACTGGAGAAAGAGCAAGAGGAAAGGCCCCAGCCCAAATCTTGCAAATAGATTATATTGGTCCACTACAAGATAAAGAATATAGGTTTATATGTACTTGTGTTGACACCTATTCAGGTGTACTAGTGGCTTTTCCTTATGAGACTGCAACCCAGAAAAACACCTGTAGAACTCTAGGTCTCTTAAGTCTATATTATGGAACCCCAATGCAGATTCAAAATGACAATGCGTCACATTTCAAAGGTAATGAAATGAAGAGGTGGTATTGTAGACTAATCAATATAGAATGGATACATAATATTCCATATTATCCACAAACATCTGTGTTAATTAAAAGAATGAATGGATTGTTGAAAGAACAGTTAAGGAAGTTAAGTTCCAATATTTCATATCAACATTGGAATGATGATATGTCCATGGCTTTATGTAATTTGAAGAATAGACTATTAGGAGGAAGTACACCTCTAGCCAGAATAATGATCCCAAATCTGCAAATTAGAAAACAACAAACACATAAGATCCCAAATATTGAATGTTGGATTTTGAGGCCAGATATCCCAGCACCATATCCAAGAACACCTGATTCAGTGGGGTATGATTTACATTGTTTAGAGGACTTTTGGTTAGACAGAAAAGAAATAAGAAAAATCTCCACTGCAATATGCATAAGAATTCCTAAAAATTACTTTGGACAGATTTTACCCAAACCAGGATTAGCAGCTTAAGGAATACGTGTATTGTCTGGAGTAATAGATTCTAATTATCAAGGAGAAATTGTTGTGACATTCCATAATTTAGGTGAAGGGCCCATACAGATATGTAAAAATGACAGGATAGTCCAAGTGATTATCATTCCTTGTAAAACAATACCACTTGTAAAAACTGACCCTCCTTCCAAAATAATGTCAGAGGAACGGAAGGATTTGGTTCTACTGATAGAATAAAATTGGGAGCTAAAACATGGGTAAACTGGAAGCCAGATGATGTTCCAAAGGCTGAGGAGATTATAGCACATGGGAGGGATAACACTGTAACTATTGTTTATTCTGGAGAAGATGATTACAAAATTGTACTCTTAACTCATATATTCTACCTTGAGTGAAGCTACAGTAGTGGGCTCATGGACTCCAGTAGCATGGCTGATTCTATATCTACCTTGTTTCTGGTTATCGTCTCTTTGCTTCTTCTTGGCTTTGTGTCTTTTCACCTTATTTCCTAGATTTGTTCCTGCAGGCTTGGTACCCTCCACTTATAGATAGATGCCTGATAGCTTAAGCTGGATGTCACTCCCTGTCCACAACTGTGACATGTCACACCTGGTCCTGGCATCAAGCACATTCTAAATGCTAGCTAAAGGATTGACCTCTCAAATGGGACCCCTTGGGACAGGGACAGCTCAATGTCTAATTTCAGTAGCAAGTAGCCATGGAAGAAGAGACCTTCACCTCTTACCCCAAGATTTTGGGACTCCATTTGTTTGGGGGGAATTATGGGGAGTTTGTGTTCAAGCCCCACCCTAAAATATTATTTTCTGTGTTTATTGTGTGTTATCCTTACTATATTATTGTAAAATTCTGTTGACAAAAGTTACTCCTAAAATTCCTATTAACCTATGTAATGAAATGTATTGCTAATGTATTTTTGCCAAGTAAGGGACATGAAAGATCTTGGGGCTGAATGTAATGGTTAAGGGATTTGAAGATCTTCCATGCCTCTTGTACTTCCTCACATAGCAGGAAGGGGTGGGGCAGGAGGAAGCTAGAGCCTTGCTGGAGCCAGCATAGTGACTGAAAGTAGCAGCAGTGGTGGTGGCAGCAGCAAGAACTCCTTTTTTTGAGCCAGCCAGAACTTCTGCTAAGGACAGGAACTGTGGGGGCCAGAGCTCCTGGGAACAAACTGAATGGATGCTAAGCAGTTGCCATGAGTGAGTATAGGAGGATCTTTGCCTGAGGTAGCCTATTCTGTTTTGAAGGCTTGAGAATGAGAGTTTTTACTGCATTAACTATGTGTGCCAACTCCATAGCTACTGTGATGGCTTTGTCTTTCTGGTTCGGGGACTCAGTTTTCTAGTATTTGAATAAATGTTTTATATTTGTTCCCCATGTATAGAGCCTGTTAAATTTTGTGGTAAATAACTATATCAGCATATTTATAGTTACCTTATGCATTCTGAACACTGCATTGTTGATACAGATGATTTATGTGAACTGATGCAGAGTAAAGTGAGCAGAACAAGTAGAACATTTTGTATCTAGTAATAGCAATATAGTAAGTTTGATCAACTGAGAAAAACTTAGCAACACTGATTAAGATAATTATCCAAGACAAATCCAAGGGATCTATAATGAAAAATATTATTGCTCTCCAGAGAGAACTGATGAATTCTGAAGACAAACTGAAGCATATTATTTTTACTTTATTTTTTCTTGTTTTTGTTTTGTTTTATGTGTGTTTTCTTTTGTAACATGGTCATTGTGGAATTTTATTTATCATAACTTCACATGTACAGTGATAACAAATTGTCTTCTGAATGGGTAAAGGAAGGAATTTTAGAACTCATTTTTAAAAGTGATTTTAATTTTTATATCTAAATGGGAAACATTAAGGAAATAAAAAGTATATTGAAAAAAAGCAAAGAAATATAGATGGACCGATTACTAAGAACTTTACCCTTGATACATTATGGAGCAATTGAAGTTTCCTTACCTCTTGAGTGACAGGGATAAATCCCATTAGTTCTGAGTTTCCTTATCTATAAAAGATGATGAGGATATCTGACCTCTCAGGTGCATTCCTAGGGTAAATTGTCATGTTCCCAATGGTGACAAAAGCCTCTTATTTTTTCAAATTTTAAGTAACTTACTTTTCAGGGTATTTTGGAATTTATACAATTCCAAGTAACATTTATTTATCATATGGGGCTATAGTTCCATAGGATCATTTTATAACTTAATTTTGCCCAAATGCTAAATCAGTTGTCATATTTCCTTCCAAAGAGCATCTCCGATTTACACATTAGTAGTACTCAAGAGGAACCCTATGATTCTTTCCATCTCTTAATCAGTGTGCCTGTCTATGAGCTATTGCCTTCAAATGTGTTTAGACCATTTTTACTGACAGGTCAGTTCCATCAAAGCACTTGCCAATTCTGGGAAATATCTGGTTAGATGAGATTTTGAATGATTTGACAGGATGTCTGATATTAAGAATATCATACCAAGTTGAAAAGTGAAAAATCCAAACAACCATCTGTCATACTATCTTGAACAATCAGTTTATCTATCTACATCTCTGAATTCATTGGCAATTTTAATACAATGTAGAAAAAGACTGAATACATAAGGTAGAGTAGGAATAGTTTTGCATTTAGAACTAGAGAACCTAGCACCAAACCCTATCGTTATCATATATTACCTATATAACTTTGAAACAGTCACTTCTTTTCCCTGGGCCCCCAGTAAATGAACTGGAAAATGAAAGGTTTCAACTCTAAACTCTCCAGTGATAAATCTATAATTACATGCCAATTCAATCAGAACCATAAAGTTAACTTATACTTGTTGGGGGAAAAACAATGTTCTTTTTCATTTTATTCCATTTTAAGAAAAAAAAAAATGAAACCGTGACCTCTTTTTACTAATACTCTACCTGGGATAGGTAGTCTTTTTTTTTCTAGATCTAGTTGCATCTATCTTGTACAAGACTAATCTACATAAGCAACTGCAAAAATATTATAATGAAATGATGCACTGCATAGAAATAAGAACATTTTAACTTTTGTGTAGTAGCTTTCCACAATTCTCTACAACCAAGCTTGTTAATTTCACCAACATATATTTTCTTCTAAAAACATGACAGGTGTTTCTAGGACTTTCTTCATCTGTTGCAAATCAGTATTGATTCCAATTGGCCCCCTTCAATAGATGGATATTATTCTACTTGGAGGCACTTTGCACCTGCTCAAATAGCCCCTTTCCCCAGACCCTGCTATCTTGGTGGAATCTGGCTGGTCTGCTCCTGACAGCTGGCTTATCAGACCCACATCATTGACTGCATAGCACAGATTTATTATGTGCATACTCTTGCACCTGTCCCAAATTATCAAAATCTGTCTCTTTCTAGCACATTGTCAGTCTTAGTGGGACTATGAAAGAAAAAGTTTGACCAGAGCTAAATTATAGTTTTACCTCCTGTCAGATTTAGTATATTTGTATTTTGGATTAAATGCTACCCAATAAAACTTCATCAGCAACATTTCTAACTTTAAGTTTAAGAAACTTTAAAAGTGTTAGTTAAAATTAAATCATTTTTATGGTTCACACTGTGAAATAAAGTTGACTCTAAGAAATCCAGCTACACCACATGCCAATTATAGGACAAAGGGAGCAGATATGTCACCTCTATGAGGATCACTTTTTTTTTTTTTATCTCTACAGGATGGAAAACAACACTCATCACCTACTGTATGAACAGACAATATAACCTTATCTCTGATCTTAACATGCACTAATCCATCTCTCACCTTTCTGCTTTTGCTCTCATCGTCCCCATGCAGTGTTAACTGCATTGCCTCGGTACCTTTACTTTATAGAATATCTGGCTTCCTACAAGTTCAGCTTCAGTACCAGATGCTGTGTGAACTTTTTCTTTATCCTCCCATCTATTAAAGCTGTCTTGCTAAACCTATCTCATATTTATCGTATATATATTGAAAATATTTTAGCATACATACACATATAGGTATGACCTAGACAATATAGTGTATATCTAACAGGACTAGTATGGGTCAAGACCAGAACTTCCTTGCATGTCTCCTTTATACCATTTGTATGAGCTCAGTTTTTGGTCACTTTTGGCATAATTAACAGTATGGGTGATTCCTATTCAGTGCTAAAAAATAGGATTATTTATTTCACCTTCAAAATACAGACTTTAAGTTAACATGTTGTTAGTGGATAGGACATCACTGAGCATGCACCACTACAATCTCAATTACAAGTATATATTTATGCACATATGTACATAGTAATGTATATATGTATGAACTTGTGTGTAAGAGTATGTGTGTATATATTGTTTTTAATATCTTCATAATTAGAATGTAAACTATTAAGTAAGGACAGTTTCATTTGCTGTATGTGTATTTCTAGCACTTGTACAGTCTCTGGACCATAATAAATGTTTGATAAATGCTTATAAATTGTTAAAATAACTAAGGTCACATAGATTAAATTGTTAAATAACTATGGTCACATTAGTGCATTTGTGGCCAAATTGGAATTCAGGAGGAGGAGCTATCCTGACTCCAGGCCCAACACTAGCTATATAGTGCTCATCTAGCTGCTTTATCTATCTATCTATCTATCTATCTATCTATCTATCTATCTATCCACCTATCTTTTCACAACTGTAGGAAGCAAGGACCTTAGAGATCATGGAGTCCAACCTCCTCATTTTGTCGATGATCAACTGAGGTCCAGGGATGTTAAGTGATTTGTCCAAAATGAAGCACTGTTTGTTTGTTTTTATTTATTTTTAGTTTTCAACATTCATTCCCCAAAGATTTTGAGTTACAAATTTTCTTCTCATCCCTCCTCTACCCCACTCAAGATGGCAAGCATATTTAATGCCAATTCCCCCAATCGACCCTCTCTTATAGCTCCCCTGAGTCATCCCCTTGCCTTGTTTTAAAATTATTTTTAGTTTTCAACATTCATTACCACAAAATTTAGAGTAACAGTTTTTTCTCCTCATCTTTCCCCTACCCCCACCCAAAATAGCAAGCCTACTAAATAACCCTTCCCCCAATCTCTTCTCTCTTATACCCTCCTGAATCACCACCCCCCAACTTTCTAGTAGAGCAAAATGGATTTCTATACCCCAGTGCCTGTATATCTTATTTCCCAGATGAATGTGAAAAACAATTTTTTTAAACATTTGCTTTTAAAACTTTGAGTTCCAGATTTTTCTTCTTCTTCCCTCCTCACCCACCTCCACTGGGAAGATAAGCAATTCAAAATAGGTTGTACATGTGTAGTTACCCATAATTGTTATATTGTGAAAAACTAACTATATTTCCCTCCATCCTGCTCTGTCCCCCACTTATTCTATTTTGTGCTTCAACCCCTATCCATTTTCTAAAATGTTTGCTTCTAACTACTCTCTCCCTCAATCTGCCCTCCCTTATGCCATCCACCTTATTAACCCTTACCCCCTATTTTCCTGTAGGGTAAGATACCTAATTGAGTGTGTATGTTATCTCCCCCTTAAGCCAAATTCAATGACAATAAGTTTGACACATTCCCTTTCACCTTCCCTCTCTTCCCCTGCTTTGTAACAGCTTTCTCTTGCCTCTTTTATGTGAGATAATTTACCCTAATCTATCTCTCCCTTTCTCCTTCACCCAATAAATTCCTCTCTCATCTCTTAATTTTATCTTTTAGATATCATCCCTTCATATTCAACTCATCCTGTGCCCTCTGTCTATGTATACATGAACATACATATGCCCATACTCACAAATAAATTTATATACACTTATACCCTTCTATACATACATATATAAGTATGTATACATATATACACATATATCCTCTTCAAATATTCTCATACTGAGAAAAGTCTTATGAGTTACAATTGTCATTTTTCCATGTAGGAATGTAAATAATTCAACTTTTACAAGTTCCTTATGATTTCTTTTTCCTGTTTACCTTCTCATGCTTCTTCTATTTGAAAGTTAAATTTATTGTTCAACTGGTTTTTTCATCAAGAATGCTTGAAAATCCTCTATTTCATTGAATGACCATATTTTTTCCTGAAGAATTATACTCAGTTTTGCTGGGTAGGTGATTGTTTGTTTTAGTCTTGGCTCCTTTGACCTCCAGAATATCATATTCCAACCCCTTTGATCCCTTATTGTAGCAGCTGCTAGATCTTGTGTTGTCCTGATTGTGTTTCCACAATACTCAAATTATTTCTTCTCGACTGCTTGCAGTATTTTCTTCTTGACCGGGAAAATCTGGAATTTGGCTATAATATTCCTAGGAGTTTTCTTTTGGGGATCTTTTTCAAGAGGCGATTGGGGAATTCTTTCAAATTCTATTTTGCCCTCTGGTCTAAAATATCAGGAACATTTTGCCTGATAATTTCTTAAAAGATGGTATCTCGGTTCTTTTTTTGATCATGGCTTTCAGGTAGTCCAATAATTTTTAAATTATCTCTCCTGGATCTATTTTCCAGTTTAGTGGTTTTTCCAATGAAATATTTCACATTGCTTTCTAATTTTTTTTTCATTTGTTTGAATCTGTTTTATAGTATCTTGATTTCTCTTAAAGTTGTTAGCTTCCATTTACTCCAATCTAATTTTGAAGCAGTTATTTTCTTCAGTGAAGTTTTGAAATTCCTTTTACATCTGGCAGCTTTTTAAGGCATTGTTTTCCTCATTGGCTTTTTGAGCCTCTTTTGCCATTTGAGTTAGTCTATTTTTAAGGTGTCATTTTCTTCAGTGTATTTTTTATTCTCCTTTAGCAGTCTATTGACTTGCTTTTCATGATTTTCCTGCATCATTCTCATTTCTCATCCTAGTTTTTCCTCTACTTCTCTTACTTGATTTTCAAAATCCTTTTTGAGCTCCTCCATGGCCTGTAATCAGTTCATATTTTTCTTGGAGGCTTTTGATGTAGGAATTCTGACTTCACTGTCTTCCTCTTGCTCTATGCCTTATTCCTTTTTGTACCACAAAAAAGGATTTTATCATCTGTTTGTGCTTCCTGTGCTTGTTTATATTGCCAACCAATTACTTAACCCTTGAGCTCTTTGTCATGGTAGAACTCTGCTTCCAGAATGGAGAGAGCTTTGTCCCAAATTGCTGGGCTTTTTGCAGCTGCCCAAGCTGTTAGAAGGGTGCTGTCTCTATAGCCCCAAAAAGCTCTGGCTTACTGGTCACACACCCCAGAACCACCACCCAAGTCTGCCATTCAGATGTAAGCAGGTCAATGTAAGAGCAATTACCCTCTGAATGGTCACTTGTTCCCCTTACAATCTGCTGGCCAGGAGCTCCTGAGGCAGCCACAAGGCACAGCTGCCACCTCTCTGCTGCTTCTCACTCCTAGAGCAGCAGCTGCACCAAAAACTTCAGTCCCCCCTCACAGATCCCATTTCTCCCCTGCCAAGTTCCAACAAAGTTCCACACTGACCTTTTACTTTGTCTTAGGCATTTATGTGTTGAGAAGTCTGGAAGCTGCCCCAGCTGCTGGTTATACACTGTCCTGAAGTCTGCTCTGGCTGCTACTGGTTGGGGCTGCCCCAGGCTGAAACCACAAGGCTCCTGCAGGACTGGGTTCTGCTCCTAGTGTTCTATGATAGACCTTTCCTGTTGGCCTGCCAGCTGTCTTCAGCAGGAAATTTGTTTCTCTCTGTCACTTTGTGGGTTCTGTAGCTTTAAAATTTGTGTAGAGTCATTTTTTTTACAGGAATTCGAATTGTTTGGAGCCAGAGCCCAGGCCATGTTTATGCTTCTACTCTGCCTTATTGGCTCCAGCCCCCACCCCCTTACTTTCTTGTAGGGCAAGATGGATTTCTATATCCCATTGCCTGTATAACTGATTTCCTGCTTGCATGTAAAAAACGTTTTTTTTTTAAACAACTGTTTTCAAAACTGAATTTCAGATTCTCTCCCTTCTCCCCTCTTCACCCCCCCCCCCCACTGACAAGACAAGCAATTACATATAGGTTATACATATGTAGTGCAAAACATTTACATAGCAGTCATACTGAGGGGGAAAGACCCTCATGAGACATTCATGTTGGATGAAAGTTCTCTATATTTGGGGAACCTTCAGTCAACCTAGAGAAAAAAGGAAGCAGGAGATGACAGACCTGTGGAGGAAAGAAGATTTTAAGTTGCTTAGACTAGTAGTGTGCTAATAGGAAAGTTCTCATTTACAAAAATTAGAGTATGCCAGCTAATCAATGGCTTTTGATATCTCTAAGCAGAGAAACCCCAAGATTTCATCTTTTTTATACCAGAATCAGCTCAGAAGACTAGATGCTTTATCCCAGTGGCAGTAGAGACTTCCTGAAACCTTTCCACTACTATATCATTTGTGAATATGGTGACACTCATAATTTTGCAAGTTATTATTTCTCCTAAAGTTTTAGAAAGTCTAAATGAAACAATGGAGTACTCTATGACAGGAATTCTTAAAGTGGGAACCACATAACTCCAGGAGATACATGGAACATATATATCTATATCCATATCCATATCTATATCTATATATCTGTATCTGTATCTATATATTTATATCTATATCTATGTCTCTATCTTTATATTTATTTATTCCTACCTATGCCTATAGAGATAGGGATAGAGTGATATGTTGATATAGACATAAATAGATAAATATAGATAGATACAGAGAAATACAAATATAGTTATGGATAGATAAATCATTAGCTATACCTATCTATGTATATCTATCTATACATATGTATGTATATATATGTGTGTGTGTTTGTGTATATATATATATATATATATATATATATATATAGGGAGAGAGAGATCTATGTAGATATATCTATATTAGAACTTTCTAAATATCTAAATGAGAACTTTCCTATTTGCACCCTACTAGTCTAAGCAACTTGAAATATATATATATATATATATATTCATCTATCTATTAATTTATATCTATATATAGTGTGTCTATAATATAATATAATATAATATAATATAATATAATATAATATAATATAATATAATATAATATAATATAATATAATATAATATAATATAATATAATATAAAATTTGTGTGTATAAAGATAGATATAATGTGTGCATGTTTGTATATATGCCCACACTTACATATATATCAACATACGTATTGTATATATATACATACAAATATATGTATGTGTGTATATATACACATACATCTGTTTATACATATTCAAATATATATGTCTATATTTGTGTGTATGTGTATATATATATACATATATATGTATGTATATCTATATATGTATATGTGTGTATTTGGTTTATTGAATGTGAATGGGTAAAATACACACAACGCACACATATCCATATATAATATAATTTTGCTAACATTTAACTGAACTTTAACATTTCTTTTAGTTACAAATGTAGGCAACAGTACATTATTCAGAGAAAACTTCATTTTCTTTTTTTCTCCATAGCTTATCACAGTGCCTGGCACATAAAAGATGCTGAATATATATATATTTTAATTACTCAGATAATCAGAAAGATCCAAAACTAGCAAAAGAAGGTTAAGAACCACTGTTTAGAGGACAACATAAATGAGTAACTGAAGGCCATTTGGCTCACAATTCGCATGTGAGAGATTATGATAGATTGCTTGATCATATGCTTCAAAAGCTCATAATAAAGGGGTGGCTAGGTGGCACAGTGAGTAGAGCCTCGGCCCTGGAGTCAGAAGGGCCTGAGTTCGGATCAGGCCTCAGACACTTAATGCACACACAAACAAAAACCTAGCTGTGTGACCTTGGGCAAGTTACTTAACCCCAATTGACCTCCAAAAAGCAAAAAAAAAAAAAAGCTCATAATAAAGTTGGGCAAGTCCAGATTTGCAAATATTTTCCCTCTTTGCCCCATAAGAACAACAGGGAGTTGATTATTATGCATTAAGTATAGGTATTGTGCCTCAATATGCTAACCTCCTCTGCTGTATCCAAGTCTGAAATCACATTGGGTTGTAATATTTGAATCCGTGGCTAGTGTCAGTAGTGATACTTCTAAAATATCAGATCAGATAACCTTCAGGTCAAGGCAAATACATTTACTAAACCAAAATCACCCTACAAAAGTACTTCACTCGTAAAATTGGGACAGACACGTGAAGTTAACCTGGCCACGTAATCATGTGGGAAGCACACTTAGCACTGCACTACGTAGATGGACATGTACGAGTGCTTTCACGTATTTACCGAAGTGCCCCCTCCACCTCCAGGAATGTATTTACACACATAAACATGCTCTAACCTGGCCCCAAGACTGTGAGGGAGACACGGTTTTTATTCTGAGTCCCAAGGAGTGATTTCCCACGTTCAAGTATTAGAAATAAAAAATAAAGCAAAAAAAAAGATAATCCTTCCCTTGGGAGTTAACATTCTAATGGGAATAGACAACACATAAAAAAGGGCTAAAAAGTATAATGAAGTATGGAAAGTATTACCTAGATGGTGGTAGTGTAGCTAAGTGTGGAGAATGAGGGTGTTAAGCTCTGGAGAAAGACAAAAGTAAATACAAACAAAACATTGTCTGTGATCTCAAGGTGCTCAATATAGAATGGATTAAAGGAGAGGGATAACAGGGAAACATGATTAAAAAGGACATTGAAAAAGATATGTGTGGAGGTGGAGCAAAGATTACAGAGAAAAACCAGGAAGCTGACTAGTTCTCTCCAGTTTGACTGAGAAATAACTTTAAATCAAGTTTGTAAATGAATTCTGGAGTGACAGAATACACAAAAAGAGGAATGAAATAATTTTTCAACTTAAGATAACTTAGAACAACTTTAGGGAATCTCTGTCTCACTTGGGTAGAAGGGGAGTGCAGTCCAGCATAGATGTTGTCCTGGTAAGCCAGCAGGAGGCTTTTAGCTACAGCATAGATCATCAACCCAAGCCCCTCAGGGTGGGATCAGCAAGTCAGCTGATACAGCAAGCCAGTTGTGAGGCTTCTAGCCCCGGCAAACAAGGCAAATTGTCAGTCCCAAAACCTTGGAACAACATGGGTGACTTGCCTAGAACATGTCAGCACAGCTGGCAAGTTTCCTAAACCCAGCACAGTAAACCAGTGACCAAGCCTCTAGCCCCAAGCACAAGAAACTTGGAACAGTGCCCCCATGTGCCCAGGGAGCAAAACTCTACTTTAAAAGTCATGAAATAGAATAAAAATGAGAAAGAAAAAATCCATGACTAGGAATGGGAAACCTGTGGCTTTGAGTCCACATGTAGCCCTCTAAATCCTCAAGTTCAGCCCTTTGAGAGAATCAAAATTTCATGAACAAAACTTCTTAATAAAAGGAATTTTTCTGTAAAACTAGGACTCAGTCAAAAAGTCACATCCAAGGACCTGGAAGGCCACATGTGGCGGCTGCAGGTTCCCCACCCCTGGTTCTGATGATGACAGGAAAGATCAAAATAAAAACTCAGAAAAGGACAATGATGTCAACATACCTACATGCAAAGTCTCAAAGAGGACTTTGACTTTGTCTCAGGTATAAAAAGCCTTCTTGGAAGAACTAAAAAGGATTTTAAAAATCAAATAAAAGAGGTAGAAGAAAAATTGGGAAAAGAAATGAAAATTAGACGAGAGAGTCAAGAGCCTGGAAAAAGAAGGGGAGAAATTGATTGAAGAAAACAATTTCTTAAAAAGTAGACTGGGGGCGGCTAGGTGGCGCAGTGAATAGAGCGCCGGCCCTGGAATCAGAAGGACCTGAGTTCGGAGCCGGCCTCCGACACTTAATCCGCACAAACAAAAACCTAGCCGTGTAACCTTGGGCAAGTTACTTAACCCCAATTGCCCTAAAGGGGCGGCTAGGTGGCGCAGTGAGTAAGAGCGCCGGCCTCGGAGTTTGGATGACCGGAGATCAGATCCGGCCTCAGAAAATGAGCACCCACGCATAAATAATGACTAGCCGTGTAACCTTGAGCAAGTTACTTAACCCCAATTGCTTTAAAAAAAAAAAAAAAGTAGACTGGCTGAAGGAAATAATTCCTTAGAAATTAGAATTGGGCAAGTGGAAGCTAATGAGTCTAGGAGACATCAAGAATCAGTGAAATAAAATCAACATAATGATAAAAGAAGAAAATGTGGAATAACTTCGTTGGAAAAACCACTAACCTGAAAATCAGATTCAGGGGAGATAATTTAAAAATCATTGGACTACCTAAAAGCCATGATCAAAAAAAAAAAAAAAGAGCATGGAGAACATCTTTCAAGAAATCATCAAGCAAACTTCCCTGATATCCTAGAAGGAGAAAGTAAAATAGTCATTGAAAGAATCCACCAATCAAGAAAGAGATTCCAAAATGAAAACTGCAAGGAACCATGGTAGCCAAATCCCAGAATTATCATGTCAAGAAGAAGTGCAAGTGGCCAGAAAGAAACAATTCAAATGTCAAGCAGTCACAGTCAGGATGGCACAAGACTTAGAACCTTCTATATAAAAGAATTTGAAGACTTAGAACACGATATTCTGGAAGGGAAAGGAGTTAGATCACAACTAAGAATCAACTACCCAACAAAACTGACAAAATTTTTCAGTGGAAAAAAGATGGACATTCAGTGAAAGAGGGGACTTTGAAAATATCCTGATGAAAAGACTGGAGGTCAACAGAAAAATTGATCTTCAAATATAAGACTCAAGAGAGGAATAAAAAGGTAAACAGGAAAGAAAGTGAGTATGTTATTCAATAAGTTTACACTGTTTACTTCCATAAATGAGGAGGTGGTATTTGTAACTTTTAAGAACTATATCTCTATGAGGGCATTTAGGTATATACATAGAAAGAGTGTATGCATATAAGTCAACTCTGATGTGATGATATAAAAAATGCCCATCAATGAATGTAATGGAATACTATTGTGCTATAAGAAGTGAGGAGCAGACAGACTTCATAATAGAGAGACTTATATAAACTAATGATTCTTCAGTACATTTTATGATTTTTACCATATTACTGACTCTATTTAATATTCTTTTATGCCCTTCTCATACATATTTTTCTTGTATCTCTCTTATATTTGATTAAACCATGCTTTTTGACATCTTTGATCTTTGCAATTATGACTAGGTTTTCTACTCATTCAGTGCTTCAAGTGCCAACACACTAGTGCTCCTTTTCATTCTGGGACAGTGGCTTGGAAATGTGTATGTACAATGAATTAGGGACTTTACATGGTGCCAGTAAAGTGTGCCCTGAAATCTCCTATTTGTTTGACCCCATTATTTTTTTTTATACTGTGAGTTCCTGAAGCTGCTGCCCAACTGATGCAGCTGCCCCCAAGGTCCGACTGTTGCTGCCTCTGTTGTGTTCTCAAGGGCTATAATCATCTTAGTGAAACATACTTTTCCTTTTGACCTAAGTTGTCTTGATCTGAAAAATTATTTTGCCTGAACTTTTGTTGGTTCTGCTGCTCTAAAATACAATTTGGAGCATTATTCTCTAATTATTTGAAGGGAAATTTGGGAGAGTTTAAGGGACTTCCTATTGCTCTGCCATCTTGGTTCTACCCACCCTATTATACATCTTAAAGTGGTTATGCTATAGACATTTTAAACTTAACCTTTTCCAAATTGAATTCATCATAATTACCCCTAAACCTTTCCCCTACTCCAAACTTCCTTATTATATTAGAAGGGACCACCATTTCCCTTTACCCCTACCTTAGCAACCTAGGTGTCTTTTCAATTCCTTACTAGCTCTCATGTCTCCCCCTACTTCTAATTTATTTCAAAGTCCTATTAATTTTAGCTTTGAAGCATTCCTAAATTATGCCTCATTCTCTCCTCTGACACTGTTATCACTCTAGTGCAGGCCATCATTAATTCATTACACCCCTAACCTCTCTCTGATCTTCCTGACTGGCATCATTGTCTATTGCACATCTCCAACTTCTTGATTCATAGATATCTTAAACTCAACATTTCAGTAAAGGAATTCGTCATTTTTCCACAAAAGCCTTCCCTATTTCTTTATTTACTATTTCTCTTAAAGATACTACCACTCATTCTATATTAAAGTCATGTTAATTTAAAATCTGTAACATCTCATGAATCTGTCCCCTTTTCTCCTCTGACCCTGTCTCCACCCTGGTGCAGGCCCACATCACCTCACACCTGGACTGTTGACATAACTTGCTGTTGGGTCTGCCTGTTCCAAGTCTCTCCCCATTCCAATTTATCTTGTACTCAGCTGTCAAATTGATATTTTTAATTACAGCTCTGAACATATCGCTGAGAGCTCCCTCTTCTCCCTATCCTCATCTTCTCACATCACTCAAATGCCTCTTCCTTTTATCTTCTCCTCCACCTGTGTCTCACATGAAAATGTATTTTTTTGTCAATGTAAATCTCCAGGCTTCTTATAATTTACTCATTGCTCTCCACATTCTAAAATCATGTGACTCTAGCCTTGTTATTATAGATACACACTTTTCCAACTTTGTAACTTTGCACTGGGTATAGCCCGTACTTGAAATTCTTTTCCTCCCCATTTCTACCTCATGGATTCCCTTGACTTCCTTCATTTTCCAGATAAAATCACACCTACAAGAAGTTGTACTTAATCTTTCTTAATTCTAGTTCCTTCCCCATCTTGATTACCATTATTTTACCTTGTAGATAGTTGATAGATATGTAGTGGTATGCATGTTTTCATCCCATTAGTCTATAAGTTCTTTGAGTATAGGAAATATTTCTTTCCTTTATTGTATCCCCCAAATCTTAGCACAGTTTCTAGAAAAGAATACATTGCTTGTTGATTTGATTTGATGTGAACTCCACATAACTAAATTTGACTCTAAATAATGAGATAAAGTCATTTACAAGAAAAAGTAACCACCACCATCACAACAACACCAAAAAGAACAGCAGCAAACTAATGGTACTTATCTATACTCTGGAAGGCCAATTTGTGGTTCTGGATTCTTCCAAATGAAATAAAGTTGTAATAGGCTGCTCATGAAGGAGATTTAACAGTGGAAAACTACACAAAGGTAAAAAAAATGCCTTTTGAAGTTTTCCGATACTACCTATCATTTCTTTAATGTTGCTATGAATATAAGGATAATATTTTGAAAAATTGCAGGCTGTTGTTTGAAGTACATAAAGAGACTTTGTTCAGTTTTATTTGACTTTAAATAAAGAGATGAGATAACTACTTGGTGCTTTTCAATTTCAATGTGCTTTACAAACTTCAATTCATTCACTGTGCCTATGGTTGAATCACTTACTATTTTATCTTTATTTTAAATGTCTAATCAGACATTTATGGCTAGATTCTTGAAAGAACAATCATAGTATTGAGTGACTTTGTTTAAAAAAATTAATCACAGTTTTCCATTGTTTTAAGCGTAGCAGATATTTTATTTTCCTTTTTGTATCCTGCAACAATTGACCTTCCACTAAGAGCCTCCCAACAATGACTTATAGTGAGCATGGCCATATTACTCTTAATTCAAACAAAAAAGCATGCAAATGATCAGATGAGTATTTAGAATTCTTCCAGTTTGATCCATTTATTTTAAAAAGGAGAATAATGAAATTTTTAAAAGTGAGGTGCCTTGACCATGGTCACATAGATGGTCACATAAATGGCAGTCAGAAATTGAACCCAGATGCTTTGACTCCAAATCATTTGCTCCTTGCATAATGCTTTTATTTCCCCCTCCCCTTTTGGTCTCATGATTGTTTCTCTGCATATTAATTTGTTCAATGGCCCAATGAAGTGGTTTAAAAGAAAACTGATATTGATGATTCCAAAATAAATCAAAAATGTTCTTTAAATTGTTTGAATTATGCAGCTCTTTTTTGAACAAGCAAGTTTGTATTTATTCAAAACAATTTGTGTGTGGACACAGCCAAACCATTCTGATGACGAGTCAATTTAAACATTTTCACCACTCATTTTGGTTTCAATTATTTTCAGAAAATATTTTTAAAGTTTACTGACACCACTGTTTCTGACTGCACCATATTAGAGTCACTTGAGAAGAGGAAGTGCACTTCAAGCATGAGGAACAAAAATGAAAAGGTGTGGACTTGTTAGATGGAATTAGGTATGACAAATTTAATATTACAAATTCATTCAACGTGATAAGAAAGATATCCTTGGAGCCCCCGCCCTGGGCCTTCATGAAACCCAGGACCCAGCTTTCCTCTGACTAGGGCCCAAGCGCCCTTGAGCCCGGGCTGCGGGCCGCCGCCACGATGCCCGGGGTGCCCAGGCCGAGATAACCACCCCTGGCATCTCAGCCCTGGCATCACCTGCCCTGGGCCACGCATTGCGCGTGCCTGCCATGGGACTCCAGGCCCAGGGGCTGCTCCGCCCGCCACGCCCCCTCAGAGGCGCTGGGCTGATGCCCCTGAGAGCCCTCCGGCCTCAGCCTCTCCTCCTGCAGGGCGGGCGCCGGCCTCTCCCTCCCCAGCCCCCCGAGCCCCCGTGCCCCCCGGGGAGTCTGCCGCGGCGGGGTGGGGGTGGGGGTCTCCGCTCCTCCAGGGCCGCCCCGCCATGAATCTGCGGGCCTTCGCCTGCCCGCTGCCCGAGACCAGGCTCCTGCACTCGGGCGCTCTTGTCTATAAGTTCAAGATTTGATATGGCGGCGTCAGAGGGGAAGACATAGCAGTTAAGAAGACTGTCTGCCAGGAGCTGGAGGACTCCATTCGGACCGTCTTGGGGAACCTGGACAATCTGCAGCCATTTACCACTGACCACTTCATCATATTTCCCTATAAGAGCAAATGGGAGCGGGTGTCTCACCTGGGATTCAAGCATGGGGCGGCTCTGCTGGAACCCTACCCCTTTGTCTGCACCCTCTGTGTTGAGATGAGGTGGGCGCTGGCAGGGAGCCCCGGAGGAGACAATGACCTCCCAGAAATGGGTGACAGTGAGGAAGCAGAAGTGAAAGCCATGGCAGTAAAGAGGAGACCAACTGGAAGGCGGCAAGGTCCACACAGGACAGGAACAAGACAGGCGGAATGTGGTCACGGGGTGCCTGTGGCAGGAGGCTTGGTTTTCAGGGATGACCACACCTTGATGCTGTGTGATTGGGCAGTGGGTCAGGAGGGCTGTGACATTCTCTGAGCCAGGAGAAGGCTATATAATCCTTGATGGGAGGCTTTGCTTTGGGGCTCACTTTGAGAAGTGTGGTGTGACTTGATGATGAGACTGGGCAGCCATTGAGAGCCCCCGCCCCAAACCCCAGATGTAGGTGCTTCCCTCTCTGATAACTGTGCCTAGGTATGGATCTAATGGTCGAACAGCTGGAAGCCGGTCTGCTGCTTGTAACTTCTGCTTGTAACGTTTTGGATCTTGTTTTAATTCTCTGAAGTTCGGAGTGCTGACCTTTCCCCCCTGAACTAGGTAAATGGTGTAGGTTCAATTAAAGCAAGCTTATTAACCAAAAAAAAAAAAAAAAACAAACAACAAACAAACAAACAAAAAAAAACAAAAAAGAAAGATATCCTCTTGTTTTATCCCATCACTAACTTAAAATTCCCAAACAAAAAATGGATATCAAAAAGGATTTTTAAAGGGCATACATGGAAAACTACTTGAACATCCTAGTGTAAAATCTAAGATACAGTAAATCTAAATCATTTGTGTCTTTTGAAGTTTCCCATGGGTTACTATAATGGATGAAAAACTCTTTGCATTGAGCCCACAGATGCTATATGGCCTCCTTTTTGACACCCATGACCACTCAAAAGAAATGGAGTTAGTAATCCATTCAATGGAGCAGCTGCATGGCAGAACGGATAGAATACCAGACCTACACTCAGTATGACCCATCTTTCCAAGTTCAAATATGGCCTCAGATACTTATTAGCTTTTTGACTCTGGGAAAGTCACTTAAATATTTTCCTCAGTTTCCCCTTCTGTAAAATTATTTGGAGAAGAAAAGAGCAAAGCCCCCTCCAGTATCTCTGGCACAAAAACTCCAAATGCGATAAAAAAAGAGATGGATACACACACACACACACACACACACACACACACACACACAACAAAACAAACAAACAAACAACAACAAAAATCCTGAAATCTGTGCTATGGAAAAAATAATATACAGAAGAAGAATGTATTATCCAGAGCATGAAGGGCAAGTGCATAGACAGTCCTTTAATCATTTCATTAACACATATATCCTAGACATTTCAAATAGACAGCTATCTGATTTAAGAATTGAATAAAATTAACCCATCAGTAAGCATTTGTTCAGTACCTACTATGTATAAATCATAGGTGGCATGCTTAAAAATAGTAAGTTGACTACTTCTCACTTATTTATTTTTATATTACATGCTGCTTACAATCATCACAGGTGTCTCCCTATAGTCAGGGACAATTGTTGCATTATTATATTATAAAGTCACAATAGGATGGCGCTTTAGAGGGCAGCAAATCCAAAACTTTCTACAGATGTGCAAACTAAGTCACAGAGAGGATAAATGACTGCTCTAGAGCTGTAGAATTAGTAAATATCTGAAGCTGGTTTTACATGCACAACTTCCTGACTCCAATTCTGTTTTTTCATGCTCTTACAAGTCCTTGAGTTCACATTTTCTATAAAACAAAAACAAAAACAAACAAACAACCAAAAAAAAAAAAACATTTGTAGTCTTGGTATCAGATGAGATGCTGTACCACCAATGTTATTGTTAAAATATTTTCAGTATATTTTTTTGCCTGTTACAATGCATGACTGTGAATTGTGAAATACCCAAACTTCTGAGGAAAGAATTTTTCAGACAAGCCAAAGGGTAATAGGAATATACATAGAGATGTGTATGCATACATACATAGATGTTTGTATATACAGACATGGATGCAAACATGTATATGCATTTATTTGTATGTATAGGGAAAATAGTAGCATATTAATGAAAATTATTTATACTTAAAATTATGGTACAAAATATAACATCAGGGCACATGTTACCAAGAAAGTGAGGGGTCACCACCATAATACCAAAATTCAGGCACTTAACTTACTTGGACTACTATAATAGTGTTTTAAGTCATCTATCAACCTATAATCTCTTATCTCCTCAACCCATCCTGCACTCAGTTGCCATAATAATATCATCAAAACCAATATCTGATAATATTATTTCTGTTGTCAGAACACTTCGGTTTCTCCTTAAGACATCTCAGATCAAATGAAAAATCCTTAACTTGTTATTTAAGACCCTCTGCTATCTGGCTCCAACCTGCTTAATTTCACAGTACTCTATACCTTTAAGTCTCAGTGAAATCGCTATTAGCTTGTTCTCAAACTTGAAATTCCATTTCCGAGTTTTGTTTTTAATATCCCCTGTGCATGAGATTTATTTCTTCTCAAATCCACCTATAAGAAACTTTTTTTTCTTTCAAGTTCTGTTAAGTCATCTCTGATAACAGTAATAGTGGTAGACATGTAGATACTGCTTCAAACTTTGTAAATTACACTACATTTATCACATTTGATCTTCACAGAAACCCTATGAGGTAGGTAATAGAGATATCATTTATTTTATATACCAAGGGTGAAAAAATGGCCAGGATCAAATTTGGCCTGCATGTAACCTGATTTTGAAGACAGGGACATTTTTTTCAATATAATTTTGTTTTAAAATATAAAAAAAATAACCTCACAAGTATTTCTGCATTTTCCTTGCAACCCATAACTAATTGATCCCTGCTATGGATAATACAATTGAGATCCATGGAATGTCAGCAACTTGCATTGGTTACACAAATTGGAAGTGTCCAAAGGAGGATTTGAAATGATGCTTTTTAGTCAAACATTCCTCAATTGATGGAATTATCTTCATATTGAGTTATTGTGGTTTATCTAAATCCCAGTAGAATGTAAACTCCTTGTGGACAGGGATTTTTTTCCCATTATAATTAAAATATCTAGCACAGTGCCTTAAAAATATTATAATCTAACATACATTTCTAAAATAGATTTGAATTTTTGGAACTTCTATTTGAATTTTGAAAAACATATTTTAATGCAGATTTATGAAATTATATAAATTCATATGTGACAAATATTTAATCTATTCAATAAACAAAGTAACTGTCAAAATATTGAAATTGTGGGTCCAGGGATAGGTTTCTCTTTTATGCTTTTAAAGACTTCACTTTGAGTTAACAGTTATGCATTATTACCATAATAGATGACATTATTTTCATTACATTGATCTCACAAATGCATATGAAATTACGATTTAATAAATTACAAATATATTAATGCCTCTTTCATCCAGTAGCTCACAGGTATAATTAAGAGATGGCTCAAATTGAATTGTACTCTTAATGAAGTCAGGAAAATATAGAGGCAGGGAGGTCTGGATGCAGAGAAACATACCACCTCAGTCACTGACTAGCTTTATGGTCATAGACAAGATATGGACTTTTTAAAGCTTCAGTTCCCTCATTTGTAAAGTGGAAATAGTAATAACAATATCTTATAGGGTTGTTCTAAATATCAAATGTTATGAATATCAATCACATGCAAAGCACTTTACAAATCAAGTCACTATGGATATGCCATCTGTTTGGTTTTTGTTTGTTTGAGGCAAATGCCTCAAATACCTTGCATAAATCTAGGTATGAGATATTTCTGTCCTTATGCTAATATTTCTATTTATTATAGAAAGTTATGTGGTATAATGAGAAAATGGTAAGAGAAATAATGAGTATGTTCAGTTTGCCTTACACAGGACACGTTGTGTCCCTGCCCATGTTGATGTGTTAGTCTGCTTTCATTGACTACCTGTGCCTTTAAAACTTGTGATGTCAAGTTGGTCACTCTATTTCCTCCATATTTTTGGTTGTGTTCCCAGTTGTTGCATCCATTTTAGATGCCATGAAATGAAGTTCTTTTGCTCTGCTAACTTCACTCCCTTCTTCACTGAGGGCAAGATTTTCACCTCTACTACTGTAACAGCAAGCACCCCAACATCCCCAGGGTAGCTGTCAACACAGGTTCTTAGATCTGGTTTTCTAAAGGAAAGCAACTCAAAATGGGTTAACAAGCTTGCTTTAATCAATCAAACATACATTGTTTACCTAGTTCAGGGGAAAAAGGTCAGCACCCTGAACTTCAGAGTATACAGACAGCAGTTACAAGATAGAGAAACAGATCAAGCAGACAGGCTTCCAAATTGTCCAACCATTACATCAATACCAAATCACAGTTACCAGAGAGGGAAGCATCAACATGTGGGTTTTCAAAGCTGGGGGCCCTCAACGGCTGCCCAGAGTCTCATCTGGTCAAATCACACAGCACTTCTCAAAGTGAGTCCCCAAAGCAAAGCCTCACATCAGGGATTATATGATCCACTGCCCAATCACAGCACATCAAGGGGTAGGCATTCCTGAAAACCAAGCCTCCTTCCACAGGCTCCATGTGACCATATTCAGCCTATTAGGGGGCAGAGTATATTTTCAAATCAAGGAAGGTTCTCAGAGACTCTTAAGCCCACCAAAGTCCTAGGGGCAGGGAAGATCTTTAAATGTGCATTTCCTTTAAAACTGCTAGGAAGAAGAGAGTCATAAACCAATGGATCTTGAGACTAGAGATTATATTTGTTTATCTGTCCCTCTGTCTATCTAAATAGATATCAATCTAAAATATATCTCTCTATATTATTTTCTCTGTATATTTATATAAATTGATAGATGATATATATATATATATATATATATATATATATATACATGTATGTATCTATCTAGTATGTTTGTAGCTAGCTAGCTATACATGTATCCAATAGATAGGTAGGTAGGTCGATACATATAGAAATTGATAAATATTTTCTGGATTCAATGACTTACATTCATTCAGGGTAGGGATAGAGGTTTGTCCCTACTTCTTCAAGATTTGAACTCCCTTCTTCACTGTGCCATATATTACCAGAGAATTTCAGAGTTAGGAGAGACTTGGTGAAACTCATTCATGAATAGTAAGTCACTCTATTTCACAAGCCATCAGTTGTCATCCAGCCTTTGTTTTATGACCTCCAGTGAAGAACAACATAACATATCCTGAAATATTCTGTTCCATTTTAAAGTAGCTCTGTTGGAAAGTTTTGTTTCCCCTTAAATAACACATAAATTTGAAGTTATACAACGTTTATCCACTTGCTAAATCTCTATCTGTAAAGCACCATGTTCCTTTGTTTTTGTTTTTGCTTTGTTTCCATGTGTTTGCTTGTATACATTGTCTGTTAGCCTCTTCTTCCATCTACTTACATGCATATTTAAAACCTAATTTAGACAATGAGGTCTCTGAGCATCTATATTAGACTCTTCAGGCTGTTCTTCCTTTTTGTCCTTTTTAAAGCTATTTGTGTTTCTGTCATCAGGCTCTCATTTTCAAGTACCAGTCACTCTTCTGACTTGCTTGCTAAAATTTTGGCCACAAGTTCCTACATGCATTTTCTCTCAACTATTAAAAATCAGGTATTCTAAAAATCAAGGGGGTCAGATTAATATCAACTCTTTTCTCCTTAGGCATTATCAACCGTAATGCACAATGACCATTTTCTACCAAAAATTTCCAATGTTTCTTTTTCTACATTATTGGTCCATATCAAATCCAGAATAATAACTCTCTTAATTGCTTCCTCAAGTTTACTGAGATAACAAGTGCCAGGTGTTTGAAAACAGAGAACTTAGATTCAAATACTGATTCTCTTCTCCTACTTAATATTTTCAGAATTTCCTGGGTAGTCATACCTTCCTTCCTCTCCCAGCTCTGTTTCTGAATTTATGGACATTGAAACCAAGCTTTCACTATTTCTGACTCATTTTAGGATTTCCTCCAGAGTCTGGAGCATTCTCACCCTGAAATAATCTACTATTCCTCTGGTCTGTCCACCTAGAAATATGTCTTCACAAAGTCCACCCCCTTCTTCCACTGGCAAATTCCTTCTTGAGCCTCTTTTTTGTGAAAGGGTCTCCCTGCTTTCTTCACCCCCTGAGCCTGTGTCTTACATTTTAGACATCAAAACCAGGTATCTATGCCAGGTACCTTGCTTCTCCTCTAGTCCCCCTTTTGAGTAACTTTTTTTTTTTTAAAGCAATTGGGGTTAAGTAACTTGCTCAAGGTTACAGGGCTAGTCATTATTATTTATGCGTGGGTGCTCATTTTCTGAGGCCGGATCTGATCTCGGGTCATCCCAACTCCAAGGCTGACTCTCTTACTCACTGCGCCACCTAGCTGCCCCTTTAGGGCAATTGGGATTAAGTAACTTGCTCAAGGTTACACTGCTAGGTTTTTGTTTGTGTGGATTAAGTGTCAGAGGTCGGCTCCAAACTCAGGTCCTTCTGACTCCAGGGCGGGCGCTCTATTCGCTGCGCCACCTAGCCGCCCCTTGAGTAACTTTTAATATTTCTTCCTTTATAAAAAGGTAAATTGTTGTTTTTTTTTAATGACTTGGGCCATTTCTTTTTTTCTTGTATCTATGTCCCAATCTCTTAACATGGTGCCTGGAACATTATATTTATTAAATGCCTGTTTCCTTCCTTTCTTCCTTTTTTAAACTGTATTATCTTGAACATGGTAGCAATCATCATCTATATAATGAGAGTTTGGACAAAATTAACTGAAAGACCCATTCCTACCTTTCAGTTTATGATCTTAGTTATTTTTGGAGAAATAAATTATCCAAGACAAAAGTAAATGTATAAGATACTCTCATTTAAGCAGAAAAAGATGAATGAAATGTTTAGAAAGCTGCTATATGCTCTATGACAACCTTATTTTGTTTTCATGATAGTTTTGAGATTTATTCTTCAGTGGGCCATTCATTTTCTGTTTTGTTCATTTGGTCTGCACATACTCTCATGGGAATATTGCTTTTATTTCAGCCTCCATTCACTTTCCAAATGATTCCCATGACTCATGATTTAATGCAAGTGTTCTTAATATTTTGGAGGGTTATAAACCCCTTTGATACTTTGACTTTGGAGTCCTTCTAAGAATCATATATAATTAAACACACACACAATAAATTGTGTATATAGGTGTGCATGCTGCATGTATATGTGTGCATATTATATATCATGTTTCATTTATACTTTTCATGTATATACTCTAGATTGTGATATACACGTATGTGCGTATGTGCATGTATATGAAAAGAAATGCATCCAATTACAAAGGAAACAACGAATATGCTGAAATACAGTTATCAAAATCTTAACATAAAAATTAATGGAACTAGACAACTGACCAGACATCAATACTAGATTTGGATTCAGAGGACATGGATTTGATTCTCATTTTTGAAACCTGTCACTTATGCAGCATTAGACAAGTCAGTCTTGTCACAATTCCACATTTGTAAATTGAGGGTATTGTACAAATGTTCTCTAATATCCTTTCTAACTTTATATGTAGAAGCTCATGCTCCTTCTATATCATCTATAGATGTTTTTGTACACATATATGCTCCATTACATGACTTTTCCCTGAAATAATTTTCATCTAATTGCTTATTTTGAAGAAATAAGGTATAAAATAATGTAAGTATTTAATGATCATAATCACCATCATTTTTGGTCTTGCTATAATTATTATCTCCCATTTTATCAGTTTTTAATTGACAATAAAAAGAATCAAATTTATTATGTAATTATAATCAAAATGCAAACCCTTTCATGACTATATTCCTAGCACAAGCCCTGTTCAAAAATAATTTCAGTGAGCCCTGGGAGGTGAATTTTATTTCATTATTTATTCCATTGTTATCTCTAAATACCCACATTTTAAGGAGGCATTGGTTGCTGTAGTAGAAACTACAGACATGTTGGGAGATAGTGAGCATTTTAACATATGATTCATGATAGTAAAGAAAATGAAAGCTAGTCATAGGCTGACATTAAATCTAGTTTAAGAGACAGCAGCTTTCAGACTTACACAGAAACAATGCAAAGGCACAACACTTTTGAGTGAACATTGGCTAAAAGACAATGGAAATCTCTTAAAAAATAAATTTCTTTTTTAAAATTTCTTTATTTTTAGTTTTCAACATTTACTTCCATAAGATGATGAGTTTCAAATTTTCTCCACCTCCCTCTCTTTCCCCTTCCCAAGATGGCATGTAATCTGATATAGGTTCTACTTAAGCATTAATATTAAACTTATTCTCACATTTGTCATGATGTAAAAAGAATTAGAACTAATGGGAGGAACCAGGAGTCAGAAGAAACAAAATAACAAAAGAAAATATGAGTAAATAGTCTGCTTTCATCTGCATTCTGACTCCAAAGTTCTTTCTCTTCATGTGGATTATGGTTTTGATCATGGATCTTTTGGAATTGTCTTAGATTCTTGTATTGCTGAGAAGAATTAAGTCTATCAACGTCAGTCATCACACAATAAGAATAAACTTATGAAGACAAAGCAGAATTGGTTTCTCTATTTGATAGAACGTTTTTCTCTAGTATCAAAATGACATTTGTATTTAATAAGTTTATAATTCTTAACTTCTTTGGCCTTAGTTTCATTGTCTGTAGATTTAGACATTTGGATTGGATGACCTCTGAAGTTCCTTAAATCTAAAATCAATGAATTTATGTCAAAGGCAATTAGTGTTTATAATTTCTGCCACATTAGGAAAGGAATATAGGAGGATATTAACAAAACTCTCATCTCCCTAAGGTCCAACCAAAAAGATCTTTCAAGGTTTCTATATAATTAAGGTTTTATTTCAGCCTTCCCAAGCTGAAGGAGCAATGGTTAAACAAATGAAGTAAAGACAACTCATATTTTCCTTTCAATGGACATTAATTTTCAAAATTTCCTTCCAAATGGCATTGTGAACAACTTCTTACCACTCAAAATACCCCTTGCTATGCATGTGTATGATTGACTTAGCTTAGAAGACTAAAATATGCACAGTTCATTAAAAAAAAAAAAACACAAGCATCTGAATATTGTTGCCAAAGAATTAACCTGGATTGATTGCAACTGACTTCATGTTTTAGAATGGTTTCTGCACAACTTCCAGAGTGGAAAGGTGAATAAGGAGTTGGTTGACATCATCTAGTTCAACCTCCTCATTCTATAAAGAAGAAACTTCCTTAAAAGAAAGTGACTTAGCTAAGTTCACACAACTCAGGGGAATAACTGGGAAAGAAACATAAATCCTCATGACTTTTACTAAAAAATCAATGTTTCCTCTAATTTCAGGGGTCTTTAAACAGTTTGGGGGTGATGATAGCTCCATTGTAAATTTAATGGAAACTAAAGATAACTTCTCAGAGTAATGGATTGAAGTGAATAAAATATAATATATAGAATTATAAAAAAATAAAATACATTGAAAAAAGTTTTCAAAACAAAGAAAGGAAGTTCAAATAGAATCCAGGTTAAGAATTCTTGCATAGGATAAAATACACAATGCTAAACTCTGGAATTCAAAGCCCTTGACAATGTGGATTCCTATCATCTTCTGTTATTTCACATTTCTTTTTCTTTAAACAAAATCCATTCCAGTCTAACTAGACTTTTCACTCTTTGTAAATCCTCCTTTCACCAATTACATGTTAAAATAATGTTTTAACATGTTTTAGAGTATTGAGTCCAAATTCTACCCCTCCCTTTGTACCCCCACCCCTTTCTGAGACAGAGAGGTATCTGATACAGTTTTTACATTTTCAATCATGTAAAAAGGTTTTCACATTAGTCATTTTGTGCAAGAAGACAAAGAAAGGAAACAGAGAAAGAGAGAGAGAGAGAGGTTGTTGTTACTGTTTACAATGTTCTAATGTTCTCCTGGTTGTGCTTCACTTTGCATCAGTTCATTTAAGTCATTCCAGACTTATATTATATTTTTAATATAATAATAATATTCCACCACAGTAATTAGATTCCTCATTCTTCTTCATATATAATATTCTGTACCTTGACTCTATGATTTTTGTATGAATCTCTCTGTCCTCTGTTCCCACACATATACTTCCCCCCCCCCCAATTAGTAGCATTTTGTTTTCCAATCACATGTAAATATAGTTTTCAATATTGATTTTTATAAGATTTTGAGTTCAAAAAGTGTCTTCCTCCTAAAATTCCCTTCCCGGCCCACAAGACAGCAAATAAACTGATATAGGTTATACATGTGCAATCATGTTAAACATATTTTCACATTAGACATGTTATGAAAGAAGAATCACAATGAAAGGGAAAATCCAGAAGAAAGAAAACAAATAAGCAAATAACCAAAAAATAAAATAAAATAGTGTGCTTTGATCTTCATTCAGACTTCATAGCTCCTTGTCTGGAGGGGGATAATATTTCCCATCATGAGACACTGAAAATGTCTTGGATCATTGTATTGCTAAGAAGTGCAAAGTCTTTTAGTTCATTATCACACAATATTGCTGTTACTGTGTAGAATGTTCTCCTGGTTTTGTTAATTTCACTGATGTTCATGTAAGTGTTTACAGGTTTTTTTTTTAAATGTGTCTGCTCATCATTTCTTGTGGCACAATAGTACTTTTTATATCCATATACTACACTGTATGAAAATATTTATAACAGTTCTTTTTCAGTGGCAAAGATTTGGAAATTGAGAAAATTGCCCATCAATTGGGGAGTGATTGAGCAAGTTATGTTATATGAATATAATGGAATACTATTGTGCTATCAGAAATTAGAAGCAGGCAGATTTCTTGAAAACCTGGAAAAGATTTACATGAAATCATGCTGAGAGAAGTGAACAGAACTAGGAGAACATTGTACACAGTAACAGCACTGTGTCTATGATACATTTAGTTCTTTTTAACAACACAATGATCCAAGACAATCACAAAAGCCTCGTGATGGGAAATGCTATCCACATCCAGAGAAAGAACTATGGATTTTGAATGCAGATCCAAGTACACTATTTTCACTTTTTATTTATTTTTCATTTTTCTTTCTTGTGGTTTTCACCTTTTGTTCCTATTCTTCTTTTGCAACATGGCTAATGTGAAAATATGTTTAATGTGATTGTGCATATATAACCTATATCAAATTGTTTGCTGTCTTGGGGAGAGGGGAAGGGAGTCAGGGAGTGAGAAAATGTAGAAGTCAAATCTTACAAAAAAGAATGATGAAAACTATCTTTACATGAAATTTGAAAAAAAATAAGATTTTTAACCTAAACTTATTTATATATTCAATGCCATCCCAAATAATAATCAAAATTATTTTACTGAATTAGAGAAAAAATCATTTGAAATAACAAAAATCTGGACTATCAAAGAAACCAATAGAAAAAAATGTAAAGAAAGCAGGTTTAACAGTACCCAGACTTAAAATATATTATGAGACTGTAATTATGAAAATTATCTGGTACTGGCTAAATAATAAAAAGTAGATAGAATAAAGTAGACTTTCAACTTACAGCAGCAAATAATTATAATATACTTGTATTTGATCAGTTTAAAGATTAAAGGTTTGGGGATACAAAGTCATTATTTGGTTTAAAAAATTGTTGGGAAAACAGGAAAGCAGTGGCACAAAAAACTGGGCATATGCCGATATCTTACATCATTTACCAAGATAATATCAACATTGATAAATGGCCAAGATAAAAAGAGGTATTAGCAGAACATTAGAAGAACATGGAGCTTATAACTTATCAGATTTACAGATAGGTGAACAAATTTTGAATAAACGAGAGATAGGGAGCCAAATTAGGTGTAAAATGGAAACATTTCAATTATATTAAATTAAAAAAAAGGTTTTGTAAAAATAAAACAAATGCAGCCAAGATCAGAAGTAAAACAGAAAATTGGGGAGAGATTATTTATAGTTTTTCAGATAAAGTTGTCATATCTCAAAGGTATAAATAATGTCAAATCTATAAGAACAGGAGTCATTCCCAAATTGATAAATGGTTAAAGGATAATAATGGATAATTTTAGAAAGGAGAAATCAAAACTATATGTAGTCATATGCAAAAATGCTGGAAATCGCTGTTGATTAGAGAAATGCAAATTCAAATAAGCTTGAGACATCATTTTACATAAGCTTTTTAAATAAATTGGGAACTATTTAATGAAACAAAATATGAATGAATATTGATAATGAAACAAAATATTTAATGAAACAAAAACAAGCTTGAGATATCATTTTGCACCTGCCAGAATAGCTAAAACGATTTAAGGGGGAAATGACAAATTCTGCAGGGGATGTAGAAAAATAGGGACTCATTAATTTGTGGAATTATGATCTGATCCAAATATATTGGTGAACAATCTGGAATTATGCCGAAAGACTTATTAATCTGCCTATACCCTTTGACCTAGCAATACCACTACTAGGTTTATTTCCAAAGATGATTAGGGAAAAAGGAAAATAGCCTATGTGTCCTAAAATATTCATAGCAGCTTTGTTGTGGTGGTAAAAACGAAAACAAAAACAAAAACAAAAAACTCAACAACTGAAAATTTAAGGTATGCCTATCAATTGGAGAATAACTAAACACATTGAAATATATAACTGTGATGGAATACTACTGTACCTTAAGAAATGATGAACAGGTTGATTACATTAAAACCTGGAAAGACTGATATGAACCATGAAAACTGAAGTGAGCCAGAACAATGAGAACATTATAAACAGTAATAGAAATAATGTGAGAATATTCAATTGTGAATGACTTTTCAACTCTGATCAATACAATACAATACAAGACAGTTACAAAGAACCAACACTGAAAAATGCTATCTACCTCTAGTAGGAGAAGTGATGAACTATGAATGCAAATTGAAGCATATTTAAAATGTTTATATCTATTGTTTTCTTTGTGCTTTCTTTTGAAACATGGATAGTATGCACATATGTTTTGCATGGCCTCACTTGTATTATGAAAATGAAATGGTTTGACTCCTTGACAAATGGGGAGGGGCAGAAGAAGGGAGAGAATTCAAAATTCAATTTATGTTTTAAAATGAGCATAAGCTTTTTAAACAAATTGGGAAATATTTAATGAAACAAAATATTTTAAATATATAATTAATGAGTGCTGACTCTACTCAAGGCACTCATCTGAAGGAGAATTTATGACAAGAAATATACCAGAGGATGTTGTTTTTGCCATTGTTTTAGACCTGGAGTAATTCAAGAAGACAACTTCAAATTCAACCTCTAACTTTAGGAACTTGGGTGATACACTCAATCACTCTCCCTCAATCCCCTCATCTATGAAAAGAAATCATGGACTTCATGATTTCTAAGGCTCCTTCAAACTCTACAATCCTGTAAAAATAGAAACTCCTTCAAAAGGCTTACAATTGTCTTCTACAGAAAAAAAATGGATACATAGCCTCTAATTTCAGCTGTTTCCTAATACTCTGACCTATACCTATCCAAATCATCTCTCTCTCTCTCTCTCTCTCTCTGTCTCTCTCTGTCTCTCTCTGTCTCTCTGTCTCTCTCTCTCTCTCTCTGTCTCTCTGTCTCTCTCTCTCTCTCTGTCTCTCTCTCTGTCTCTCTCTCTCTCTCTCTGTCTCTCTCTGTCTCTCTCTGTCTCTCTCTGTCTCTCTCTCTGTCTCTCTCTCTCTCTCTCACACACACACACACACACACACACACACACACAACTGGATCAGCTTCTAAGTTTTTAACTGTCATTGTAATGTTCCTTACTCATCAGATATTTGCATATACTCAGCTACACTTTGTCCTGAATGCCAATCCTCATTCAACAATTGCCAATTGCACATTTCAAATTAATTGCCCTAGAGGCAATAAAATTCAACACATCCAAATCAGAACTTTCTTGTGAGTGGTGTCCACTGATATCCTTTAAAGTCCTGTGGAATTATGTGTTTTTGATACATATTTGCTCTTCAGTAATCTGTGGCAGAGCTAATCTAAAAATACCATTAGTAGTAATTATACAAGAGGTCAGGAGAATAGAAATCACAGGTAAGAACCTAAATGGTCACATCCACAGGGAAATAAACTTGTCCCTGTCCTGCTATTCTCTACCCCTTTTGTGCCATTTAATTTTGTCACTGTCTCAAAAACTCAACCGTCCAAGCAAAAAAATTCCAAAGCTTGGCTGAATATATAATAATACAACTTTTCAGCCAGAAAAAAGTTTTGTGTTTTATTTTTAATTCATACCTAGCAGAAAAATGAATGGGGGCAATAGCAGCATAAAGCATATGTCTTTGTTAATGGTAAAGAATAAATGCAAAGATGAGGCCCATTGACTCAACTCTGTAGGAAATAGGTATCTTCACCTTCTGTTGACAACTATCTGAAAGCTTTATCTCCATGACATGCTCTTATCTTCTTTTTCTTTTTTTTTTTAAACAAATACTTTATTAACTTCTGTTTTACATCATTCATTTCCGCCAGATTTTGAGTTACAATCATTTTCCCCCCATTATTCCCCTACCCAACCTCCCAGAATAGCAGTCCCACAAGATATCGCTTCCTCCAATCTGCTCTCTCCCATACCTTCTCCCATACCCCCATCGACTTTTCCATTAGAGGAAGATGAATCTTTGTGTCCCAATGCCTGCACATCTTATCTCCCAATTATAGGCAAAAGAGTATTAATAATAGTATTTATATATATATTTGAAACATTTAATGTCACGACCTTGAATTTCAGATCCATTTCCTTCCTCCCTTGTCACCCATTCCTTCTTGGGATATAAGTAATTCAGTATATGTTGTACATGTCTAGCTATGCAAAACATTGTCATAGTAGATATATTGTACAAGGCTGCTTATAATTCCCTCCCACTCATCCCACCCCCCACCCGGTCCATTCCCTACATGATCCTGTCCCTCTTCTATAGTGGGTACTTCCAACCTCCCCTCACCCCAAGGATGCCCTCCCATCCATCATCCCTCCTCTCATCCCCCTTCCCCCTATCCTGCTGCAGGTTGAGATATCCCATTTAGTATGTATGTCATTTTCTCCCTGAACCAAATTCAATGTGAATGTGGTTTTGCCTTTTTAGCCTTCCTTATTCTCCCCCTCCTTTGCAACCACTTCCCCTTGTTTTTACATGAGATAGTTTACCCTACCATGTCTCTCCCCATCTCCTCTTGCCACTTTCCTCTCTCACCTCATAATTTCATCCCTTGAGTACTCTCCCTTCCCAACAAAATCAACCTATGCCCTCTATCCATATATAACTGTAACCATATACACACACATTCACATATGTATTCATATGACCACACCCCTTCTTCCATTATTTTCATAGTGAGAAAGATATCATCAGTCACAGTTATTGCTTTTCCATATAGGAATGTAAATAGTTCAACTTTGATAAGTTCCTTTTGATTTCTTTTCCCTGATTACCTTCTCAGGCATCTCTTACTTCTTGCGTCTGGATGTCAAATTTTCTATTCAACTCTGGTTTTTTCCTCAAGAATGCTTGAAAGTCCTCTATTCCACTGAATGACCATATTTTCCCCTGAAACAAAATACTCAGTTTTGCTGGGTAGGTGACCCTTGGGTTCATTCCCAGTTCTTTTGCCCTCTGGAATATCATATTCCATGCCCTTCGATCCCTCAGTGTAGAAGCTGCCAGGTCCTGGGCTATTCTGATTGTGTTTCCACAATATTGAAATTGTTTCTTCCTGGCTGCTTGTAGTATTTTCTCCTTGATCTGGGGATTCTGGAACCTGGCTATAATATTTCTGGGAGTTTTCTTTTTGGGATCTTTTTCAGGAGGTGATCGGTGGATTCTTTCAACCTCTATTTTGCCCTCTGGATCTAAAACATCAGGGCAGTTTTCCTTGAGAATTTCTTGAAGGGTGATTTCTAGGTTCTTTCCTTGATCATGGCTTTCAGGTAGTCCAATAATTTTTAAATTGTCTCTCCTGGATCTATTCTCTAGGTCAGTGGTTTTTCCCATGAGATATTTCACATTGCCTTCTAATCTTTCGTTTGTTTGGATCTGCTTAACAGCATCTTGATTTCTCATAAAGTCACTAGCTTCCATTTGCTCCAGTCTAACTCTGAAGGAATGAATCTCCTCGGTGAACTTTTGAGATTCTTTTTCCATCTGGCAAATTCGACTTTTTAAGGCATTCTTCTCCTCATTGCCCTTTTGGGCCTCCTTTGCCATTTGAGCTAGTCTATTTTTTAAGGTGTTGTTTTCCTCAGTCAGGCTGTTGACCCTCATTTCATACTTTTCCTGCATCCTTCTCATTTCTCTTTCTAATTTTTCCTCCACTTCTCTTATTTGATTTTTAAAGTCCTTCTTAAGGTCCTCTATGGCCTGCAACCCACTCATGTTTTCCCCTGGGGCTTTTGGAGCAGGACTTCTGACCTCACAGTCCTTTTCCCGCTCTACGCCCCCAAAATAGGAGTCTAGGGTTGCATTTTTCTGTTTCCTTTGCCTTGGCATGTTGCCACTTAATTGCTTGACTTTTGGGCTTGTTGCCACACTATGGCTTTAAGGCCAGATAGAGGAATTTTCGTCCCGAACGTGTGGGGGGCAACTTCCGTTTCTGGCAAGCTGTAAACCCACCCACAACTTCCACCCTAGATCACAATCCAGATCCAGGGAGGTTAAAGCAAGAGCGATTACCCCCCAAGACTGATCGCTGGATCTCCCCACGATTTGTAGGCTGGGAGCCGGAAATGCCTATGAAAACTACAAAATGGCGTGTCTCCTCAGCGGCTTCTAGCCCCCAGGGGAGGGAGCTGACGCATTCCCCAAATACAGGTCCCAAAGTCCATAGGACACTAACCTCTTACTTTGTCCTAGGCATGTCTATGTTGATAATTCTGGCGTCTCCACAGTTCCTGGTTTTCTGGGGTTCCTCCAGCTGGCTGCTGGCCCTGCCGCCCTGGGGCTAAAACCTCGGCTCACGTGGACCTGGGCTCGGCTCGGCTCCTGCGCTCTCCGCGCTGCCGGCTCCCAGACCACTGTGCTGGTCCTTCCTGCAGGGTGCTGGGCTGTCCTCAGCGGGAGGTTAGCTTCTCTGTGTCGTTCTGTGGGTGCTGGGGCTCCAGAAGATTTTCAGAGTCCTTTTTTACATAGTTTGTGGAGAATCTGGGGGCAGAGAGGCTTGGAGGAGCTGTTTCTACTCCGCCATCTTGGCTCCGCCCCTCTTATCTTCTTTTTCAAGGACTGTTATCTTTGTTGAGCAGCAAATCAAAGCAAAAAGAAATAAAGCCAATAGCTGCTGCTCTCCAAGAAATGCCGGGGAAAACAGTGTTTCTGTGATACGGGCTAATTCTGACACCGATGCTGACCAGTCGTTTGAGTCTGTGTCACCATTATACTGAGACATTCATACATAATCAAAGGAATATTCAACATAAACAACTTGTAGTGTTGTTGTTGTTGTTTTTGGTAAACAATTTCCTTCATGTTTTGTTCTGACATTTGGTATAATCAGTATTACTTTAATAACATGAGACCAATGTTTCCACCACCAGCATGCCAACCATGACCATCACCTCCCACTCTCACCCCTACTTTGGAATTATATCACTCAAGTATCCATCAAAAATTGACCTTTTCTTTTTTTTTTTATAAGCAATTGGGGTTAAGTAACTTGCTCAAGGTTACACGACCAGTCATTATTTGTGTGTGGGTGCTCATTTTCTGAAGCCAGATTCGATTTTGGGTCATCCCAACTCTGAGGCTGACACTCTTACTCACTGCGCCACCTAGCTGCCCGGAAAATTGACCTTTTCTTCTCCTCTCTCTAAAATCCATTTGTACTCTAAATATCTCTATCTCATTTGAAGTAACCATTTCCCACACATCCCTTTCACAGTTTTAGATCCCTTTGTTCTATTAAAAAATGTCTGATTAGTTTAAAAGTCTTTCATTTCTTTTTTCATAACTTTATTTGAATATTCCACCTTTTCTACATACATACTGCCTCTCGCCTATTTAGGTCCTTATTACTTCTCCCTAAATTATGTAAATAAATGCTTAAATCCCCCCCCCCCCCATATAGTTTATCTCATTTCCATCCTGTCCTTGTCATTAAGTTGACATTCCTAGAGCACAGATTTGAATATGTTCATCTGCTATTCACATGTATTTGGTGGCTTCCTATTGTCTCTAGGATCAAATACCAACTGCTCACCATTTAAAGGCTACAACAATATGGTTCCTGTCTACCATTCTGTCTTATTTCATGTTATTGTACTTCATTCCTTCTTCATTCCACTAAAATTGTTCCATTCAATGACCCTTGTATATGACATTCCACCTTTTTTTTCCTTTTTTCTTTGTAACACATAGAACCTAGTCTGAAATTTCTGTCTTTGCCATCTGCTTTTCAAAAGCCTTTACCTGCTTTGCAGCACATATAATGTTGCAACCTCTTCCATTAAACCTTTCTTGATCTTTCCTACTCGCCCCACTCCTAAATTGAAATTACTTTGGTATTCTTTGCATTTGCTTATTTGTGTATTCTTTCCCTTATACCCAACATTATAAGTACCTTGAAGGCCAGGCCTATTTTGAACCAGGATTCAGCATGCCCCTGTACACAAAGAATGATAGAATATGGAAGCTAGGTAATGCAGTAAATCGAGCACTGGCCCTGGAGTCAGGAGGACCTGAGCTCAAATCTGGCCTCAGACGCTTAACACAAAGCTAGCTGTGTGACTGTGAACAAGTCATTTAACCCCAATTGCCCTGCCTTCCCACTGGGAAAAGAAAAGAAAAGACAGGAAAGGAAAGGAAAGGAAAGGAAAGGAAAGGAAAGGAAAGGAAAGGAAAGGAAAGGAAAAGGAAAAGGAAAAGGAAAAGGAAAAGGAAAAGGAAAAGGAAAAGGAAAAGGAAAAGGAAAGAAAAGAAAGATAGAATAATACACATAGATCCAGGAGTGACATTGGGGAATACCTAATCCTATCCCTTCATTTAACAAATGAGCAATATAAGACCCAGGAAGATTATGTGTTTTGCCCAAGTTTATATGAATAGTAAATTTCTGAAACAAAATTTGGACTCTGATTCTAGGACCCATATCCTTTATAGGCACTGAATAAATAATTTTGTTGAGTCAAAATGAATTTTGGGAATTTTATTTTATTTTGATTTTATAAAATCCATAAAGGAATTTCATAAAATTAAATTCTCATTGAAAAATATTTTTAATGACAATATCTCTAGGCCATTTCCTTATTGTTGCTAAAATAAATTATACCACATTTTATTTTTTTAAAATATTCCTGAAAGGAAATGGAGATAGCCTTACATGCACGAGATAAATATTAGCCATTAAGCATACAATGCTACTATATAAAATTTGCATATAAAATATTTAATTTCTACTGCATTTGTTTGGCATAGAGCAATTGCATCACTTCTCTTTAGTGACCCATCATGTTCATCTTTCACAATGAGAGGAAATGGCACAACCAGTACTTGTCACAAATGGAATGACCCTTTAGATTGATCATGCTTTTACTGGAAATAGCATGGTACCTAGGATAGAAAGAATTCAGATATTCACCAGTATAATGAAGGTAAGTTTCATTATATTTTTTGCTTTTTTAACTAGTTCATTTTTCATTGTTTTCAGCATGTTCATGTTCTCCCCTTAGATATGCGCTTTCTTTGTGAAATTTTGAAAATCAAACAAGATTTCCTAGATAACCATTACTTTAATATTAGTTGGTATGCTAAGAAGAAACAGTAATATTCTGAAGAAAGAATTAATTTTTCTTCTAGCACAGGTCCCAGAGTTGAGGTTATAAAGACAGTGAGCCAATTAATGTTTAGATTGCTTAATATTTGGGGAACTAATTAAAAGTTCTTCTTCATTCATAGCATTTTGACAAAGTTACATATCATTTCCTTTGACACTGCTGGAGACCTTTCAATTAGCTACCTCCTGCAAATACTGACAACTCTCTTGAGAATTAATGAACACTTTATCCTTTCTCTCAATCTTTAAAACAGTAAAATGTTCCATGGTAAAATAAAAGATCTAGAGATAATTTGTATTATGGACTGGGAAAGCCATTAAATCAGAAATCTAGATTCTTGTCCTAGCTCCCTTCTGTAGGTCAGTTCTTCTATTCCCCCAAGCTGTGTGACCTGAACAAGTTACTTAACCTCTCTGGTTCTCAATAACTTAAATGGTAAATGAAAAGGATGGAGTAGAGATTTTTTCAAAGGTTCCTTCAAACTATAAAATATGTTATGTCTATAAATTGAAAATCCACTTATCTTTGCAATGTGAATATTTTTAAGCACAAATCCCAAGAATATACAAATTCACTTTTATTTCTAGACAGGATATAGATGGTAAAATATTCTATATTAGTGGGTTTGTTTTAAGAATGGAGGAAATATATTAATTATTTAGAGATAATTTAGAGATAATTGTTCATTTTACCCTTAACGAAACATTTTGTATGCAAGCACAAGATTCCATAATAATTTTAGTGTCAAAAGAAGGAGCAGAGGAGAATAAAGCACCATTTGGAAAATTTGGGCAAATCAAGTCAACAAACCTTTTTCAAGTTCATAATAAGGGAGAAATAAACCTATAAGCTGCTTAAGGACAGGGTCTGTTCTCCATTTGACTTGTTATCCCCAAGGCACAATGATGCATACACACATTTATGTGTGTGTATATCTTGGCTACTATGTTAGATGACTTTACTTGACTATAATAATAATAGTAACAACTAACATGTGTTTACTACATGCTAAATGCTTTAAAACATGTGATCTTCATAATGACACTGGTATGTGGTTGATATTATTATCCCCATTATTCCACAGATGAGGAAACTAAGGTAAACAGAGGTTAAGTGACTTGCCCAGGGTCACACTGTTAGTGTTAGAAACAGATTTGAACTCAGGTCTTCCTGATTTTAGGCTCAGCACTCTATGTACTGAATGGTCTGTTTGTTTTGAGTAACTTTTAGTAGAAACTGGAATGACTAAAGAGCATTGTCTGTCCATTTCATAGATAGGTTCAAGCCACTAATCTTTAGCAGATTGAGTCCAAGTCCAGCCTCCAATACTTAATAGTTGTGTGACTCTGGGCAAATCATTCAATCCCTGTTTCCTTAATCCACTGGAGAAGGAAATGCCAAGTCAATGCCATATCTTTGCTAATGAAAATTAATACACAGCACTGGTGTGCCAAGATCCATGGAGTCATAAAGAGTTAGAAGTAACTGAAGGATTTAACAGCAACAGCAGCTGCAGCAAGACTATCAGAGATTAACAGAATCCAATGAAGGAATATACCCAATGACAACATTACAATTAGGTCCAATAAGAAGAGCTGAACAACACACATCATCCGGATAGAAATAGCCATAGTAAAATATATTGCAGAGCAAAGATGCTATGCCCATTCAGGAACAGACCTAGCTAAGGCAGTACATTGTTATAAACACAAATCTTTAGGGGTTCTATAATATTAGAGGTATGAGTCATTCTTCCCTACGTAGACTTTTTATTAATGATCCTTGTATGCTTACTAATGACAAATATGTATGTGTGTCCATATATCACACATATATAAATATACATACATATGTGTATACATACATGTATACATAAATATTTGTGATTTCCCTTTATAGAGACTATGTTTGCCCTATTCCATATCTTACTGTGCTTAAGTGTGTTCTCTGAATGAGTAGTGAAAAAGCATTAACACATTGGTGGGGGTTCATGAATTATCATTTTGAGTGGAAGTGTCTTCAAAGAGTGCCTTGAACTTTGAGTAGCATTCTCAAGGACTCAATATGTGACAGTCACAAGATGCGTTTGCTACAGTAGTGAAAGGAAATCTAGTATTGGAACATAAGATTTCTGACTATAAATCTAGCACAAACTCTTAAAATCTCTGATTTCTCTATATTGAAGTTAAAGTGCAAGCAACTTGCATATAAATGAGAATTTGGTGGTCCACTTTTGTCATGAGATATTGGCATGACTTCCATCCAGAGGTGTCTAGAAGACAGTTTGAAATATATGCATAAAGCTCATAAAGATACTGAGGCTAGAGATAAAGATCTGAGATATAGTCATTAATCTATTATTGAATATTTTCTAATTTCTTAACGAACTGAGTCAAAAGCTGAATAAAGACTTCAACAGCTGGTCAAACATATTACAAAGCAATTGAAATAGCACAGCTCTTGTCATGGGAAAAATGTTTCTTTAACCTAATACTTCTTTTTGCATGAAAATTAATACCTTGGTAGATAGAGGTGAGTTGGTGAATATAATTTACTTGGATTTCTAGAGGGATTTAGATAAAACTTCTTACAAAAGAATGTTTTTTAGAGTTATTTATTTCATGAAAGAGGGAAAGTTCTTGCTGTTGATGAAGAGGTGGTTAAGTATCTATCTGGTTTACATGATATAATGTACAGAGGTAATAGACAGGTTAATAGGGAAGTGTTTCAAAGGTCATATCTCAACCTACAGAATTTCATTACTTAGGGCTTGCTAGTAACATGAAGAAGAGGTAATAATGGTGAGTTTTTCAGGTGATGCAAACTTCTTTTATGATTAAAGAATATGTAGAATTATAAGAGGCTCCATACTTCTTGGCCTTTAAGCCTTGTTGTCAAATACTAACTAATAACTCAGCATACCTGGTTAATAGGGAGAATGGTTATTGTAGAGATTTGTTACCCATGACACCACATTGAGAATTTCCATTTCCCCCTACACAATATGACCCAGAAGCAGGCATCATATAGAATCTCCCTATCTCCTCAACCTTCAACTCTTTACTTCCAATTTACTTCCATCAATGCCCACATACTCTACCAAGCTACTCTCACAACTAATTCTTCTCTTTCATGTTACTTTTTTTTCCTAAAATTTCTCATATGCTTGGGAGAGAAAGTGCTTGGGCATGTGAAGGATGGGATAGGAAGGAGACAAAGGGACTATGGGTACCCAGGAAATGTAAAAATAGGAGAATTTAATAATGACAAGTGTTACTATGCTTCACAAAAAAGAAGTCATCTCTCTGGCAAATGATGCCAAAATCCAGGGCACATGGTAGCCTGGGTAGCAGTAGTTTAGTGTTGAAAAGGTGAAACATTCACATACTATAAACACATAGAAAAATGATTAAAAGTAACATGATATTATGGAAATGTGAAAATTATCATATAGAACCCATATAAAAGATTCAACAATCCATATATCTCTGTGAGTTATCTATCTAAAATCTGGGCAAAAACAGGTAGCCTATTTTTTATTTCATGACATCAAACCAACTTACTTTTACTATATAAATACAATTTTCCTCTGGGTATTCAGAGTTTGAAGGTCACTACATTTTTATAAAGTTGTAATGAGATCTCTCTTCAAAATAGCTTTAATTACTTTTTTCATTGTATTTTTCAAGGTTTTAATGAATCAGTGGAATTTGTTAGGTCTCATGAAAATGAAGACAGAGTACATAGAAGTAAGGAATGAGAAGAGGTAAATTGAAATTGAGCTATAATCTCAATGGAAAAATCAGCTCCTAATTAGATGGAATCAAATTTTATCACATTATAAGATCTCTACTCTTACTCTGAATTCTTAGATTTTCCTCAGATGTCTCTGATAGCTGATACTTTCTTTAAAAAATGATGGCTTCATCAGAACTAATTAGAGATGAAATTGTTAACCCTGAAAAGCTTTTCTTTGGTACCACTCAAACTCCTATTTTAATATTCTCATTTTATGATGAAATCTGTGGAGAGTCAGTATCTTCATGTACAGAGATGTAACAGAATTTTTGCATGTGGGCAAGCATCTTTAAATCACAGTTTTAATACCAAATCATCTGAGTTAAGGAGGCTAGAACAAAATCCTATGGGAACAAAAATGTGTGCTAGACTAGGCTGTGGAAAGCTCACCTGGTGTTTAGAATGCTTGGGATTGGGGAAAGAGAAGAAGCATAGCCTTTTGGTTGTTTCCCAAAATAACTAGGTACTCTTGCTAACTTGTGTCTCAGTTGTTTCCAATTTCTAAATGATAGTAAGCATTGTTAGCATCCCCTAAATTTCATTACCTCGGGACAAAGCTCTTGTTTCCTCCTCAATAGTTATAGATTGGTTCATGCTTAACTGGACTCTTCCATTCAGACATGTTATTTTCAGACATAATATGATTTTCTAACCTTTCTCTATACCCAGCTGGCCTTTTAAAAATATGCTCTAAGATGACTATGACCTTGAGAAATATGCAATAAAGTTATTTGACTGCAGTTTTTGCTAATGACTAGAAAGAGATAATTTGTACTGCCAAAGGTATTTGCATATGATGATGATGAGAGCTAATATAGATCTACACAACTGTAATGGCAGCATTTCAGGCATCAACATTAATAATAACAGTAATAATGCCTAACATTATGCAGTGCCTAAAAGTTTGCAAAACACTTTATAAGTGTTGTCTCTATACTAATAACACTGAGAGATAGATGCTATTATCGGATGCTATCATTATCTTATAATATTTGTTCTATTATATTATCTATTATTATTTAAGAGGTGAGATCTGAGTCAGACTTAAGTGACTTACCCAATGTTATATGTATCTTAAATGTCTGAATGCCAATTTGAATTTAGGTCTTCGTGATTCCAAGTCAAATTCTCTATCCATAGTGACACCTATGGGAAAAGCATTGCATTTGAAGTCCAAGGACTGGGACCCCAATCTAGAATATATTTGCCACATGAATTAATTTTGGAAATCACAGAATCTATATAGGCCTGACTTTCTTTTTCTCTTAAGTAAAGGGGTTGGATTTTATAGTTAATGCACCTTTCTATGCTATAGACCAAATCACATAATGGAAAGAGTTGCAGATGTGGAATCATGACAACGTGGTAGAAACCCTTCCTATTAATCATTTGCTATCTGCTTGAGTTTGGGCAAGTTATATAATTTCTCTGAGCTTAAATATGCTCACTCATTCAAGGAGAAGGTAAGATCAGTTATAAATCAGCTCTACCCATGCAGACCATGATTTTAATGATTGATTTAATGAAATAGTATAAATTATTTACTTCCTAATGCAAGTTATGGGCTAAGTTCTGGGTATGCAAATATAAATGAGCACTCAAAGACTTATGTTTCAAGGGGGGAGGAGAAAAAAAAATCATTGAAGAACCTGAAGTGGAACGAGGTGGGTGGGGACTTGATATAGTTTAGCGGTGTGTGGGGGTGTGTGTGCACATGTGTGTGTGTGTGTGTGTGTGTGTGTGTGTGTGTGTGTGTGAAGCTTTTGATGGGAGGTAGAGGATTTGAACTCAAGATATCTTTTGGTGACATTAAAATACACAATCCAATTGCCATACTGCTCCATCTATACTTGACATGAGGATTCTTAATCAAGGGTCTTGGTTTCAAATGACACTTTGGATTGTTGTTTTGTTGAAAAAGTTGACTCATTTGGATTTCAGTTGTCTCATCTTTAAATAGCATGTTTTGAGCTTGCTGACTTCCAAAGCCCCTTTTAAGCTCTAACTATGTCTTTCCATTGGCTACACATGAGCTTTACATGCTGTGATACATGGCACAATTTTAGTACAGGCTTCAGGAAGCTATAAGTAAATGACTTCCTTTCCTCTACTGACAACTTCTGAATAGAGATTTTCAGATTCCAACATTGTACAACAACTGCAAATTTTCCTATGAAGCTAACCTATTAGGGATCAATGATAAATAAGTAATAGAAATCCAGACAATATAAATTTTAGCAGTTTATGCTAACCTGTGTAACAAATATTTTGTCTCAGAACCTCTAAAAACGGAAGAATTAGAGAAAGTATGCAGATAAATAGAACATGCATGATATGGTATTCTTTATCTAATTAATATATCAGAATGCAGAAAAATGGTAACAAAGACATTTAAATATTTTTTTGCATTTTCTTAAAGTTAATGCCTATTCTTTATCCTGTGACTAAATTCTAAGGCATTTTGAGGAAAACACAAAAGGACAGCATTATTTTGATGAGAGAACATATAAAGTCAGAGAGTAAGATTTTAAAGCTTACTATAAAAATGTGGAACTAGTCTAAGCTGGTTCAGGAAAAGAAATGGCTACTCTTAAATTAGAAAGTTAGATTTCCAACTAATGAAAAGAAATTAGAACTTCCTGGCAATGGCCACTTCATTTAAAGCATATTAATGTAGCTCCTTTTTGCTAAGCATGATAGAATGTGATGGTTATGGAAATTGTCTACATTACTTCTACAGTTCCAATGTCCAGCTGAGAGGCATTATATTTACTATTATTGGCTTTTGCAGCATTTAATCTACTCCAGCCAATGTTGCTTATTAGAAATTAAGTTTAAATTAGAAAAATATTATTTTTTAGAAGTAAAGACAAGTAGAACTCTAATGCAGGAGTTTTATCTAGAATTTAGAGTTGAAAAGATTACAAAATGTTTCTAATTGGAAGGACAAGTAAGTAAGTGCCTATATGTTTAAGGACTGTTCAAGGTAACACAACCAACAAAGCAAAGAGCTGGGCTGTAGGCCCATGGATTGAAAATCTAGTGTTTTCTCCACTATACATCAGGCAAAACCAATCAACTTATATGGGTTTCCAGAGCCCCCCAAAGCACTACCAGGTGGTCACTTTCATAGGGATGACCTTCCTTATTCACTAGGCTGGTTCTCAGTTTAAACATACCTACTTTGATGTATTGAATATGTTTGGACTCATTCTAAATTAGCAGAAGATATCAGAGTTTGTACTCTAGAAAAAGAGCATTTGATAGCAGATATTCTTTCAGGCTTATAATGTCAAACAATTTTTGTTACCTTTGTTTTCTTATTTTTTTGTACTTCTGTAAATTCTGTACTTTTGTAAATTATTGTACTTCTGTAAATTCTGGGAAATTATTAAACCACTTGTGTGGCTTTGTGTTAAACAGAAGCTGATTGACTGAGCCAACATGACATGGTGGATGAAATGCCAGATTAGATTACAGAAGACCTACATTCCTATCTTTCCTCAGATACTTACTAGAAGTCGAACTGGGCAAATCGCTTAACCTCTATGGTCCTTGGTTTCCTTATCTGTAAAATAAGATTTTTGGACTAGATTGCCTAGATAAGGGATCTTTTTAGCATGAAATCTAAGGGCCTGTGATCAATGTATGAGTCTATGAATTTCCTTTCCAATTCAAACTTTTGATACTGTAGGGATACTACCTGAAATATTTGGCTTAATTTGCATCAATCCCTAACTGATCATTATTTTGTGAGTTAAATGACCTTACCTCTAATTTTACTTGGTTCTATATTTACTTTGTGCCAGACAGCTAAATAAATTCAAGTTGTTAACCATGTTTATAAACAGCAGACAATAATTGCTATATCTTCCTCTAAGAGAAGTATGTTCCATAATAACAAGAATAGACTTCTAGCCAGGAAGTCTTTTCTTCAAGTTTGGACTTCCAATGTATAATGGCTCTATAATCATGAAAAAGTTATATAACCTCCATTTGTCCCAGGCAACTCTCTGATTATAAGTTAGAGGTAATAATGAGTAATTATAAAACATACATCCTCACATTATGTTTGGGAAGCTCAAATGAGTCTTCAAAAACATTTAATAATTTTAGAAATATTAGTTATTCTAAATTCCCTAAAAATCAAGTGAATATTTGATCTTTTTATTCTGATTTATCCTTTTTTGCCCTAACAATATCCCATGCACATCTCCCATCCTTTGAAACCCTTACTCACATCCCTCATCCTATAAATTATCTCCAAGAGGTTCATCCAATATATTTTATGTTTTTCTTAATTTCTTTTGACATCTTTAAAACAACACTGTTTGAGAGTAAATTGTCTACAATATGAGCTGACTTTCATTTTAATCTAAATAATTTACTTATCTTCACTCTCAAGTGAATAGTCCACCATGATTTTTGATGGTTTACCCATATAATAGCAGCCTATACACTACTTCTGTACCACATTCCAGTATGTTTGAAGATATTATATGTCACTCCATTTTCCTTTGTATGATTTGTACTTTTTGGAGACATAAATATTCCAAAAGAGTTAGCCATAACGTAACTATTACTGGATATCACATTCCTATGTTGTTATTTTATCATTGTTTTCAACTGGGCTAAAGAATATTTTCATGTAAATTTTTATTGTATTTTCCTTTGAATACATGCTACCATGTAAGCTCCATCAATAACCCTCTGAGATACATACTTCGTTCATTGATGGAGACATTTTATAGATGAGGAATACCTCATCCATTCCATTCTTCATTCTAGATTACATAGCATTATATAATAACAGTATGGCAAAAAATTAGAACCTATTTGTTAAGGACTCAAGAATGACAGTCCCAGATCTACACAATTATGCCTCTCCAAGAAATACCTAGTGGATACATAGTAGTGATTCAGCTGACACTACCAGTATACAAACCGTACTTTAATCTAAAAAGATAAGTATATTTAAAAAAAATGACATTGATTTTCTCACCTTCCCCAAGCCTGCTGCCTTTTACAAAATGTTTGCAGTTAATTAAAATACACATCAATGACAAAGCTAAAGGGAAAAGTGTCATTAAAAGGTTACATTCCACTTGAGGATTGTGAACAAAAGTGAGTATGGGAGGAAGAACCATCATTCTTCCGTATTTGTTTGAGAAGAGGTGAGGGGAGGAGATTAGACCATAGGGGTTTTAGGCTTACATAATCCCCAGAGGCTTTTGTTCTATTCAGAGACAAATTGGCAGAACCACCTCTTCTCACCAACCTAAGACTTGCTCTGAGTCTAAGAGTAACAGGTCTGGAAAGATTGTCCCCAAATCCCCACCTCCTAATCTGGAAATTCTATTAAAAAGAGTAGGTTTATGGTGTTTGACAAGTAACATTGTATTTAGCTGCTCAAAACCCAAATGTCAGCCCACCTTCCAGAAATTTCAGGGAATAAAACTTTAGTAACTGGCAAGTGCAAAAACCTCTTTAAATTAATATTAATACCATTAATCCATATTAATATTTAAACAATATAGTATATATCATGAAGATACTTTGGTTCTTAAAATTGTATAAATCAATGTTAATATAGTTATTATTTATTTATCTACTTTTTTGCAAAGAATTGTAATGACAACTTCTGAAATAAAAAGGCTGTAAACAATTTATAAATACTTGTTACATTGCATGAATCAATTATTATTTATATGAAATTCACTTTTATTGCTAAACTTATTAATTATTAATTATTTCAAGAGGAATAAAGCCACATTAGCTTTTATAAATATCTGACTTCATGTCCTTCAAATTATATGAGTAATTATTCAATATTTTATTTCCTACCAACCCAAATGTGCATGATCTGTCAAATCTAGATACATGTCTATAAAACGAGAGGATTAGACTAGATATCTGTTATTTGCTTCTAGCTCTGAACTTTAGTTTTATGATTCTTAATATTGTTATCAAGTTAATTTAATTGTTACACAGGCAATCAAATGGGAATCAAAAATGGTTTGATTTTCATAATTCTTTGAATTATGTCAATTCAGGGAAGATAATCAGATAAATGATTCTCTTTGGATAGTGTTTTGGACATGCATGTGTATGAATCTGTATGTGTGTGTTTTGTGATAATCAGTTGATGAATAATCTACATTTGTTTCATATTTGAAGAGATGGAGCAGAGTCTTTCCTAAGAACTGAATTTAGATCAGATGATTTGAGTTTATTTGTTAATTTTGATGTTTTCTAATTGTGTGATGTTGGTAGTGTCCAGCAATCTCTGTGACTCATTTTCCTCATCTCTGGATAGGATGGTGTAATAGTAATGGAATGTAAAGATCCCCCTATATTGGCTTGGTTTTTGGATTGATTGTGTTAAAACCCAGAACTTGCGAATCCCACTTGTGGAATGGACTTGTTGACATGAAAAGAGAGGGCTGAGCTGCGAGGATCTGGTGATGTCGATTTGGAGAGGCACAAGCAGAGGAAGAGAGGCAGAAGAATGTTTTTGAAAGCAGCATTGTGGAGTCAGAGAGATGGAGAGGATTGCTGAGGGCCAGTTCAAGCTGTCCAGGACTTTTGAGAGCTGCCACCCAGAGATTCCAAAGACTTTGGAGACATGGCTGTGATGCCAGTACTTTGTCTGTCTGTTTTGATTTTGTTTTGCCGGATTCTTCCACTGGTGAAGGACAGTGCTGTTGTTGCAGAGGTCCTGGAACCTTGCTGTCGGTTAAGGGGTTTGGATACTGTTCTGCAGACAGAGAGATAACTGTGTACACTGGTAAAGGACAGTGCTGTTGCAGAGGTCCTTGCTGTTGGTTCAGAGCTCCTCAAACTGTTTTGCAGACAGAAAGTGAATTGCCTCCACTGGTGAAGGATAGCGCTGGTGTTGCAGAGGTTCTGGAACCTTGCTCTTGTTTCAGAAGCCCTGAAGAAGGATTTTCTTGTTGTACATTTACAGAAATCCCGAAAGAGGGTCTTGCTAATGTTTTCAGTGGTCCTAGGACTGTTCTGCAGACAGAGAATGAATTTATGAGGACACTGGCAATGTATCTCGTGGCCTTGTTAAGATTTGTCTTCCCAGGAACAGAGACTGCTGAGAATTTGCCTCGGGTCAAGATGAAGAAAAGACCTCTCTTTGGGCATTAAATGCTATGATGATATCTTAAGCTTGTTGTAACTCTGGGGTAGATAGCCTATTCAGTTGTGATCCAGGGGTGGGAAACTTTTCACTTTTTTGTGCTCTGTGACTGATCAAATGAATGTACTTTGTTTATGATTGGAAACTAATCTCAAATCTCCATTTGAGAAGAGGGGCTTTGTGACTGACTAAATGAATGTACTGCTGAAGGGTGGAGTAGTACTTGGAAATTATTGAATTACACTTGGTGAGCGCTGTATTTTGAATTATGCTGTATTTTAATTTTCTCTGTTCTTAATTTGTCACTGAATAAAATGGAGATCAGCTATGCTGGTATTTTGAACCTTGGGAAGGTGCCTTTGCTTGGCATTACAGATGGTTTCTAAGTATGCCTCCTACCCTAAATCTATTACCTTTTGATCATATCAAACACCTGTTCAAGTTACCACCTATTTCATAATACTTTAAATATGATCTCATGAAGGTAAGTATACCTAGAGAAAGGATATCTTTCCATCCCTGAATATGGATCTCTATGTGAGATTATGTTAGTAATTGTTTTTGCAGATAATATCAGTATCGCAGGTAATATGAAAAGTCAGACATGACTGAAGCAACCAAACAGAAATATATGTACTGATTGATACATTTGTATGCTTATTTGGATATATACACTATACATACACACATGTATTTATGCATATATGCATACATGTGTATATGAACATATGTCCATATATTAATTTTTATTTCTGTATTTGTTTTCTTTTTCTATTAGAACATAAGCTATTTTTGAGGAGGAATTTTTCACTCTGTTTATTTCCACCCCTCTAACTGATTACAGTACATAACACATATTAGGTACTTAATCAATACTTGAGACATTTTTATTCAATTTTCATTAAAAGCAAGAATGTAACTTTCATAAAGCCCAATACTTGCCTTGATATCACTTCAGTTCAATGTATCAAACTTTTCCTAAACAGAAACAATGCTCCAGGAACTGAGAATTCAGAAAAAAATGAAACAATTCCTGACTTCTACACCATACATTATTCTCTGATACAAAATGGAAAAAAAAAAGAGTTTTAAGTCTAAAGTATACAAAAGTAAATATGAATTGATTGGGGTGAAAGAAAAACTAGTACTTGAGTTGATCAATTCAAAACTCATATAACAAAAAGCACAGGATTTGAGAAGTAATAAAAAAAAAATATAAGTGAAATAGACAAGAATATCAGATAGCGGGAGACAACTGTACCCACAGAGGTAGGAGATTATTTGAAACTCTGCCTCCTAACACATTGCCTGGCCAGTTCTATGAGGAAAGGTCAGTTAAAACAGTTATACACAATTGTATAGAATATACAACAAAAGTATCGTGAGTGTAAATTGTTTTGGCATTTTATTGATCTCACTTTAGTCATGTGACAGATAAGGAAAATATTGTATAGCCTGCTACAATCAAGTCCACCAAATAGTCAAGCAATAACAATATTTTTCAATGTGCTTAAGACACACAATTCATTTGATTATCTGAAATCTAGTGAAATAATATGTAAACACATTGCTATTTGCTGCTGGTAAATCAAAATAAATTGGTAGCAAAATTTAGTACTTTACCAAATGGACATTTTTACATTTGGTGAGAGGGGATTGATAAATATCTTACTTTCCCAATGAATTGAGTAATTCAAATAATGTCATAGGATCATGGATTTAGAGCTGGACATAAATCCAGCTATGTCAACCCTATCATTTTATATAAGAGGAAAGTGGGGGTAAACAATAGATAAAGTAGGAGGAGTTGTATTTGAAACTATGTCTGCTGGCTCTAAACATCATTACTGACATAGATTTCATGAAGAATTGACTCCATAAGACATTTATGAAGAAAAAAAAAGGTTAGTTGCTATGTAGGAAGTAAGAAGGCAAAAGAAAGAGCTCTTCTTGGAATGGATTATACTTCTAAACTATTTATTTTGTATTCCCAGTGTCTAGCACACAGAACTGCAAATATTTAGCACTCAATAAATGTTTGTTCAAATGAAATATTTGATTATAGAAAAAATTAAATTCTCATAACTTCTATGGCATTTTTTCCCTCTACACAGTACCTACGAAATAAAGAGGGAAAGAGAAAGGTTTTTTTTTTAAATAACTTGTCTTATTTTCCTCTGAAATTGAATTTAATCAATATATTTTTAAAATGCTATCTATCCTTCCTTATCACTCATATAATGTATTGAATAATGGTTTCCCAGCAGAATAGTCCCCATTCTGTGTAAGCTGATTTAATACCTTGGGAAAGCTAAGATCCCCAATTTATGCCCTACATGATATAAGCAGTAATATTGAAACACAAAGTTTGTTTGTCAAAAATTGGGGGCAAGGGCAAGTGAAAAGATTTAAGATGTTCATTTCAGTTTGGGCAGTTTCATAGATGAGCAGGTAGAAAGGAGAAAGTCTATCTCCAGTGTGTTTTTAAAGGAGCTGCAAAGGAGAAAGCAAAGAGCACTATTTCCCAGGGTGTTCAAATTAAATTCAGATTTGTTTCAGCAGGGTTTTAATAGAGTAACTGGGGTGGCAAGTCCTTGGCTGAGCTGCTGTTCCCTTCAATTGTTGGCCATGCTGAGGCCAGTTTAATCATTCCTGAGGCTCAGTGAAGGTATCTCACAGATGAGCACTTTTATGGGTTAAGGATCAAACAATCATTACTGTAATGACTAACCTTTCTTAAAATATTAAAAATCAGTCATTAGGATAAGATTAGTAGTACCATTTAGGCCACTGCTGATTTTGAGGAACTGATTTTAAGGAGAGATAAGTTTCTATCTTTTTTTCTGCTTTCCAACTTTGGATACTAATTTGACTTCCTAGTACATGCTAAATCTGAGCTGACTGCAGAAGCATCTTCTTTCAATAATTAAGGGAAAGGTAGCATCTGGAAGTAGCATCTTTGAGAGCCCAGGCTAATGTGGAGTTGGTGTCACCCCAATGCTTCTGCAGGGTGTGAATGTTTTATGAGATTTTCCTTCTAGATAGGGAGAAAAGAAGAAAAATGTGTGTATAGGAAATTAGATAAGCAAATACGCAAGCTTTCTTCACTTCTCGATGTGTGTGTGTGTGTGTGTGTGTGTGTATGATGCTGTATTCTTCCAGAAGCAGTGTTATAGCAGAGAGACTGTTGATCTTAAGGAACACATAGAATCAAGTCTTACTGGCTACAAAATCTAAGATGGGTTGAGTTTATGTACCTTAAGCAACTTCTGGGGACTTACATAATAAGCTATGTAATACTAAAGATTGTGTGATCAACTTCTTCCAATTCCTTATTTGGGGGGTTTCCCCAAGTTAACAATAAAAAGGATCATTTATATGTTATTCTCAACTCATTAATGTTATAGCATATAGGAAAGGAGTATCTCGCAAAGCCTACAAGAATGGGATTTACTTCCCTGAGAAGGGCATGGACCAGAGCGAGCCAGTCTATCATTTATCCATAAAAGGCTCTGGATTTCTTCTGCAAGTATTCAGAGGAGGTCAATCTGGCATGTCTCAGCTTCATTTCTTTTGCTGTTTTCATGTACATTATTCTTTTTTAAATAAATGTAAGCATTCACATTTAAAGGTTTTATTTGGGATTTTTCCGCATATTCGAAGTAAATTAACTATTTTGGTAGATAACTAATTAGATCATGATAAAAATGCTGATATGATTGTACATGACTAATACTGCTTAGAAAATCAAATCCATCCATCATGAGTTCTCTCATGTTCCCTACTCAACACCTCAAAGACCCTCTATATCTCTGGGTATTCTCAGCCTTTTGGCATTTTAAGTCATTTTTGGCATCTTTTTTTGACATTCATTTAATATTTTATTTTACCCAATTACATGTAAAATGTTTTAATATCCATTTCTTAAATATTTGAGTTTAAACTTTTCTCCCTCCCCATTTTCCTTCTTGGAGAAGGCAATTTGATATGTTATACATGTCCAATCTTACAAAACATATTTCCATGCCTGTAACATTGTGAAAGAAAATAGAAATAAAAAAGAAAAAGAAACTAAAAGCCATATATATATATGTCTATATGTATGTGAGTGTATGTATGTATAAACATACATACATGTGTATAAATGTGTGTATATGTGTATATGCATGTAGGTGTGTGCTCTTTGATCTGCATTGAGACTCCATCAGTTCTTTCTCTGAGAATTGATAGTGTTTTTCATCTTAAGTCTTTTTTTAGTTTTGTTTTATTTTTTTTGTTTTTTTATTTTATTTTATTTTACATTTTTTCCTATTAAACAAATGTTTTATTAACTTCTGTTTTACATCATTCATTTCTGCCAGATTTTGAGTTACAATCATTTTCCCCCCATTATTCCCCTACCCACCCTCCCAGAATAGCAGTCCCACAAGATATCGTTTCCTCCAATCTGCTCTCTCCCATACCTTCTCCCATACCCACTTCGACTTTTCCATTAGAGGAAGGTGAATCTTTGTGACCCAATGCCTGCACATCTTATCTCCCAATTATAAGCAAAAGAGTATTAATAATAGTGTTTATATATATTTGAAACATTTAATGTTAAGACCTCAACTTTCAGATCCATTTCCTTCTTCCCTTGTCACCCATTCCCTCTGGGGAGATAAGTAATTCAGTATATGTTGTACATGTCTAGCTATGCAAAACATTATCATAGTAGATATATTGTACAAGGCTGCTTACAATTCCCTCCCACTCATCCCACTCCCCACCTGGTCCATTCCCCACATGATCCTGTCCCTCTTCTATAGTGGGTACTTCCAACCACCCCTCCCCCAAGGATGCCCTCCCATCCATCTTCCCTCCTCTCATCCCCCTTCCCCCTATTCTGCTGCAGGTTGAGATATCCCATTTAGCATGTATGTCATTCTCTCCCTGAACCAAATTCAATGAGAATGTGGTTTTGCCTTTTTGCCTTCCTTATTCTCCCCCTCCTTTGCAACCACTTCCCCTTGCTTCTTCTACATAAGATAGTTTATCCTATACCCTACCCTGTCTCTCCCCATCTCCTCTTGCCACTTTCCTCTCTCACCTCACAATTTCATCCCTTGAGTATTCTCCCTTCCCAACAAATTCAACCTATGCCCTCTATCCATATATAACTGTAACCATCTACACACACATTTACATATGTACTCATATGACCACACACCATTCTTCCATTATTTTCATAGTGAGAAAGATATCATCAGTCACAGTTATTGCTTTTCCATATAGGAATGTAAATAGTTCAACTTTGATAAGTTCCTTTTGATTTCTTTTCACTGATTACCTTCTCAGGCATCTCTTCCTTCTTGCATCTGGATGTCAAATTTTCTATTCAATTCTAGTTTTTTCCTCAGGAATGCTTGAAAGTCCTCTATTCCACCGAATGACCATATTTTCCCCTGAAACAAAATACTCAGTTTTGCTGGGTAGGTGACCCTTGGGTTCATTCCCAGTTCTTTTGCCCTCTGGAATATCATATTCCATGCCCTTCTATCCCTCAGTGTAGAAGCTGCCAGGTCCTGGGCTATTCTGATTGTGTTTCCACAATATTGAAATTGTTTCTTCCTGGCTGCTTGTCGTATTTTCTCCTTGATCTGGGGATTCTGGAACCTGGCTATAATATTCCTGGGAGTTTTCTTTTTGGGATCTTTTTCAGGAGGTGATCTGTGGATTCTTTCAACCTCTATTTTGCCCTCTGGATCTAAAACATCAGGGCAGTTTTCCTTGAGAATTTCTTGAAGGGTGATTTCTAGGTTCTTTCTTTGATCATGGCTTTCAGGTAGTCCAATAATTTTTTAATTGTCTCTCCTGGATCTATTCTCCAGGTCAGTGGTTTTTCCCATGAGATATTTCACATTGCCTTCTAATCTTTCGTTTGTTTGGATCTGCTTAACAGCATCTTGATTTCTCATAAAGGCATTAGCTTCCATTTGCTCTTTTGGAGCAGGACTTCTGACCTCACAGTCCTTTTCCTGCTCTATGCCCCCAAAATAGGAGTCTAGGGTTGCATTTTTCTGTTTCCTTTGCCTTGGCATGCTGCCACTTAATTACTTGACTTTTGGGCTTGTTGCCACACTATGGCTTTAAGGCCAGATAGAGGAATTTTCGTCCCGAACGTGTGGGGGGCAACTTCCATTTCTGGCAAGCTGTAAACCCACCCACAACTTCCACCCTAGAACACAATCCAGATCCAGGGAGGTTAAAGCAAGAGCGATTACCCCCCAAGACTGATCGCTGGATCTCCGTACAATTAATTGCAGGCCAGGAGCTGGAGCTGCATCTGAAAACTACAAAATGGAGTGTCTCCTCAGGGGCTTCTAGCCCCCAGGGGAGGGAGCTGACGCATTCCCCAAATACAGGTCCCAAAGTCCATAGGACACTAACCTCTTACTTTGTCCTAGGCATGTCTATGTTGATAATTCTGGAGTCGCCACAGCTACTGGTGTTCTGGGGTTCCTCCAGCCGGCTGTTGGCCCTGGTGCCCTGGGGCTAAAACCTCGGCTCACTGGGACCTCAGCTCACGCTCGGCTTGGCTTCCTGTGCTCTGTGAGCTGCGCACTGCCAGCTCCCAGACCGCTGCTCTGGTCCTTCCTGCAGGGCTGCTGGGCTGTCCTCAGTGGGAGGTTAGCTTCTCTGTGTCATTCTGTGGGTGCTGGGGCTCCAGAAGTTGTTCAGAGTCTCCTTTCACATAGTTTGGGGGGAATCTGGGGGCAGAGTGGCTTGGATGAGCTGTTTCTACTCTGCCATCTTGGCTCCGCCCCCCTCATCTTAAGTCTTTAGGAATTGTGGGTCATCATATCACTGAGAACAGCTACAGTTAATCATCATACAATGCATTTGTTACTATGAGTGTTACTCTTCCGGATCTTCTCACTTCATTTTGCATCCATGTAAGTCTTTCCAGTTTTTTTTTTTCCTGAAACTCCCTCTTTATCATTTCTTATAGGACATTATCTTACAGCACAATCATATATCACAACTTCTTCAGTTTTTCCCCAACTTATGAGCATTCTCTTAATATCCAATTCTTTGTCACCACAAAAACAAACAAAAAACTTTTATAAATATTCTGGTACATAAATGTCCTTTTACTTGTCAAAGTCTCTTTGGGATACTGACCTAGTAGTTGCATTGCTGCTTCAAAAGGTATGCATGGTTTTATAGTCCTTTGGACATAGTCCCAAAATTGCCCTACAGAAAGATTGGATCAACTCACAGCTCCAACTAAGGCGGCACTAATTTCTCAATTTCCCCACATCCCCTCCAACATTTATCATTGTCCTTTTTTGTCATGTTAGTCAAACTAATAGGTATAAGGTAGTACCTCAGAACTGTAATTTGTATTTCTCTAATCAACAGTGATTTGGTAAATTTTTTTGTATGATTATAGATGGGTTTGATTTCTTTGTCTGAAAACTGTTCATATCCTTTGATCATTTATCAGTTAGGGTATGATTTGTATTCTTATAATTTTATATCAGTTTTCTATATTTTTGAGGTGGAGAAAAGGGCTTTATCAGAGATACTTGCTGTAAATTTTTCACCGTTATGATTACTAACTATATTTCACTCCATCCTATTCCTCTCTTCTTTCACTATGTCCATCCACAAAAGTATTTTGCTTCTAATTATAAATTCCCCCAACTGGCCCCCCTCGAACAAGCCTCTCGTTCTTCTCTCCCCTTCCCTGGAGATAAGATAAATTTCTATACCCAACTGGATGTCTATGTTATTCTTTCTGTGAGTCAGTTACTATGAGAATATAGTTCAAATGCTCCAACCTACCTCACATATCTTCTCTTCCTCTGTGGAAGCTCTTTTATGTGAGATAATTTACCCCATTCTAACTCTCTACTCTCCCTTATTCCTCTTTCTTACCATTTAATTTTAATATTGGAAATATCATCCCATCATGTCCAACTCATGATTGTGCTCTCTGTCTACGTGCACTGCTTCTAACTGTCCAAATAATAAGAAAATTTTGACAGATGCAAAATGGTGGAGAGAAGCCAAGAAGTTGCCTGGGTTCTCAGTTGACCTCAGGGAAAAATATTCTAAATGCTTTCTGGAATGATAGAACCCACAAAAAAAACCAGAGTGAAACAATTTCCCAATTTAAAATAACATAAAAGAACTTCAGGAAAGGTCTGACTTACTAGAGTAAAAGGGGAGCATAGCCTAGCACAGATGGTGTGCAGGCAAGTCAGGAGATCAGCAACCTAGACCCCTCAGTCCTGTGCTCAGCAGGCCAGTGGCACAGCAGTGAGGTCTCCAGTCCCAGCACAGAAGGCAAATCGCCAGGCCTGGCAAAACAGGCCTGACTAGACTAAGCCACCCCAAGACAATGGGCAAGCCACTAGCACCTGAGGACCTGGCACAGAAAGCCAGTGACCAGACCTCTGGTCCCCAGCACAAGAAATTTGGGACAATGTCCCCTCTTCCCCAGGGATAAAACTCAACTTTTAAATAATGAGCAAAAAGACAAAAAAAGTTCTGATCATAGAAATCTGCTATGATGACAGGGAAGTTTAAAACACAAACTCAGAAGAGGACAACAGTGTCAAAACCCCTACATATAAAGCCTCAAAGAAGAACATCAATTGGTCTCAAGCCCAAAAAGACCTCTCAGAAGGACTAAAAAAAAATTTTAGAAATTAAGTAAGGGGGTAGAAAGAAAAAAAATTTGAGAAAAGAAATGATTGCTATGCTGGAAAATTATTTTTTAAAAAAGAGTGAACAGCTTGGGAAAGGAAGTACAAAAATTAACTGAAGAAAACAACTCTTTAAAAAAATCATACTGCCTAAATGAAAACAAAATACACTGAAGAAAACAACTGCTTTAAAAGTAGAATTTGCTGAATGAAATTCAGCAAGTGGAATCTGATGACTTTATGAGACATCAAGAATCAGTCAAACACAATCTAAATTATGAAAAAATATAGAAAAAAAGGAAAATACCCTCATTAGAAAAACTACTGACCCGGTAAAATAAATATAGGAGAGAGAATTTTAAAATTACTGGAACACCTGAAAGATATGATTAAGGAAAAGAGCTGGAAAGCATCTTTCAAAATTATCAAGGAAAACTCCCCTGATATCCTAGAACCAGAGGGTAAAATAGTCACTGAAAGAATCAACCAATTGACTCCTGAAAGAGATACCAAAAAGAAAACTCCAAAAGTAGCCAAATTCCAGAATTATCAGTTCATGGAGAAATTACTGCAAGCAGCTAGAAAGAAACAAATCAAATCTCAAGGACCCACAGTCAGAATTACATAGGAGCTTGTTATGAGGCACAAATAATATAATGAATATAAAACTTTACAGAAATATCCAAAATGTGACCTTGGTCAATTCCTTTTTTTCAATTTTCTAATTCTATATTATTAATTGCTTTGTGATTTCTTTTAATACCAAGTAGCAAAAAGAGGAATGTTTCCGGGAAAGATAACATCAATTATTTCCAAGGTGGAAAAAAGGGCAAGTTGCCATAGTAGATAGATGCAGGAGTCAAGAGGACACATTTTTATAGGTTCAAATCTAACTTCAGACACTTACTAGCTATGCAAACTTGGACAAGTCACTTAACCTTGTTTGCCTCATTTCCTCATCTGTAGCAGAAGTTGGAGAAGGAAATGTCAAATCATTCCAGTATCTTCCCAAGAAAATCCCAAATGGGGTCAAGAAGAGTTTGAAACAGCTAATCATTTTCTAGACTGTCCATTTTCTATGCTGTCCATAAGCACACTATAACACAATTAGACATTTTTTAAATAATCATGAAAAATACTACATTTTAGAAAATTTCAGAGAAATAAGAAAGTTAACAATTACTTGGACTTACTCAAACTGCTTCCTTCTCATATTGAAACCTTGCATTGTTTAGAATATTAATACATTCTGTTACTGAGGGCTTAAAGGAAGGACCAGGAGATTGAAAGTAGAAGAACTGAATTTATATCAGGGCTTTCTTAGCTACCATTTATCAAAACTGAAGCAAATCATGTAACCTACAATATGTTCTAATTTACTTTCATGTGAAATAGGATCATTGCACTGGGTGACCTCAGATGCCCTTTCCAGTTTTAAGTCTAAAATCTTATGATCCTCAGACCTAGAAAGACAATCAGTCAACACTTGCTGAATGGCAATTGGAAACTGAGGTTATTAGGGAAATGGAAATAAAAATGGTCACTTAGAAAAGAAAAAAAAAATCCCATAATAGCACCTATAAGGAGATGATAATGAATTCTATATAAAACACTAATGGATATTTTGTACTCAAGGGTTACAATGATTCAGTTTTCAACTTTAAAACACCTCAAAACAAAATCCAGTAAATAGCTTACCCTAACTTTCTAATCATAGAAGATGCCTCTTGTGTCAATAGAGCGAGGGTGCAACTGATTATTCCAATTTTAAGTGGAGCAGGACATTTGGTATCCTTTTCCATTTTGACTCCCACTATGAATATCCTCTACATGTGAGAATATTCCCCACCCCCCCTCATTGAGACTCCTTTATTTTGGCAAAAGAAGCAATCTTATATAGGGGATAACTTTCTGGCCTCAAAGCTAGGAATATTTAGGTTCAAGAACCACAGCTGACACAGAGTGACTGTCGCTACTTAAGATCTCAATGTTCTGGGCAACTCCATTACTAAAAGTTGCAGAGAGAAAGTGATAAGCTGTGTTGGGAGAAGGATTTTTTCCACTCCATAGATGATCTACATAGTAGTGCGTTCATAGGTTCATTCCAGGGCTCTATACCTTTTGCTGCAAAACACTTGACTGAAATTATTCAACTACCCTATTGCCATAAAAATTCCCTGCTAGATATTAGCCTAACTAGGTGGAGAAATCTTCATTAGCACTTCTTAGAAATTGTGTTTACTTAAGCCCCTAACATTTATCAGATTCAACTCAAAGTAAGTATAGGGAGGAGATTCAAACATCAGTTATGCCATCATTGTTTGTGGTTGTAGATATAAGAGACTACCTTAGCCAGAATCTAGTGGTAGAGCATGTCATGATGTGGCTGACATGTCCACAATTGGAAACACAAGAAAAAAATCAGCATATGCTTATGGAAAATGTCATGATTTATAGAGTTCTTCTTTCTTCATTGCTAAAAGTGGTTAAAGAGTAGGCTGTGTAGTATAGAGTTGACTGCTGACTCTGGAGTCATATAAAATTTTTGTTCAGTCATTTCAGGCATATCAGATTCTTTCAGATCCAATTTTGAAATTTTCTTGGCAAAGATACTGGAGTGGCTTGTTATCTCCTTCAATTCATTTTATAGGTAAGAAACTAAAGTCAAACGGGTTAAGTGACTTGTCTAGGATAAAACAGCTAGTAAGTGTCTGAGGCTGGATTTGAACTCAAGAAGATGTCTTGAGTTACATAGAGTTACTTAGATACAGTTAATTATTTAGATAAATAGAGCACTAAGCCCAGTGTTCTATCCAGTGAGCCAGGTACATACTTGGAGAAAGAAAATCCCATTTCAAATTCTGCCTCTAATCCTATCTGTATGAATGTAAGGAAGTCAATAAAGGTCCCTGGGGCTACCTTGTCCTTAACTATAAAATAAAGAAATGAAAGTCTGATGACTCTTCCAGTTCAATATCTGTGGTCTATAGCCCTTTGTCCACAGGAGTTGTGCCCTTTTCTTTTGACTTTGCATTTGCTTTTGCTTCAGATCATAACACACACACACAAAGTCTTAGACCAAAATTGCTAGAAGACAACAGCATAGGCAGAAACACTAATGTAAGCCCCTTTGTCACTTTCTCACCACATTGACTGATGGTCAAGGAGAACATTTGGCTCTTCACATTTGTCTCAGTTCCACATGAGCTACAAAGTCATTAGAGAAAACAATATCATCCATTCTGTTTATATGTATATTCTACATAAAAAAGTGTTCCTCTTTCTTAAAATCCTTCAGTATATTGTATTACTTAGTTGTCTAACTCTCAGGCTGATATCTGTAACATTATTTCAGAAAGGGTGTTCCTAAATTCCAGCATCTCAAAAGTGAATTCATTGCGTTGACTTATAATAAAGTAGTATAAAAAGCTCTAGTTTCCTACCTTTGCCCTAGAAAACTAAGTGGGATTTACTAGATAAGATATTTAGTAGAAGTTTTTATACATTACATATTCTGTTAAATTTTATTTTCTGTGAGTCAAACAATGACTTTAAATTTAAGACAATTCAAGCCTAAACCAATATGTCAACATAAAAAACAAAATATCTTATTTAGTATGCAAACCACCATCTTGCTACTTACCAATATTTGTATTCTTTGCTTGCATCTGTTCCACCAGAGAGCCCACAAGATAGTAGGCACTTTATATATGCCAATATTTCACATATTTGATTGATTAACTAAAAATGAAAATTGATGGCATTCAAAATTATCAGTGATCTTATATATTAAGATAAGGACATTAATTGTGTACTAACCAAATCATTATAGATATACAAACAAAGCTAGATAACCACATAAAGACAGAAGTAATCACCCTCAAATTGGGAGGGTTTTTTTCCTGTAATATCTCACTAATGAAGAATGTAAAATGAATGTCCTCCCATCAGAGGACTGGTTATTTAAATGCCAAGATGTTGTATTCAAAGACTTGGTGTCCTATTTGGCATATGGGAAAAAAAAAAAAACAACTCACTGCTCTTGAGTAAGTATGCACTTTGAATGTCTAACATCAAACCAGTATTTAAACTTATATACAAAATATAGGAAAATTTCTCTCATCACACATTTTGTAAAAGAACCTTAATTTCATAGTAAATAATTTGTGAAGTATTCTGATGCACAATCCATGTTGATTCCATATGGTAATGTAATTTGTATACTTATAAGCTAGAACAACTTCTAAAATATAGTAGGGGTCTAATAATTGCTTGTTGATTGATTTTCCATGACAAGTTCATGAAGAAGAAGTTTATAGTGGATCAAAATGTCATAATTTGGAAACAGCAAGGTGATACTATTTGCAGAGTGCTGGGTCTGGAGTCAGAAAGTCACGAAGTCGGGGGTGGAGCCAAGATGGTGGAGTAGAGACAGCACTTCCAAGGTACTCTGCCACACACTACCTCCAAACACTGTGAAAGGGGAATCTGAACAACTTCTGGAGCCCCAGCACCCACAGAGAAGCTAACCTTTGGCTGAGGACAGCCCAGCAGCCCTGCAGGGAGTAGCCAGCCCAGCGCTCTGAGAGCAGGCAGCACAGCACGCTGGGAACCGAGAGCTCAGCACTCTGGGAGCCTAGCCCAGGCCCACATGAGCCACGGTTTTAGCCCCAGGGCAGCTGGGCCAGCAGACAGCTGGAGGGACCCCAGAACACCAGCAGCTGTGGCAATTCCAGAATTGTCAGCACAGATGTGCCTAGGACAAAGCGAGAGTTTAGTTAGTGCCCAATGGACTTTGGGACCAGTATTTGGGGAACGCTTCGGCTTCCTCCCCTGAGGGTGAAAAGCTGCTGAAGAAACACAGCACAGAAGTCATTTTGCAGCCTTGGTGGCAGCTGGTTTGCAGTGGCAGCCTCAGTGGCGGCTCTAGCTCCTGGTCTGCGAACTATAAGGAGATCCAGCAATCAGTATGGGGGTTAATCACTCTTGCTTTAAACTGCCTGGATCTGGATTGTGGTCTGGGGGGGAAGTTTGGGGTGGGTATCCAATTTGCCAGAGAGGGTGGAGGCTTTACAGAGGCCACTCAACCTGCAGAGGTTGTGAAGACCCCAAGTTTGGGACTGAAGCTCTCCTGTCTGGTGGCAGAGTCCTCCTGTGGCAACAAGCCCCAAAATCAAGTATTTAAGTGGCAACATGCCTAGGCAAAAGAAACAAAATAAACAAAAAATTCAACATTGGACTCCTGTTTTAGGGGCAAAGAGGATCAAAGCATGGAGTAGGACTGTGAGGTCAGAACTCCTGCAGCAAAAGCCCCAAATGAAAATACAAGCTGGCTACAGGCCATAGAGGACCTTAAGAAGCAGATAAGAGAAGTGGGGGAAATTTGGGAAGAGAAGTGAGAAAGATGCAAGAAAAGTATGAAATGACAGTCAACAGCCTGATTGAGGAAAATAACACCTTAAAAAATAGACTAACTCAAATGGCAAAAGAGGCTCAGAAAGGAAATGAGGAGAATAATGCCTTAAAAAGCTGAAATTTCCAGATGGAAAAAGAATCTCAAAAGCTCACTGAAGAGAATGATTCCTTCAGAATTAGATTGGAGCAAATGGAAGCTAGTGACTTTATGAGAAATCAACATACTATTAAACAGATCCAAACAAATGAAAAATAGAAGGCAATGTGAAATATCTCATGGGAAAAACCACTGACCTGGAAAATAGATCCAGGAGAGATAATTTAAAAATTATTGGACTACCTGAAAGCCATGATCAAAGAAAGAACCTAGAAATCACCCTTCAAGAAATTCTCAAGGAAAATTGCCCTGATGTCTTAGACCCAGAGGGAGAAATAGAGGTTGAAAGAATTCATCTATCACCTCCTGAAAAAGATACCAAAAAGAAAATTCCTAGGAATATTATAGCCATGTTCCAGAACTTCCAGATCAAGGAGAAAATACTACAAGCAGCCAGGAAAAAACAATTTCAAAACTGTGGAAACACAATCAGAATAGCACAGGACCTGGAAGCTTCTACACTGAGGGATCAAAGGGCATGGAATATGATATTCCAGAGGGCAAAAGAGTTGGGATTGAAGCCAAGGGTCACCTACCCACCAAAACTGAGTATCTTGTTTCAGGGGAAAAAATGGTCATTCAGTGGAATAGAGGACTTTCAAGCATTCTTTGGGAAAAACCAGAGTTGAATAGAAAATTTTACATTCAGACACAAGGAGCAAGAGATGCTTGAGAAGGTAATCAAGGAAAAGAAATCAAAAGGAACTTATCAAAGTTGAACTATTTACATTCCTACATGGAAATACAATAACTGTGTCTGATGAAACCTTTCTCATTATGAAAATAATTGAAGATGGGTATATGGGCATATGTTTATAGGTATACATGGATAGAGGGCACAGGTTGAATTTGATGAGAATGGATGATTCATAAGGAGTGAAGTCAAGAGGTGAGAGAGGAAAGTGGCAAGAGGAGATGGAGAGAGACAGGGTAGGGTAAACTATCTCATGTAGAAGAGGCAAGGGGAAGTAGTTGCAGGGGAGGGGAAGAACAAGAAGGCAAAAAGGCAAAACCATATTCTCATTGAAGTTGGCTCAATGAGAGAATCACATACATATTAAATGGGATATCTCACCCTGCAGGAGAGTAGGGGAAAGGGAGATGAGAGGGGGGATGATGGAAGGTAGGGCATTATGGGGGAAGGGGATGTTGGAAGTACCCACTTTAGAAGAGGGACAGGATCAAAGTAGGGAATGGACCAAGTGGGAGGTGAGATGGGTGGGAGGGAAATATAAGCAGTCATTTACAATATATCTACTATGGTAATGTTTTGCATAGCTATACATGTACAACACATACTGAATTGCTTATCTTCTCAGAGGGAGTGGGTGACAAGGGAGGAAAGGAATGGATCTGAAAATCAAAATTTTGAAATTAAATGTTTCATAAGATGTCCAGGCTTTGGGGCTCAGAGATTCACCTTGCCCTAATGGCAAAGTCGAAGGGAGTATGGGAGAAGATATGGGAGAGAGCAGATTGGATGAGGGGATATCTAGTGGGACTGCTATTCTGGGGTGGTGGGTAGGGAAAAAATGGGGGAAAATTGTTACTCAAAATTTGGTGCAAATGAATTATGTAAATCACAAGTTAATAAAGCATTTTTTAATTAAAAAATATAAAAATGTATCATCCTCCTGTTAGTTTGCACGAACAGGTTTTTGAATGACATTGAGGAAGACGGAAATTTACTGAGTTTCAATAAAAATTGTTTTGTAATTAGTGGATAGTATTGAAAAATGAGTATCATGATTTATTAAATGCAGGTGTCATTGCAAAAACAAAAACAAAGAAACAAAAAAAAAGTCATGAAGTCCATCAAGTCTCAGATACATACTAGATATATGACCCTAGGCAACATATTCAATTTCATTTTCCCCAACTATATAGTTAGGGTAATAACAACACCTACTTCTCTGGTTTATTGTGAATATCAAATGGGACAGTATTTCCATAGAGTTTTGCAAACTTTAAAATGCCACATATAATTACTATATTTGCTATATAGATCCTATTATCCTTATTTTATAATGAAACAGAGTCATAGAGAGGTATGTAACTTGTTTAGATTGACAAGCAAATGCATATCAAAGAAAGGATTTCAACCCAGATTTGTTTTTTTTTAATAATCCAATTGGAAACAGCACTATACAGTGAAAAGAGAGTTGAGCCTTAATTCAGAGGTCCTGGATTTCACGCTCCATTCTAACATTTACAATGCATGTGACCTTAAGGTAGTTAATTGAACATTCTTGACCTCAGTGACCTGGTATGAAAATGAAGATTTCATTTTATAAATTAGATAGGCTCTGAGGTTCTTTCCAGATTTAGGTCTGTGATACTCAGATAGAGTAATCATTTCAATATGAAATTAAGGCTCTCTATAGATGTTTTATATGTTTTTGTGTATGTGAAAATTGAAATGATGATGACAAGGTGAAAGAGATGGATGAGCCTGCCCAATATGGATAAAGTATGGTTTTATTAAATAGGTTTCCTCATTTATATACTCAAATGATTTCCAAATTTTAGGTAACATAGGATACATCATATCAAAGCCATAATAGCTCTTCCCTTCTCTCAGAAAGCAATACCTTGTATATAATACATATAATAGATGTTTCAAATTAAATTGAATATTTTATGTATTCATACATTTTTATCGAGTTTGGGGGAGGGCCCATGGAGAGAAGAAGAAATTCTATTGTAAAATTAGAGGAAACATGCTGAATAATCCAGTATTCAAAGTGAAAAAATGAGAACTCCACACGACTTACCAGCATAGTAGTTTGTCTATCCCTAAAAAGATAATGTTTAAGTCCATTAAAAATAAAATGTAAGTGAAGCTTAGAGAGTTGCAGAATTCTTGGTTTAGGAAGAAGGCTGGTGAAATTCAGTTTTATATTGACAGTAACAATCCAAATCACCTCTACAATGTCCAGAAAACTATTTATGGGCCAAAGACCTTTTTTTTATATCTCAGTTACTCAGTTCTTATGGAATCATGGTGATTTACAATAGTAAAGTCATGATCCTGGAGAGATGATCTTCTGCAGTATTCTCAACAGACTAACATCAACCAATGCTCAAGTTATTGACCTTCTACCTCAGGTTGAAGTCAATCCCTTTTTAGCCAAACTTCCAAATGAAGAAAAGGTTTTGTATGCCATTAATTTCCTCTCATATGTCAAAGCACTTGGTTAGTATTCCATTCCAACAGATATTTACAAGGTAGGAGGTCTACTTCCATTAAAAAGCTAAATGAAACTTTCTGGGTTATATGGCAAGGGGTTATCTCTCAGGAGATCAAGGATACCCATCTATATAATGCAAAAAGAAATAGCCAGGATACAGAGCTAACCACCTCCAATACCTATAAAATATGATGCTAAAGAAATTTTAGAGCTACAAAGTGACAGACAGAAATGGATTTCCCACTGAAGGCAGCCTGGAAGGCTGACAGGAAGGGTCTATGGCACTAAGCTGGGAGCCAAGCAGAGTTCTACTGTGGCAAAGAGTTCAAAAGTCAAATAATTGACTGGCAAGGTGAGCAAACAGAGGGAGAGCAATCAGACCATAGAATCCTTTTTAGGGGACAAAAAGGATCAAAACATGGAGCCAGAAAAAGTCAATAAAATAAAAACTCCTGAATCAAAAGCTTCCAAGAAAAAATATGAACTGATTACAGGCCATGGAGGAACTCAAGAGGGATTTTGAAAACCAAGCAAGAGAAGTGGAGGAAAAATTGGGAAGAGAAATGCGAACGATACTAAAAAATCATGAAAAGCAAGTTAACAGCCTGCTAAAGGAGACCCAAAAATACTGAAGAAAATAACACCTTGAAAATAGACCAACTCAAATGTCAAAAGAGGCCCAAAAAGCCAATGAAGAGAAGAATGCTTTAAAAGCTGAATTGGCCAGATGGGAAAGGAATTTCAAAAACTCACTGAAGAGAATAATTCCTTCAAAATTATATTGGAACAAATGAAAGGTAATGACTTTATGAGAAATCAAGATACTATGTGATAGAGATCCAAAGAAATGAAAAAAAAAATAGAAGGCAATGTGAAATATTTCATTGGAAAAACCACTGACCTTGCAAATATATCCAGGAGGGGGGCAGAGCCAAGATGGCGGAGTAGAAATAGCACTTCCACAGAGCTTCAGCCCACAACACTTCAAAATTATGTAAAAGGGGTACTCTGAACAACCTCTGGAGCTCCAGCAGTCACAGAATGATGCAGAGAAGCTACCAAGGCAGCCAAACCAGCAGCTGACTGGAGGGACCCCAGAACACCAGCAGCTTTGGCTTATCCAGAATTACCAACATATAGATGCCTAGGACAAAGTGAGAGGTTAGTGCCCTATGGACTTTGGGACCAGGGACTATGTGGGAAGGTGTCAGCTTCTTCCCCTGGGGGCTAGAAGCCACTGAGGAGCAGGGGCAGAGCCACCTTTTCGCAGCTTCAGCTACTGGCCTGCAGACTGTAGGGCGATCAGGCAATCAGTCTTGGGGGTAATCACTCTTGCTTTAACTTTCCTGGATCTGGATTGTGGTCTGGGGTGGAGGTCTTGGGGTGTGTGTCCAGCTTGCCAGAGTGTGTGGGGGCTTCAGGGAGGGCACCCAACTAATACCTCCCCCAGATGAGAAGACCCCATCATTTGGAATTGAAAAGTCCCTGGCTGGGGGCAAAGTCCTACTGTGGCAACAAGCCCAAAAGTCAAGTAATTAAGTGGCAACATGCCCAGGCAAAGGAAACAAAATAAACAGAAAAATTCAACAGTAGACTCCTATTTTGGGGTCAAAGAGGATTGAAGCATGGAACAGGAGGAATATTCACCAATTGCCTTTTGAAAAATATCCCAAAAAGAAAACACCTAGGAACATAATAGCTAAATTTCAGAGTTCCCAGGTAAAGGAGAAAATATTACAAGCTGTTACAAAGAAAGAATTTGAGTATTGTGGGAAAACAAACAGGATAATACAAGATCTAGCAGCTTCTCTATTAAGTCATTGAAGGGTTTCGAATATGATATTCCAGAGATCAGAAGTGCTAGGATTAAAACCAAGAATCACCTACTCTATAAAACAGTATAATGCTTTAGGAGAAAATATGGTGATTCAATGAAATAGAGGACATTCCAGTTTTCTTGTTAAAAAAAAAACAGAGCTGAACAGAAAGTTTGACTTTCAAATACAAGAATCAAGAGATGCATGAAAGGGGCTGAGTCAAGATGGAGGAGTAGAAAAAGCACTTCCGTGGAACTCCAGCTCACACCAATCCAAAGTTATGTAAAAGGGAGACTACGAATGACCTCTAGAGCTCCAGATCCAACAAAATGACACAGAGAAGCTAACCTCCCGCTGAGGACAGTCCTGTAGGCCAGCAGGGAACAGCCAGCACAGAGCTCTGGGAGCCGAGCGCAGGCCCACCTGAGTCAGAGGTTTTAGCCCGAGAGTGGCCCAACCAGCAGCCAGCTCGAGGGATGCCAGAACACCAGCAGCTATGGAGTTTCCAGAATTATCAACACATAGATGCCTAGGAGAAGTGAGATGTCAGTGCCCTATGGACTTTGGGACTGGTTGGGAGAATGTGTCAGCTTCTTCCCCTGTGGATGAGAAGCTGCTGAGGAGCTTGCACATCTTGAGCCACATTGCCATGTTGCAGCTTCAGCTCTTGGCCTGCAGACTATAGAGTGATCTGGCGATCAGTCTGGGGTGTAAGCGCTCTTGCTTTAACCTCACTGCATCTGTGGTCTGGGGTAGAGGTCTTGGGGTGTGTGACCAGCTTGTCAGAGTTTGTGGAGGCTTCACAGAGGCCACCCAACTGATACCTCCAGAATTTGAGAAAACCCCAACATTTAGGATGGAAGTTCCCATGGCTGGTGGCAAAGTCCTACTGTGGCAACAAGCCCAAAAGTCAAGTAATTTAGTTGCAACATGCCTAGGCAAAGGAAACAAAACAAACAGAAAAATGAAACATTATTCTCCTATTTTGGGGGCACAGAAGATCAAAGCATGGAACAGGAGGAGGACTGTGAGGTGAAAAATCCTGCATCAAAAGCCCCAAATGAAAATACAAGCTGTTTACAAGCCATAGGGGACCTTAAGAAGCAGATAAGAGAAGTGGGGGGAAAATTGGGGAGAGAAATGAGAAAGATGCAAGAAAAGTTTGAAATCAGAGTCAACAGCCTGACTGAGGATAATAACACCTCAAAAATAGATTAACTCAAATGGCAAAAGAGGCTCAAAAGGGCAATCAGGAGAAGAATGCCTTAAAAAGCTGAATTTGCCAGATGGAAAAAGAATTTCAAAAGCTCACAAAGGAGAATCATTCCTTCAGAATTAGACTCGAGCAAAAGGAAGCTAGTAACTTTATGAGAAATCAAGATGCTATTAAGCAGATCCAAACAAAAGAAAGAATAGAAGGTAAGGTGGAATAATTCATAGGAAAAAAAAAACCTGACCTGGAAAATAGATCCAGGAGAGACAATCTAAAAATTATTGGACTACCTGAAAACCATGATCAAAGAAAGAATCTAGAAACCATCTTTCAAGAAATTCTCAAGGAAAATTGCCATGACGTTTTAGAACCAGAGGGCAAAATAGAGGTTGAAAGAATACACAGATAACCTCCTGAAAAATATCCCAAAAAGAAAACTCCTAGGAATATTGTAGCCAAGTTCCAGAATTCCCAGATCAAGGAGAGAACATTATAAGAAGCCAGTAAGAAACAATTTCAGTATTGTGGAAACACAATCAGAATAACACTGGATCTGGCAGCTTCTACACTGAGGGAACAAAGGGCATGGAATATGACATTCCACAGGGCAAAGGACCTGGGATTAAAACCAGGAATCACATACCCAGAAAAACTGAGTATCATGTTTCAGGGGAAATTTTGGTCATTCAGTGGAATAGAGGACTTTCAAGCATTCTTGAGGATAAAACCAGAGTTCAGTAGAAATTTGACATTCAGACACAAGAAGCAAGAGATGCTTGAGAAGGTAAACAGGGAAAAGCAATCAAAAGGAACTTATCAAAGTTGAACTATTTACATTCCTACATGGAAAAACAATAACTGTAACTGATGAAACTTTTCTCAGTATGAAAATAGTTGAAATAGGGTATATGGGCATATGAATACACATGTGAATGTGTGTTTATATGTTTTCAGATATACATAGACAGAGAGCACAGGCCAATTTAATAGGAAGAGATGATACTTAAGGGGTGAAGTTAAGAAGTGAGAGAGTAATGTGGTGAGAGGAAATAGGGAGAGACAATGGGGTGAACTGTCTCGTTGAGAGGAGGAAGGGGAAGTTAGTTGCAGGGTGGCGAGGAACAGGAAGGCAAAAAGGTAAAACATTATTCTCATTGAATTTGGACCAGGGAGAGAATGACACGCATACTAAATAGAGTGTCCCACCCTACAGGAGTGCGGGGTGGAGTGGGATGGGGGAAGGTAGTGGAGGGCAGGGCAGTCTAGGGGGGATGGAAGTTGGAAGCACCCACTTTTGAAAAGGGACAGGATCAAGGCAGAGAGTGGACCAAGTGGAAGGTGAGATCAGAGGGAGGGAAATATAATCAGTCTTTTACAATATATCTACTATGGCAATGTTTTGCATAGCTACATATGTCTAACATATACTGAGTTGCTTATCTTCCTTTTAAAATCAATTAAAAATATATAAATACTATGATCAATACTATTTTGCATATAATTGGGAGATAAGATATGCAGGCAATGGGGTGTGGGGATTCACCTGGCCCTACTGGAGAAGTCTAAGGTGGTATGGGAAAAGAGATGGGAGAGAGCAGATTGTTTGAGGGGATATCCTGTATGACTGTTTTTCTGGGGTGGTGAGTAGGGGAAAAATGGAGAAAAAATTGTAATTCATAATCTGACAGAAATTTATAATGTAAACCAGAAGTTAATAAAGCATTTGGGGGAAAAAGATAGAGAGAAAGATGCATGAAAAGGTAAACAGAAAATAGAAACCATATGGAACTTATTAAAGTTGAACTATTTACATTCTTACATGGAAAAACAATAAGTGTAACTCATGAGACTTTTCTCAGTATGAAGATAGTTGAAGGAAATATAAGTATATATGTATATACACACACACCACACACACATTTTTACATAGACAGAGGGCACAGGACCAGTTGAATAGAAAAGGGATGATATCTAAAAAATAAAATTAAGAGGTTTGAGGAATATAAGAAGAAAGGGAGATATAGAATGGGGTAAATTAACTCGTATAAAAAAGGCAATAGAATGTGGCAATGGAGGGTAAGAGCAGGTTAGTAAAAGGGAATGGGTCACCCTTACTCTCATTGAATTTGGCTTAAGGAGGGAATAGCATACACACTCATTTTGGTATCTTACCCTATAGGAAAGTAGGGGGAAGTGTATAAGAGGGGATATGATAGAAGTGAGAGCAGATTGGGGAAGAGTGTAGTTAAATGAACATAATTTGACAAGGAACAGAGTCAAATTAGAAAATAGAATAATTGGGGGGAGGCAAGACAGGATGGAGAGAAATATAGTCTTTCATAATATTTCTACTATGGAAATGTTTTGTGTAACTACACATGTACGACCAATATTGAATTGTTTATCTTCCCAGTGGGGAGTGGGTGAGGAGGGAAGAAGAGAAAGAATCTGGAAATCAAAGTTTTAAAAAGACATATTAAAATTTTGTTTTTTCAGATGCAACTGGTAAATTACAGGCACTGGGGTGTAGAAATACATCTTGCCCAACTAGAAAGTTAGAGGAGGGATGGGGGCAGATATAAGAGAGAACAGATTGAGGGAAGGGGTATTCAGTAGGTTTGCTATCTTGGGGTGGGTGTAGGGGAAAGATGGGGAGAAAATTTGTAACTCAAAATATTGTGGAAATGAATGTTGAAGTCTAAAAATCATTTTAATAAAAGGAAATAGCTGTCCTGTGACAACCACAGCAGGGTTTCTTTCTTAGTCATTGATGACAAGATTCTTCCAGAGTTGCCATTTATTTGGCTGATACTTCCCCTGGAAGATGGCTGTCTACTTGGGAGCCAGTGTATTTTCAGAAATGTCTGAGGAATAGTCAACATGCTGTTTGTTGCCTGACAAGTTCAGGAGAAATGTCAGTAATGGAACAGAAAGAGATATTTACCAAATGGTCATTGATCTAATCAGTATCTTTGATACTGCTGCTCATGAGGGCTCATGAAAGATCAAGGCAAAATGTGGTTATCTGGAGAAATTCATCAGCATTGTATACAAGTTTCATGATGGCATACTTGCAGAGGTTCTGGATAATAGACAATGCTCTTGAACATTCCCAGTCATCAATGGAGTGAAGCAGAGTTGTGTTCTTGCTCCCATGTTTTTAGCATGATGCTTTCTGTGATGTCAGAGGCTTTAAATGAGGCATCAAGGCCAGCTACTTCACTGATCATAAGTTATTTACCTTGAAAAGAATATAAGCGAAGATTAAAGTGGAGAGAGAGTTGGTGGATATCTGTTGTTTATTTTTCTTTTTTTGTAGATGATTCTGCACTCAAAGCAGCCTCTAAGGCTGACATTGAACAGATTGATTATCTGCTGCTTGTACTAATTTGGCCTGATAACACCAGAAAAACAGAGCTTCTACCCTAGCCAGTACTGCACCACGTGTATGTGAAACTCCTTGGTTACAGCAAGTGGAGGAATTTTGGGTGCTTTGAATAAGTTCAATTTATTTCCAAGGATATACACATAGATGATGAGTTCAACGTACACATTACCTTACCTAATTCAGTTTGGGAGGCTCCAAAATATGTGGTAGAAAAGAGTTATTAGACTACCTACCAGATTAAAGGTCGACAGAACCATTGTGTTGACCTCATTATTGTATGCCTATGAAACCTGGACAATCTATTAACTCCATTCCAGAAAATTGAATCATTTCATTTAAGTTGTCTTAAAAAGATTTTGAAGATCACCTGACAAGATAAGGTACCATCACTGAGTTTTGCTTTTTGGGTTTTTTTGTTTGTTTGTTTGTATTATCCCTAAGCTGAACTGCCAAGCATTTAAACTCTATTGTAGATTGCAAAATCCCAATAGTCTGGCCACATTGTTTGAGTGCCAAATGTACATTTGCCTAAAATAATAATATAAAGAGAACTCACACGAAGGAAGCTCTCACATAGAGTTTAGAAGAAGAAATATAAGGTCTCTCTGAAGAACATTAATATCAATTGTGAGACATAGGAGCTATCCATAATGGAGTGTCCAAATCAATAAAAGGTGCCATGCTTTAAGACCAAAACAGAATTTCTGTTTCTCAGAAGAAATGTGACATGAACATTTAAAAATATTTTCTTCCCAAATTTCCATATGGGGTATTTGTATATGACCTGTGGACGAATGCTCTGAGATCATATTGGTCTGATCAGCCACAGTCAGACACATTGTACATCTACCTCATCATCATTTCTTTTTATTCCTCTTCAAATATTGAGAACAACAAGGATAATATATCTATACATCACACTGTGAACTCTTATTTCTGGGAAGGGTAGAGGATGGAAAGTGTTAATTCATTTTTGTTATGTATTTATTCATCTTATCAATTTCTAGGAAGTATATTATAGCATTTCTACAAATTTTAAGTGATATATTTTCCCATTGATTCATTTTCATTCTATGAAAAAAAATGACTTTATGTAATCACTATGCTTATTTTCATAATACATCTCTCATTTCTTTTAGTGACAAGTGAATTTCCTTTACAAGCTGATGCTTTACTGTTTTCCTGTAATCGTTTCTTGTAAATGCATTTGTTTGATATAAAATATAACTAGATAGAATAATTTTGATCTTGAGGACAGTATACAAGGCAATATCCACACACCTAATTGATCTTGGGCTTCTGTTCCATTGTGCTACCTCTGAGTAAAACTGGAAAATATTTAAAGATTAATGTTCATCATGCATCCTTTTGGTATAATCTTACTCACTCCTTAGTGCCAGGGTTTACTGCTAACATCTTATCCTATGCCTGCAGAGAGTTGATTCATTTGTTTTCCCTGCAACATCCCATACCATATGTCTCTTAATTCTATCAAAGTTTTGAAGTCCCGAGAAGCATAATTTTACAGCTAGACATTAGAAGTAACTGAGTCTAGTGATTGACAATCACTCATAGTCCAAATCTATTACACCACCTGTTTTTGTACTGCCTACAAGCTCAGAATAGTTTTATTATTATTATTTCTAAATAAAATTTGATTGTCCTTAATGCAAAAATCTTTCCTAGTTCTGCTATACTAAAACAGGAGATTGGATGGGGATTTGACTCTTTCACCATAGTCTGAAAATTCCTGATTATCCTGACCATACACAGGAAAGGAATCCTTTCTACACTCCAATAAATAAATAGTTATGAGATCTTCACTGAAAAACCTTCAGTGAAGAATTCACTCTTTTTTTTTAAGCAATTGGGGCTAAGTAACTTGCTCAAGGTTACACAGCTAGTCATTATTTACATGTGGGTGCTCATTTTCTGAGGCCGGTTTCGATCTCGGGTCATCCCAACTCTGAGGCCGGCGCTCTTACTCACTGCGCTACCTAGCCGCCCCTAAGAATTCACTCTTTATTGAGGTTTCCTATTCCACTTTTGAATAGAGTCAATAGTCAAGAAGTTTTCTTTACATCAATTTTGTAATTGTCCCTTTGTCATTTTTAAACAATTATCTTAGTCATACCCTTTGAGGACAAATAGAACAAGTCTCATGTAAGTGAGTATGTGGTTCACTGGATAGAAAGACCTCAGTTTGAATATTGCCTCCTATTGGTTTGTTGGCTGTTTTTCTTCATTCTTACATAAGACCAATATGGCATTACTACGTTGTAGTCAAGGTAGAGTGTGTCCAACTCTGACTGATCAAACCAATACAAGCTCAGAATGCTCTACCACAGTTCAGGGACAAATAGTCCACATTGACAGCTGGAGTCGAATTGTCTTTGAATTTTGTGCATTTCATGTTTCTTTTGAAATACTCCAATTTTATTTTGCTCATGGAGAACTGCCTTTTTTGATACAGGAATGCTATGCTGGGCAGTCCTTTTCCAGAATGTCCCATGTCACACAATTGATTCCAAAATTTTTTAGAGAGACCTTGAAAATTTTCTGTTAGCTCCTCTTCTGATCATTATGTGAACACCTACCTTGCATGAGTTCTCCATAAAAATCTATTGGGTAAATGAAGTTTTGGAATTTAAACAACATTGTAATTCCTTTGGAGTTGTTTTCTCTGCAATAGAATTTGAATGCTTGGCAGGTTAGCTCAAGAAAGATCTCAATGTCTAGTACCTCTTCAGAGTCTTCCTAAGACAATGCAAATGAAAGTGATTCATTTTCCTGGTGTGGTGATGTTGTATTGTCTAGGTTTTACAGGCATATGCCAATAAGTTCAGCATAATGGCTCTGTAGACCTTCAGTTTGGTAAATAGCCTAATACCTCTTCTTTACTATACTTTATTTTGTAGCCTCCCAAATACTGATCTAGATCTGCTGATGCATGCATCAATCTCATCATGTATATGTATATCACTGGAAAATATACTGCCAAGGTAAGTTAATTTATACACAGAATTTAAAATTTCTCCATTTGCTGTAACTGATGGTTTCATATATGGATGGCATTTTGTTGGTTGGTGGAGAACCTGTTTTTTTCTTCATGTTTATTGTTAAGCCAAAATTAGCACAAGCAACAGAGAATCAATTCATATTCTGTTGGATCTTAGCCTCAGAATTTGCACAATAATTTTCAAACAAATCATTCACCAACTCTCCCTACCCTTGTCTTGTCTTGTTGCCTTTTCAAGTTAAATATTTTACTAGCAGTGTTCATTCTTATTTAACTCATCTGATAACAGTAATGAAAACATCATGTTAAAAAGCAAGCACACATAGAGCAAGCACACATTCCATTGGTGACTAGGGAAGCATGGAAGTATTATCCATTTTTCAGAACCCTGGCAAGTGTGCTGTCATGAAATTGATATACAATTCTGCTGAACTTCTCTGAACAACCAAATTTTGACTTAATTTTCCATAAACTCTCATGACTGACAGTACAAAAATTGTGCTGTGTTACTCTGTGAAAGACACTTTATCTCAGTCTCATTTTCCTCATCTGTCAAATGGGAATGATACATATACCTACCATGCCTTGTTCTGAGGACCAGATGAACAAGTCTCTTTAAAGTTTGAAAACTTAAAATGGTATATAAATGTAATTACTGTTCTTGTTCTTAAGTGTGAGAGCCCTAGAAATTCCTGAAGGCAGTGTGCATGCCTTAGTCTTCTCTTGTTTTAGTTAAATATTCTCATGCTTTCAACTGATCTTCACATGACAAGGGCATAATACTTCATAGTCTTAATGAACTTCCTGTAAGTATTCTCCAGTTTACCCACAACCTTCATGACATACAAATTCTGGAACCTTTCTTTATGTATCCCAAAATAAAATGAGCTCCTTTCTTTGGTCATCACATCATGCTTCTGACCCATATTATGGATGAAGTTCACAAAAACTCTCAAATATTTCTAGAACATTGTTGTCTAATCATGCCTTTCCCATATTATAATTGCTAAGTCAATTTGTCCACCCCAATACTTTATTGTCCATCCCAATACTTATTAAATTCCATCACTGTGGTATGGACACAACACCCTAGAGCATCAAGATAATTTTGGATTCATATTATATTATATAATCTATTAACTATCCTTTAATATTTTGATAATCTCCATATTTGCTGATCATTCCATCTATACCATTATCCAAAATCATTCATATAAATATTAAATAACGTAGAGTGAGGCACAGAACCCAAGGGGTGAGCTGCTTCATCTGGTATTAATTCATTTATATGTACTATGGTAAGTACAGTAATTGTGTTATTATCTCCTAAGAAAAAAATATTTTCATCCTAAAGGGCATCTTTTGAAGCTTATCAATGTTCTGATATTTGATGTCATGAACACAATGAAACCAGATAATTGAGAATCTCAAGAACCTCTTTGATTTTTACTCAGTTCCTTTAAATTATTTTAATTATTATTTAACTTGATTATTAAATTGTTCTCTTTTTAAAATTAAGCTAACAGTTAAGTGACACAGTGGATTAAGAGTTGGACTCAGTCGACAAGACATCAGTTTAGTCATCTCTTAGATACTAGCTTTGCACCTAGGGAAAATTCTTTATTGTCTTTCATTCTCAATTATTTCTTGATAAACATGTGTGTGTTTGTATGTGGGAGGGGGTTAATATAAACATCTACTGCACAGGGTTGTGAAAAGGAGCAAAATGTATAATGGATTTAAAGGGCTTTGCAAACTTTTGTGCCAAATGTTAGAAATTATTAATATTACATGTGTTGAATTTTATTGGTGATTGTTAAAAGTCTGAATAATTATAAACAAAATATGTAAATCTCAGTATCATTTTTCCTTACCTATGTTATGTTCCAGGTGTTGTCCTAAGTACATTAAAATATCACGCCATTTGATAGTGTAATCTTTATCCCCATGACATTGTTGAGGAAACTGAAGGAGAAAAATGTCAAGGGTCTTGCCCAGAATCACAAATTTAGTATTTGAAACCAGAATTGAACTCAGGCCTGGACTCAAAGTCCAACACTAGGAACTGTCTTAGTTATTTGAAGTCTAAACACTTCATTAGAATCACTGATATTGTGGCATGTGTATATGTGAACTAGATGTGTTATATAACTACCACTATACTTTTGAAAAATTAGTGTATCTAATTTGTAATAATAAAACCATGTAATTCTCACATCTATAAAGAAAGCAAGTGATGCTGTTTTGAAGAAGGACCCAACCAACTATCTTTCATTCTCTTGACTTTACCACCATGCCTCAGTTTAGAAATCATCTTTTCCATTCTCCTCCCTTTTCAACTAACTTTTAAGTGGTGTCTTCTCCCTCTAGAATCTAAAGTCTTTCAGGGCAGTGTACACCTTTGCCTTTCCTCGTATTTGTATCATTTGGGATGTTCAGGGAAAAGTAGTACCCCTGGTTTGAGGGTTTTCTGAGCCATTTCCAGGGATGTTCACCAACATTTAGCTTCTACTTGGCAAACAACTTTTACATATATCTCCAATAAGCTGTAGCCTGCACAGCGGCCACATCCAAGAAAAGGCATCTTATTAAATGGGCTAAAGTAGTTGAGGGTAACTGACAAGGCCTCAATTCCATTGTTGAGATAGGGGAATGATTATACTAAGCATGTGAAAACTTTCCCCAGTGGAATGGGAGGATGAGAACTTTTTTTTTTTTTCAACAGCCATGAAGGCAGTGAAAATAGCTGTTGTGGAGAACATAGAGCTTGGTCAGACATTAAAGACACCAAGATCATCCACTTTCACCCTTTATATTCATGCATATGTGGGATCTAAATATGTGTATAAAATAGATACGATGATTGATAGATAGATAGTTAAGTACACATATTTTGACCCTGTATGATGTGCATGCATACACATCAATAGCAAACACACACACACACACACGCACACATGCACACACACACACACACACACACAGAAATGATAAAAGCTTCCTCTTGGCCACTTATTAGCATTTGAAAGAAATTTATTTAATATTTTTCCTAAAGAATTCCACTAGGGACCCAAAAATATGACTTAAAGGAAACTTTTCCAAGTGGCCCCATTCCAAGATACTAAAGTCACTTATCCTTGAGAGAGCTTGTTCATATTTTAAGGATTTGCTCCTATAAATCCTTCTTTTATTAGAATACATCTTGGCAGAGCCTACTTTCAGTTGAAAGTATTTGATTCAATAGAGTTCTTTCCTAAATATAACATTCATTTTTATTACACTGAAATAAGTATCAGTTCCATGACTCAGGGGAGATCTATACATTTTATAAACAATTCTAACTCCTCCTTATATTGGAAAACACTTTCTTTTTTATCTTGTCAACTGTAGGTTCATAAAGTATATAACTTATGAAAAAAACGTAAAATGAAAAAAGATTCTTTTGATTTTAGGGAATCTCTGGAAAAAAAAGCATTTTCAAGATAAAATAAAGAAAATGAATAAAAGTTTTCATTTTAATTGTTCAAATATTTGGACATTTCAGTGTTTCTGTGATCTCAGAGTACTTCCCATAATAATACAGATTGCAACCCCTCCATATTTGTATATCCTTTTTTTCCTTTTTTTAAATTAAATTTGTTTACTCTTAGTTTACAATATTCAGTTCCACAATCCCTTGAGTTTGAAATTTCCTCCCTCTCTCTTTCCTCCATATTTGTATCTCCTGTACCACTTTTGCCTACTTCCTCCTCAAAATCCACCCATCACCTGTACTTAACGTCCTGGGTAACTTTCTTTATGATTCTCTTTTTCTTTTTCTTTTTTTTTTGAGGGGAGAAGGCAGGGCAATTGGGGTTAAGTGAGTTGCCCAAGGTCACAAGCTAGTAAGTGAGTCAAGTATCTGAGGTCATATTTGAACTCAGCTCCTCCTGACTCCAGGGTCTCAGCTTCATTCACTGTACCATGTAGCTTTCCCCTTTATTATCCTTGGCATTTCAGATATAACTCTCGATTATCCCGGTTATCCTTTAATTATCCTGTTCTCTAATTACATTAAAAAGTGTTTCATTAAGATCATAAGGTTTTCATGATTCTTTTTTACTCTAGTGGATCTTATGTTTTTCTTTGTCAGAGGCTCCTTTGACAATCTAGTGAAACCTATGGACTCCTTCTCAGAAAAAAAAAGAATTTAATTGCCTAAAATTACAAAATAAAAATATTTTGAAATAGTTATTATATTCAAATGTTCACAGACTATGAGTTGAGAATCCCTATATTACTTTGATTATGCAGATAACCTTATAATTCCATAAAAATTATTAACAAAGTTGCATAAGTGTTCCCAAACTTTTGGTGATTTTTGTCTTTATTAGTATTATCTTGGTCATTATGAAGAGGAAAATATTTTTTTAAATGAGAGACAATTTTTGTGAGTCATACCTTAAAAAAAATTCCACCAGGACAAATAAGCTGAAAGAGTATCAAGGATTTTGTATAAACCACCTTTAGAAACAAGTTCAAATTTCTATTGCCGATGCAAAGTTTTGAGGAGCCATGTGTACTAATGCTTTGCTATTGTTGTTCACTTATTTCAGTTGTGTCTAACTGGTCATGACACCATTTGCAGTTTTCTTTTCAAAGATTCTTGAGTGGTTTGCCGTTTCCTTCTCCAGTTCATTTTACAGATGAAGAACTTAGGCAAACAGGGTTAAGTGACTTGCCCAGTGTCACACAGCTAGTAAAGATCTAAGGTTGTATTTAAATTTAAAAAGATGAGATTTTTTTTTAACTTCTGACCCAGAACTCTATCAATTACACCACCCAGCTGCCCTGTACCAATGTTTTAGGATGTATTTAATAGTGGTAAGTAAGCCATTACTGAACTCAATTTAAAACTTTAATGTTTTAGATCCTTCATCATAGCTTGGAGGTATCATGGTTTGCAAATATAATGCCAGTGAAACTCAGCTCAAGTATCTTCATGGCATCTCAGACTTAGAAGTGACAGGCACTGTCATTTATTCCTATCCATTTCTGAAAACAAATCTGTACTCTAACACAACTCCCCATGTGACTGTATAGACTCACTTTGCAAGATGAGCAGGTTTCAAGCAAAGATATGGTAAAAGATTTTGTGTCCATTTCCTTAAGACAAGCCTCAAAAAGAGTTTAGAGAAACTCTTCTCTGGATTAATTGAAGAATGATGAATTTTTCTACTGTGGTAACTAAAAAACATCCAGGCATGCCTGTCTATCATGACCAGACAGTGAGGGCTGATCATGTCAACTAGTTAATTGTTAAATAAAAAAAATTTGTTTATTAATGGCTTAGAAAGTGTTGAGCCCTGTGCTAAAGACTGAGAATATAAGTTTAAATTGAAGATAACACTTGTCCTCAAGTTGCTTATATTCTAATGAAGAAGAGGACACATAAAGGGGTGTGGTGAATGTGGCAGGGTGTTATGGTCTGGGAAGTCCCAAGAAAGGACAGTGGAGTACTCTTGCCAGGCAAATCAAAGCTATTTCAAATATTGAAATATAGTAGGGACTTCCAGGCATCTAGATAAATGAGGTGATTATATTAAAAATAAAGGAAAATTGCATTAACTCTGAAAGCCAAGAAAGCATAGTCCTTTTAAGATTCAGGGTAGTGGTAGAAGAGAGATATTATGGATAAGGTCTCATAGAAAACACAGAAGCAGGCATAGTGAAAAGGATAAAACACACCAGGAGACCTAGTAAATGTGGAAGGAGGAATTGTTTCTACATATCTTGATTTTGTTTTATTCATATAGCTATCAGAGGTACTGTAGTGGGATAGAAAGCATTGATGGGGATGATGATGATTATGATGATGATTAGTGATCATAATAACTAAAATTCTTTATCTTGTTGAGATTTTCAAAGGACATTAAACATTATGTCATCTGACCCTTACAGTCTTGTGTGTTATGTGTTATTGTTATACTCTACGTTACAGATATGGAAACTGAGGAGGAGGGAGGTTCAGTGACTTTTCCAAATCATATAGCAAGTAAATTTTTGAGGCAGACCTCAGACAAACTGAGGCTGTCCTGACTTCAGCTCCAGATTTGTTTCTGATTGCCTGCATGAAAGTCTTTCCCTTCAACAGTAGTAATAAGTAACAACATGCTACCTGTGTCCTTGGGCAAGTCAGAATCTTTGAGTTACACTTTCCTTAACTTGAAAAGAAGAGGTTTGGACTGGATGCCTTCTTGATAGGGTATCAGAATAAAGTAGAATCACTTTAAAATGGAAGGAATGCTGCATTTGAATTTAGAGGCCCTGGGTTTGAATTCTTTCTGTATCATCAACTGGCTATGTGACCATGACCAAATCCTCTATTTTCTCTGGGCCTTAGTTTCTTCATTAATAAAATGAAGAGGTTACTCTAAATGACTCTAACTCTAATGACTATAAAAATTAGATGAACTGCTGCAGTTTTTTTGTTTCATTTCTTTCCTCTCACTTATCATATATCACAGAACCCTTCCCAAAGTAGGCATTTATTAAATATTAGTGGAACATAATTAAATTCACAAGACCAAACTCCTTACCTCAATGGACAACATAGTTGTTTGTTTCTCCTTCCATAACAACAAAAAATAATTAAAAGGATGCTTTGAGTAATGATAATAGTGCTATGTGTATGTACATAGGGGAAACATGGAAGAATGGTAAGAGACTTCTTTCCTGACAAGTGGCCAAGGGTAACTTAGGAGTGATGGGTAATTGGTCATGGAAGGGTGGCTTTATTCGATGTACCTCAGGGGCAAGTCTCCCATCTGGCATCTTCAGTTTCCTGAAGGTTTCCACATTTTCAAAGCTACTCATCCTTCATGTAAAGGTTAGTATGTCTATATCCAGGCAACTACACTCTTAGTATTGAGACGGCTTCTGGCTTTTAAATTTTTCTCCCTCCCGTGCACGTAGACATAACTGCAATGGAAAATGATGGACTGGGTCTAAGAAGTACTTGTCTGACCTACACACCCAGGACAACAATTAAATACCTCTCTTCTATTTACAAGGTCAGAATATAGGTTGTTTTACAAGGACTGGATAGAGTCCAATTACCAGTAAGTGACTGGTCCTTTACTGTCTTTTAGCAAAACTATAATACATGTTTTATCAAGGTAACAATGACTTAAAGAGTTTTAAAGTTTTTATTTGAAAGATAAGTTTTTAGAAAACACATGACCTAGAAGAGAAATGAAAACCAGTTGGGTGCCATGATACTGAAAGTTTCACAGCTGTGATAAAATAACAAGTATAGAAGAAAGAAAATCATCAGAGAAAAAAGTCATCATAAAAACAAATGGATAGCCTCACAGGACCCCCAAAATGTCTTATGCTCAGCAAGGACTGCAACTAGCAGGTTTATAGAATCTAGAGTTCAAATGGACCAAGAGTTCATCTACTCCTTATTTAATGAATAAGGAAACTGAGATCCAGGAAAGTAAGTGACTTACTCAGGACGGTTATTGTTAAAAAAAACAATTTTCAAGGTCAAAGATTTGGTTTGACTTAAAAAATGACTTAATTAGTCAAACCATACAAGAGTCTAGTTCATTGTTGTACATTGCTTTGAACAATATCTCCATGGTATACTGTATGTGCTTAAAAAATGTAAATTTGGATCTGCCTAAAATGAAGACAACACATTATAAAACAGAATAAAAAGAAAGACAGGAAATCTTCATTATTGAATGGAAGGAACTGAGCAATTACTTTCCAAAGTTGTTGTGAGGATCAAATGTGATGTTATATATAAAGGGTTTCAGCCAAGATGGTGGAGTAGAAACAGCACTTCCAAGGTGCTCTGCCCCCAGATTACCTCCAAACCATGTAAAAGGGGACTCTGAAAAACTTCAGGAGCCCCAGCACCCACAGAATGACACAGAGAAGCTAAACTCCTGCTGAGGACAGCCCTGCGGGGAGTGGCCAGTGCAGTGCTCTGAGAGCAGGTAGCACAGTGTGCTGGGAACAGACAGCACAGCACTCTGGAAGTTGAGCCCAGGCCCCTGTGAGCTGCGGTTTTAGCCCTAGGGCGGCTGGGTCAGCCGCCAGCTGGAGGGATCCCAGAACACTAGCAGCTGTGGCGATTCCAGAATTATCAGCACTGATATGCCTAGGACAAAGTGAGAGGTTAGTGCCCTATGAACTTTGGGACCAGTATTTGGGGAACATTTCGGCTTCCTCCACTGGGGGCTAGAAGCCACTGAGGAGAGAGCCATTTTGCAGTTTTCAGTGGTGGCTCCAGCTCATGGCCTGCTAACTATAAGGAGATCCAGCGATCAGTCTGGGGGGGTAATCGCTCTTGCTTTAACCTCCCTGGATCTGGATTGTGATCTAGGGTGGAAGTCGTGGGTGGGTTTACAGCTTGCCAGAAACAGAAGTTGTCCCCCACATGTTTGGGACGGAAGCTCCCCTGTCTGGTAGCAGAGTCCTACTGTGGCAACAAGCCCCAAAATCAAGTAATTAATTGGCAACATGCCTAGGCAAAAGAAATAAAATGAACAGAAAAATTCAACATTGGACTCCTATTTTAGGGGCAAAGAGGATCAAAGCATGGAGGAGGACTGTGAGGTCAGACTCCTGCACCAAAAGCCCCAAATGAAAATAAAAGCTGGCTACAGGCCATAGAGGACCTTAAGAAGCAAATAAGAGAAGTGGGGGAAAATTGGGAAGAGAAATGATAAAGATGCAAGGAAAGTATGAAATGAATGTCAACAGCCTGACTGAGGAAAATAACACTTTAAAAAATAGACTAGGGGCGGCTAGGTGGCGCAGTGAATAGAGAGCCGGCCCTGGAATCAGAAGGACCTGAGTTCGGAGCCGGCCTCAGACACTTAATCCACACAAACAAAAACCTAGCCGTGTAACCTTGGGCAAGTTACTTAACCCCGATTGCCCTAAAGGGGCGGCTAGGTAGCACAGTGAGTAAGAGTGCCGGCCTCGGAGTTTGGATGACCCGAGATCAGATCCGGCCTCAGAAAATGAGCACCCACGCATAAATAATGACTAGCCATGTAACCTTGAGCAAGTTATTTAACCCCAATTGCTTTAAAAAAAAAATAGACTAACTCGGGGTGGAGCCAAGATGGCAGAGTAGAAACAGCTCATCCAAGCCACTCTGCCCCCAGATTCCCCCCAAACTATGTAAAAGGGGACTCTGAACAACTTCTGGAGACGCAGCACCCACAGAACAACACAGAGAAGCTAACCTCCCGCTGAGGACAGCCCAGCAGCCCTGCAGGAAGGACCAGCGCAGTGGTCTGGGAGACTGCAGCGCTCAGCACGCAGAGTACAGGGAGCAGAGCCGAGCGGAGCCCAGGTCCACGTGAGCCAAGGTCTTAGCCCAAGGGCGGCAGGCCCAGCAGCCGGCTGGAGGGACCCCAGAACACCAGCAGCTGTGGTGACAGCAGAATTATCAACATAGACATGCCTAGGACAAATTAAGAGGTTAGTGTCTTATGGAATTTGGGACCAGTATTTGGGGAATGCGTCGGCTCCCTCACCTGGGGGCTAGAAACCACTGATGAGACACGCCATTTTGTAGTTTTCAGAGGCAGCTCCAGCTCCTGGCCTGCGAATTTGTAGGGAGATCCAGAGACCAGTCTTGGGGGGTAATTGCTCTTGCTTTAACCTCCCTGGATCTGGATTGTGATCTAGGGTGGAAGTTGTGGGTGGGTTTACAGCTTGCCAGAAACGGAAGTTGCCCCCCACACGTTTGGGACGAAAATTCCTCTATCTGTCCAAAAAGCCATAGTGTGGCAACAAGCCCAAAAGTCAAGTAATTAAGCAGCAACATGCCAAGGCAAAGGAAACAGAAGAATGCAACCCTAGACTCCTATTTTGGGGGCATAGAGCGGGAAAAGGACTGTGAGGTCAGAAGTCCTGCTCCAAAAGCCCCAGGGGAAAACATGAGTGGGTTGCAGGCCATAGAGGACCTTAAGAAGGACTTTAAAAGTCAAATAAGAGAAGTGGAGGAAAAATTGGAAAGAGAAATGAGAAGGATGCAGGAAAAGTATGAAATGAGGGTCAACAGCCTGACTGAGGAAAATAACACCTCAAAAAATAGACTAACTCAAATGGCAAAGGAGGCCCAAAAGGGCAATGAGGAGAAGAATGCCTTAAAAAGTCGAATTTGCCAGATGGAAAAAGAATCTCAAAAGTTCACTGAGGAGATTCATTCCTTCAGAGTTAGACTGGAGCAAATGGAAGCTAATGACTTTATGAGAAATCAAGATGCTGTTAAGCAGATCCAAACAAATGAAAGATTAGAAGGCAATGTGAAATATCTCATGGGAAAAACCACTAACCTGGAAAATAGATCCAGGAGAGACAATTTAAAAATTATTGGACTACCTGAAAGCCATGATCACAGAAAGAACCTAGAAATCATCCTTACAGAAATTCTCAAGGAAAATTGCCCTGATGTTTTAGATCCAGGGGCAAAATAGAGGTTGAAAGCATCCACTGATCACCTCCTGAAAAAGATCCCAAAAAGAAAACTCCCAGGAATATTATAGCCAGGTTCCAGAATCCCCAGATCAAGGAGAAAATACTACAAGCAGCCAGGAAGAAACAATTTCAATATTGTGGAAACACAATCAGAATAGCCCAGGACCTGGCAGCTTCTACACTGAGGGATCGAAGGGCATGGAATATGATATTCCAGAGGGCAAAAGAACTGGGAATGAACCCAAGGGTCACCTACCCAGCAAAACTGAGTATTTTGTTTCAGGGGAAAATATGGTCATTCAGTGGAATAGAGGACTTTCAAGCATTCTTGAGCAAAAAACCAGAATTGAATAGAAAATTTGACATCCAGACACAAGAAGCAAGAGATGCCTGAGAAGGTAATCAGGGAAAAGAAATCAAAAGGAACTTATGAAAGTTGAACTATTTACATTCCTATATGGAAAAGCAATAACTGTGACTGATGATATCTTTCTCAATATGAAAATAGTGGAAGAAGGGTGTGTGGTCATATGAGTACATATGTGAATGTGTGTGTATATGGTTACAGTTATATATGGATAGAGGGCATAGGTTGAATCTGTTCGGAAGGGAGAATACTCAAGGGATGAAATTGTGAGGTGAGAGAGGAAAGTGGCAAGAGGAGATGGGGAGAGACAGGGTAGGGTAAACTATCTCCTGTAGAAGAAGCAAGGGGAAGTGGTTACAAGGGAGAGGGAGAATAGGAAGGAAAAAAAAGGCAAAACCACATTCTTATTGAATTTGGTTCAGGGAGTGAATGACATACATACTAAATGGGATATCTCAACCTGCAGCAGAATAGGGGGAAGGGGGATGAGAGGAGGGATGATGGATGGGAGGGCATCCTTGGGGGGAGGGGAGGTTGGAAGTACCCACTGTAGAAGAGGGACAGGATCATGTAGGGAATGGACCAGGTGGGGGGTGGGATGAGTGGGAGGGAATTATAAGCAGCCTTGTACAATATATCTACTATGATAATGTTTTGCATAGCTAGACATGTACAACATATACTGAATTACACTTCTCCCCAGAGGGAATGGGTGACAAGGGAGGAAGGAAATGGATCTGAAATTTGAGGTCTTAACATTAAATGTTTCAAATATATATAAATTCTATTATTAATACTCTTTTGCTTATATTTGGGAGATAAGATGTGAAGGCATTGGGACACAAAGATTCACCTTCCTCTAATGGAAAAGTCAAAGGGGGTATGGGAGAAGGTATGGGAGAGAGCAGATTGGAGGAAGTGATATCTTGTGGGACTGCTATTCTGGGAGGTTGGGTAGGGGAATGACAGGGGGAAAATGATTGTAACTCAAAATCTGGCAGAAATGAATGTTGTAAAACAGAAGTTAATAATGCATGTGTTTAAAAAAAATTTAAAAAATAGACTAACTCAAATGGCAAAAGAGGCTCAGAAAGGCAATGAGGAGAAGAATGCCTTAAAAAGACGAATTAGCCAGATTGAAAAAGAATCTCAAAAGCTCACTGAGGGATTCATTCCTTCAGAATTAGACTGGAGCAAATGGAAGCTAGTGACTTTATGAGAAATCAAGATGCTGTTAAACAGATCCAAACAAATGAAAGAATAGAAGGCAATGTGAAATATCTCATGTGAAAAACCACTGACCTGGAAAGTAGATCCAGGAGAGATAATTTAAAAATTATTGGACTATCTGAAAGCCATGATCACAGAAAGAACCTAGAAATCATCCTTACAGAAATTCTCAAGGAAAATTGCCCTGATGTTTTAGATCCAGAGGGGGAAATAGAGGTTGAAAGAATCCACCAATCGCCTCCTGAAAAAGACCCCAAAAAGAAAACTTCTAGGAATATTGTAGCCAGGCTACAGAACTCCCAGATCAAGGAGAAAATACTCCAAGCAGCCAGGAAGAAACAATTTCAATATTGTGGAAACACAATCAGAATAGCACAGGACCTGGAAGCTTCTACACTGAGGGATCAAAGGGCATGGAATATGATATTCCAGAGGGCAAAAGAGTTGGGATTGAAGCCAAGGGTCACCTACCCACCAAAACTGAGTATCTTGTTTCAGGGGAAAATATGGTCATTCAGTGGAATAGAGGACTTTCATGCATTCTTGAGGGAAAAACCAGAGTTGAATAGAAAATTTTACATTCAGACACAAGAAGCAAGAGATGCTTCAGAAGGTGATCAAGGAAAATAAATCAAAAGGAATTTATCAAAGTTGAATTATTTACATTCCTACATGGAAAAACAATATCTGTGTCTGATGAAACCTTTCTCATTATGAAAATAATTGAAGAAGGGCATATGGGCATATGTTTACAGGTGTACATGGATAGAGGGCACAGCTTGAATTTAATGGGAAGGGATGACACTTAAGGGGTGAAGTTATGAGGTGAGAGAGGAAAGTGGCAAGAGGAGATGGGGAGAGAGGGTAGGGCAAACTATCTCATGTAGAAGAGGCAATGGGGAATTAGTTGCAGGGGAGGGGAAGAACAGGAAGGCAAAAAGGCAAAACCGTATTCTCATTGAAGTTGGCTCAAGGAGAGAATCACATACATACTAAATGTGATATCTCACCCTGCAGGAGAGTAGGGGAAAGGGGGATGAGCGGGGGGAGGATGGAGGGTAGGGCATTCTAGGGGTAGGGGAGGTTCAAGTACCCACTTTAGAAGAGGGACAGGATCAAAGTAGGGAATGGACCAAGTGGGAGGTGAGATGGGTGGGAGGGAAATATAAGCAGTCATTTACAATATATCTACTATGGTAATGTTTTGCATAGCTATACATGTACAACACATACTGAATTGCTTATCTTCTCAGAGGGAGTGGGTGACAAGGGAGGAAGAGAATGGATCTGAAAATAGAAGCTTTAAAATTAAATGTTTCATAAGATGTCTAGGCATTGGGGCTCAGAGATTCACCTTGCCCTAACGGCAAAGTTGAAAGGGTATGGGAGAAGATATGGGAGAGAGCAGATTGGATGAGGGGATATCTAGTGGGACTGCTATTCTGGGGTGGTGGTTAGGGAAAAAATAGGGAAAAATTGTAACTCAAAATCTGGTGGAAATAAATAATGTAAACCAGAAGTTAATAAAGCATTTGTAAAAAAAAAAAAGATAAACAAAAATATATATAAAGGGTTTCAACACTGTGTCTGTCACACAACAGGTATTATGTAAATGCTAGCAATTATTTTAAAAGTTTAAATAATTTCTGAAGTCATATAGCTAGGAAGTATAAAAGATGGAATTTGTTCCATGTTCCTCTGACTCAGTATCTAATTTCCATACCTACAATATAAAGAGGTTGGACCAGGAGTCCTTTAAAATTCCTTCATGCTCCAATAATTTGAATAAGTAAGGAAAATAAAAAGTAATACTCAAAGGCTCTTCTATATTCAAAGCAATTTTTTTTCCAATTGACCCATAGAGTCCTCCAGGCTTATAGTATTACCTTGATTTTTCATCCTTCCTTGCATATGTTTAATGAGTTTGACATCCCACCAAAGTCCACAGAGTTCATGTGCGTTACTATAGTCTGATGGGATTTAGGTCATTTTCATTAAAAGACTGTATTACAAGTGTTTTAGACATCTTTTTTCAGATGAGGAAACTAAAATTCAGCCATCCTAATAGAAGGCATAGATGTGAGATTTGAAGCTGGTTCTTTCTACCCCCATGTCTATAACTACATGTACTACAATATAATATTTTTCAGTATATGATTACAACTATTTGCATAGGGAAGACATACATGGTTAATACAATGATTAATAAATATAAATATAAATAAATACAATGATTAATAAACTATATGTCTTCCAAGTTTCCCTCCTGTTAGATGCAACAGTAACTTGTTCATCCTGAATTTTCAACCATTTCACACTGAACTTTTCTCATCAGAACTACCCCTCAATTCTGTGACCTTACCTACTGACAGTTTGCTTCCTCCCAGAACCTCAGTGTTAAAGAGGATGCTCAGGCCAGCCATGACTTCATTTTACTCTAGGCTATACACCTAAACTAGGCCACCCCTCCATTCCCTATCTTTTTAAATTTTACTACGGGCCAACTACTCAGTGAAATTGACTAAGTGACTGTGCTATGTAGAAGACACTCCCTCTCCTGGATCCTGGCATTTTATCTGGCTGCCTCCAATGCTTGAAATACTTTGCCTCCTCAATTCCACATAATGACATCCTTGGCTTCCCATCTTTTACTGGATGTATTCCCCAACTACTCTAAATTCCACTGACGTCCCTCTGCTAATTATTTCCCATGGTTTTTTGTTTGTTTGTTTGTTTTTATTCATTATCTCTATTGGTTTCCATAATTTCTCCCAAATTAGATTTTAAGCTCCTTGAATTCAAGGGCTGTCTTTTGCCTTACTTTTTGTATCCCCAGTGCTTATCAGAGTGCCTGGCACACAGCAAGCACTTAATAAATATTGATTAACTCTCCAGTCTTTCAATGTAATTCTCCTTGACTGACCAGTTTTCTCTGCTCCCTCACAATTCCATACCCACTTTTAACCTTTCTATTATGTATTATTTTTGCCCACTAGAACATAATGGTGTCTTCTTGTTTTTGTTTGCTTTCCAAAAGTTTAGTCTAATGCCTGACACAGAGGAGGCTACTATAAAATATTTGTTTTCTTGACTTGATAATTCATATCCATGTTCACATGCATGTATGTGTTAGGATTGCATTATCACATTGTATTAGAATTCAATATATTCTTTCATGTCATGTTGCATTATATGGTATGAAGTTATGTTGTTATGTAATGTCATATCTCATATCATTTTATGTCATATTGTATTATATTTTATCACCTAGTCATATTGTATTATACCATATAGCATCATCATGCCAGTATAACTAATTTCACATTGCATCTTTCATCTCATATCATAATAATGTGTGAAAAGAAGTGATATGATGGAATATTATGACATTCTGTGTTGTGTGAAATTTTCATACTGTTTCATATTATAACACCTTACAATATTATATATCATATTACATTATCATCCTGGTATCATACTGACCCATGAATCATAGCCATACAATATATCTACATTGAGTAACTGTGTGTGTATATATGTATATATGTATATATATATATATATATATATATGCATACATGCATAGACACAAACACAATTGAACATATGTATGTATAAATAATTTTGGTTTTTTTACTAGTTATGTATAGACTTTTTATTGGTTCTTCAAAAAAAGAAAGTAGCATTTGTGAGTTCTCTCATGAAGTGCGGCTTCCAATTAATTTCTTTTCTTTTAAATAAATTCATCTTTAGTTTACAATATTCAGTTCCACAAGTTTTTGAGTTCCAAATTTTCTCCCCCTCCCTATCCTTCCTCCTCCCCCCACCTAAGTCTGCATGCAGTCTGATGTAGGATGTATATATACTTTCATATTAAACATTAGTTGATTTGTAAAGAAGAATTATAACCAATGGAATGAAACATGAAAAAGAAGAAACAAAACAAAGCAAGAAAGAGAGAGAGAGAGAGAGAGAGAGAGAGAGAGAGAGAGAGAGAGAGAGCTAGTAATTTGCTTCAATCTGCATTCAGACTCTGTAATTCTTTCCCTGGATGTGGATAGCCTTTTCCATCATAAGACTTTTGTACTTGTCTTATAACCTTGCATTACTGAGAAGATCCCAGTTTATCAAAGTTAGTCATCACAGATACAGTATGTCTGTAATTTCGTACAATGTTCTCCTGGGTCTGCTCCCCTCACTCAGCATCAGTTTCTTTAAGACTCTCCAGGTTATTATGAAGTCCATCTGCTCCTCATTTCTTTTAGCACAAGAGTATTCTATTATATTCATATACTACAACTTGTTTAGCCATTCCCCAATTGATGGGCATACCATTGATTTCCAATTCTTTGTCACTACAAAAGAGCTACTATAAAAAAATTTTGTACATATGGATCCTTTCCTCACTTGTATGGTACATTTGGCATACAGCCCAAAAGTGGTATCCAATTCCTTTTTCAAGATGATTTTACATTACTTGGAATATATAACAATAGAAGGCTAAAATATCTGTTCAATGACCCACTAATAATACTCATCAGACAGAGTATAAACAGAGAAAGGCATGCTCACCAAAGGTGGTGGTTGCTGTTCTGTCTTTATTTTGGAGGAGGAATAATTCAATCACAGCATGATGTCTTGATTTACGTATAAATTAAATTTAAGTGAGTCAGAATTACTTAAAATCATAGGTCTTATTTTCTCTTCCAGATTCATCAAAATTCATTGGCAAGTCAAAAGTCAGGCTGGCAATCAATGGTCACAGATGCAATGAATGACCTTAGTATATCCAATGTCTCACCAACCTCTAAGCATGGTACAGCACTTATTTCATCTGCCTCCATGGCCATTGAAATAAGTTGTTGTCATTCACCAATTCAACAGGGGAATCCTCACATGCTTATAGGTAGACAGTCCCATAACTCATCCCTGGGTTTGTGAGCCATTGGTTACCCTCAATCTGATTTTGCCCTTTTGATGAAATGGTTTACAGGATTGCGGACCCACTGCACACGCTGAGAGATATGGGTGAGAAGTGAGTGCCAGGTGGATGCCAAAGGTGGATTCCCAACCCTGAAAAGGGCTCAGCAAGCCATCACACCAGATGTGCTTGAAAATTCATACACAAACAGAGGGAGCCAAGATGGCCGCATAGGAGCAAGAAAACTCCATGAGTTCCCCCAATAAACACCTCAAAAATATAAAATATGAATCTAAATAAACTTTAGAACTACAGAGCACACAAAATTACAGAGACAAACAAGTCTCCCTCTAAAGGCAGCCCAGGAGGTGGACAGGAAGGGTTCATGGCAGCATACTAGAAGCCAAGCCTAGACCCACATGAGCCCATAGATTTAGCTCCAGAGTGGCCCTGACCCGCAGTGGCTAGAGTGGACTTTGAGAGAGTGGATCACCAGAAGCTGTCTCAGTTTCCAGAAATATCAACCCATAAATGCCAAAGAAAAAGGTCAGTGAAGAATTCTGTTGGAACTGGGGGTCACAAAGTGCAGTCCAGCCTCAGCCACCAGAGCAAGAAGCAATGGAGGTGCTGTGGCCATGCTGTGGCCAAGAGGCTGCTTCAGAGCTCCTGGCATATGGATTGAGGGGAACCAGGGGACTGTTGCGGGGGAGTAATTGCTCTTACCTTGACCTGCCTATATCTGGATAACTGTCTTAGATGGAGGTTCTGGGGTATGTGACCAGTGAGCCAGAGCTTGTGGGGGGCTACAGAGAGGGCACTCAAATAAAAGTTCCAGCAGGTGCAAAAGCACCGGTGATTTGGGCCAAAGTTCTCCTCCCTAGAAGCAGAGTTCTACTGTGGCAAAGAGCTCAAAAGACAAGTAATTGAGTGGAAACATAAGCAAGCAAAGGAAGCAAAGCAAGCACAGCAATCCAACTTTAGATTCCTTTTTTGAGGACAAAAAGGAGCAAAGCATGGAACAGGAGGAAGACAATGAAGTCAGAATTCCAAGCTTCCAAGAAAAATGCAAACTGCTTACAGGACATGGAGGAGCTCAAGAAGGATTTTAAAAATCAAGTAAGAGAAATGAAGGAAAAATTGGGAAGGGAAATGATAATGATATAAGAAAATCATGAAAAAAGAGTCAACAACCTGACTGAAGAAAATAACACCTTAAAAAGCAGACTAAATCAAATGGCAAAAGAGGCTCAAAAAGCCAATGAGGAGAAGAATGCCTTAAAAAGCTGAATTTGCCAGATGGAAGAACAATCTCAAAAAGCTCACTGAAGAGAATAATTCCTTCAGAATTAGACTGGAGAAAAAGGAAGCTAGTGACTTTATGAGAAATCAAGATACTATCAAACAGATCCCAAAAAAAATGAAAAAAATATAAGACAATGTAAAATATCTCATTGGAAGAACCACTAACCAGGAAAAGAGATCCAGGAATGATAGTTTAAAAATTATTGGACTACTTGAAACCCATGATCAAAAAAAGAACTCAGAAATCATCCTTCAAAACATTCTCAAGGAGAATTGCCCTGACATTTTAGAACCAGAGAGCAAAATAGTGGTTGGAAGAATCCACTGATCACCTCCTGAAAAAGATCCCCAAAAGAAAACTCCTAGGAATATAATAGCCAGGTTCTGGAGTTCCCAGATCAAGGACAAAATATTACAAGCAGCCAAGAGGAAACAATTTGAATATTGTCAAAACACAATCAGGAAAGGACAAGACCTAGCAGCTTCTAAATTAAGGGATCAGAGGGCTTGGAATATGATATTCTGGATGTGAAAGGAACTAGGATTAAAACCAAGAATTAACTACCCAGCAAAAGTGAGTTTAATGTTTCAAGTGAAAATATGGTCATTCAGTGAAATTGAGGCTTTTCAAGCATTCTTGATGAAAAAAAGCAGAGTGGAATAGAAAACTTGACATTCAAATACAAGAAGCAAGAGAAGCACGAGAAGATAAACAGGGAAAAGAAATCATAAGGACCTTATCAAAGCTGAACTATTTTCATGCCTACAGAGAAAAACAATAATTGTCATTTATAAAAATTTTCTCAGTATGCGGATAGTTGAAGGGAACATGAATATATATGTAAACATACATATATATTTATATAAGAGGGTATATTTGCATATGAATACATATGTGAGTGTGTATATATATGTGTACAGGTATACATAGAGAGAGGGCACAGGATTCATTGAATAGGAAGGGATGTTATTTAAAAGGTGAAATTGAGAAGTGAGAAGGGAATATAATGAGATTTGATGGGGAGAGACAGAATGGGGTAAATTATCTCATATAAAAAAGTGAAGGGAAAACTATTGCAATGGAGAGGAAGAACAGGAAGGCAAAAGGGAATGTGTCAAACTTACTCTCATTGAATTTTGCTTAGTGAGAGAATGACATACACTTTAAATTGGGTATCTTGCCCTATAAGAGAGTAGGGGGGGAGGGGATGAAAGGTGGGATGATGGAGGGGTGGGCAGTTTGGGGGGCAGAGGGTAGTTAGAAGCACACACTTTTGAAGTGGGGACAGGATCAAAGTAGAGAATAGAACAAATGGGGAGTCAGGATAGGATGGAAGGAAATACAGTCAGGTTTTCTGCATTACAAAAACAGCCCTCCGGCTTGTTACATCTCTAACCAAAGTACAACAGAGGCAAATCTCAAAATTCCTTCATGGCTCATTCTGACAGATTTAAATAAAATTGCCAAAGACTTCAGACTAAATCTATGGGTGTGTATTTTTTTAATTTAATTTCCTGAGATAGCTGAATATTTGCACTTTTTTTTTTACATTGTGGCTTCCAATTGTGATTTGGCAGCTAAGAGGTCTGAAGTCATCCTTTTAAAGAATACCAACAAACATATTTTCAGTGAAATTTTAATGAGGTATGAAAAAATATGGGGATTAAAAATGTGGGTTTTTAAAGGAAGACTCATGATGCAAAAAATTCATATTTTGAAAGGGAGTATTATTTCTTTGGAGAAAAAGTGCTATTTCAATCTAGAATATATACATGCATATGTTCATGCTCACACCAATAAATAAATATGCACCATTATGTTCTGTAATAAAAATAGAAGATCATTAGGTCAAAATTATTTTTGTTCTTAAATTAATAATTTAATAATGATATTTAATCCAAGAATAGTGGGATTAGATGATGAGTAAAGTGGGAAAAAGAATAAATTCATTACAAACTTTATATTTGATATAGGATAATTTATGAGATGAAAAAAAAAAGTTCAAGAATTAGTTATTTATCATCAGATCTAGAAACAAAGCAGACTTCTATTTTGATTTTACCTCATATTTTTGATGGAATCCAAGCATACCAAATTCTATGTAACTATTATTATTGATGTGTTCTTAAATACACTTGGATCCCTCTACTTCTTACCTTTCTTGGAGGTAGCTTATTTGTTTCTTTTTTTTTCTTTCCTCTTAGAGATCTAAGTTCATCCTCTCACCTCTGTTCTTCATTCATGCTCATGTTTCTCTAGATCTCTCCAAGAAATCTGTCTTCTTTGTTTTAATACATAAAGATTCAGTCTAGAAGGTCAGGAGTCAATCAAATATCATAATTTAAACAATTATTCTTAAAGAACCTGTCAGTACCCAGAGCAGGAGATTCCTTTACCAGCTATAAAAAAAATACACTAAATCTTGTTAGAAAAAAGCAAGAACAGAGAATCCATTCTTTAACCATTGTAGTTGAACAGGTGATTTGATCTAAACACTGTCAAGGAGATATATGCAATTACCAGAGCAAAGGTGCTCCCATCCTTTATATAAAGATGTCTTCAAATCCATAGGAAATATCATACTCAACATAACTTTCTTCTGTGTATCTCCCTCTCCACTCTATAATTTTATCTCTGGGAGGTATTTTTGTAGAGTAAATTATTCCCCCAAATATAGATTCAAAATATGATTAAATACCTATTAACGAACAATAAATTCTTCTAACATTCAGAGAAGAAATTGATAAGTGTGTGTGGATATGGATAATGTCAGTCCTCTCCAAGCATCAAAGTTGAATTAGTATAGTTACACATTTCAGGTAAATAAATTATTTAAAATGGAAGAATCAACATTTTCCATGATTCAGATTCTGTGCCCCATATATCACATGGGGGGAGCAGCATAAAACCTCATCAAATTTTACATGAAAATGGAACAGTTTTAGCAAGTAGAATGAGTGTCTGAATAGACAATTGGGATGATGAGTTGCTATTTAAAGAGCTATTTTAATTGAGATAGTTACAGAGGTGTTTATGCAGACTCTCCCAAAAATATTGTCAACAAACATTCCTGAAGAAAGGTGGGACTAAGCAGTATACCATGGCATATGTTATTTAGTAGTTTGCTTGCATTGTGGGGATATAAATTCTGGTATTCAAATGTCTTTGGCCAGAAAAAAAAATTTGTGAAGCTACCTGACTTAAAAATAATATGATGGGGGCGGCTAGGTGGCGCAGTGAATAGAGAGCTGGCCCTGGAGTCAGAAGGACCTGAGTTCGGATCCAGCTTCTGACACTTAATCCACACAAACAAAAACCTAGCCGTGTAACCTTGGGCAAGTTACTTAACACCAATTGCCCTAAAAGGGGCAGCTAGGTGGCACAGTGAGTAAGAGTGCCGGCCTTGGAGTTGGGATGACCCGAGATCAGATCCGGCCTCAGAAAATGAGCACCCACACATAAATAATGACTAGCCGTGTAACCTTGAGCAAGTTACTTAACCCCAATTGCTTTTAAAAAAAATAAAAATAATATGATGTTCTTTTATATTCCTCATATCTTTTTTCTTGGGGGGTGGGGTTGAAGGGGCCTGAATCTCCTGGGAATCCAAGCTTTATGATATGAAAGTATCTTTATTTTTCTTGGGCATGTTTGCTTCAATACTATGGTGCATCACTCACAAGATGTACTGATAATATACTATTACATAAATTGACTCAAAATCAATTAGCATTAGGATATACATGTCACCAAATAATCATGATATTTTAAATGATGATAATGAGGAGGAAAAGAAGGGGAAGGAGAAGAAGGGGAAAAAAGGAGAAGGAGAAGGAAAAGGAGGAGAAAAATGAGGAGGAGGAAGATAATTTATATCAATATGTTGCTTTAATATTTGAAAAACACTTTTCATGCATAATATAATTTATCCTCTTTAATGTAAATATAAAATTTTTATATCTATTTTAAAGAGGAGTAAAATTATTCTGAGAATTTTCTTCCCAACTTTGCCATACCACTTTCTATGGTTAGAGATAGGATTCCATTAAAATATTAATTTCTCCATGGAACTTACTTTTACCTTTCTTTATTTCCCTTGGGACATAATAAACCCTGACAAATGTTTGTTGACTGACACACATTTGTACCCCGGCTACACCCAGGCCTAATGCTCTCACCATGGCACCATGTCCTAATATATTCCAGGAAACTCCACCTTCCTTCTAACAATATTTTTTTCACATGTAACAGGAGCTTATCATTCTACCTACAAACTATATACCAAAATGAGTGCTACATTTTTTATCAGAAGACTTTTGTTACAATCCATGCTTTATTCATTATTATCTTTTCCAAGTCAGTTATAACCACTGGGATTCAGTTGCATTTTCTATAAAGTGTTCATCTTTATACTTCTAATGTTTCTTTTATCTCTGAATCTATAATTCAAACAGCTTACTCTTCCCAAAATAATAGTTGGACAAGATGATTTCTGAGGTTCCTTCTAGCTCTCTGTGACCCAATCATCACAATCCACCAGAATCCAGAGTCAGGGGAACATTTGAAAATTCATTTGTAGCCCAAGAGATAACTATTTGTTACAAGACTCTTCACATCTATGCCATGTGTAGCTGTTGTCTTTCCAATCTGATATGTTTTGTGCCTAGTAGGTATGTGCAGCCATCCCCATTTATTTTAGCCTGTTACATTTTGCCTATTGTAAACAATATATTAAGCTGGCCAAGGAGGAATTATTTCAGCAGATAATTCAGTTGTCTTTATTACATGCGGAATCCACTGTCTCTGAGCCAGGAAGAAAGAATAAAAAGTTCATCATGAAAATAATATTTCATTGATATTTTGCCTATTGGAATATTTTGGTAATCAATTCATGACCTCATAAGTCTCACTATCCTTTCTAAAATTGAAATATTGCCTTGGTAAAGATATAGATATGTATTTTTCAAACATTCAATGATTATCTCACATATCTAACATCATTCTTTTTCTGTGATCCAAAAATAGTCTTGATTTCTTCTTTCCTTTCCAATGAAAACATCATTCAATTAAGGCTTGGGGGAGGAGACAGAAAGAAGATACAAGATAATATTCAGGAGGAGCAAGAATGAAATGTGTAGTATAATACTGGGAGCTATTAAATTATTCTTTTCAAATAAAAAAGTTGGCCTTTGAAAATTACACAGACTAATCATTGCCCAGGGAGGTACATACTTTTATTAAAATGGAAACACATTAATGTAGTCCACATACTTAAGGCAGTGAGATTGGGCTCCAGTGGCCAGAATTTAGGTATTGTCGATACTTTATCCCATATGCAGAAATTATTATATGGGAGAGTTGGAACACCAGGCTGAGTATGCCTTCCATTTAATGAAAAGAGGTTCATTAATTGAGATTTGGAAATTTGCTTGGGATTTTTTGAGAATATGGGGAGAGATTATAGAGCCATTGAATATTATTCTGTTTTCTCATCTCAACAAGTGCTAGTTTTTACTATGGGCTAGATTATTCCATTTAGAGAAGAATAGCAAATTATATTAGCTTGTATTTTGAAATTAATTTCTCTGGAAATATTCTTTTAACAACTCTCTAGGCAGAAGCATATCTTATCAATGGGATCTTATCATATCTTATCCACCTGGATATTCATGCATATTTCTACCTACATCTACCTACTTCTGTGGGTTTAGGCAAGGCTAAATCCAAGATTTTACTTCCAAATAAAGAAATCTCTTTAGATCTACTAATATGTATAAAAGGACTTTGGGTTTTTGAGAAGAGAGGCAAACAAATATGTATGGTGTGAAGCTGTTTTTCATGGATTTATTGTGTCTGGAGGCAATGTAACAATAACAAAATTGGTAAAATGTAGTTGATTTAAAAATATAAATAGGAACATAGAATGGCAGTAGCAAAACTTTCCAAAAATTGCGGGTAATGCTTAAATTTTATATATATATATATATATATATATATATATATATATATATATATATATATATATATATATATATATATATGAATGTATATATAAAATATATATATGAATGTATGTATGTATGTATACACACACACATACACACACACACACACACACACATATATATATATATATATATATATATATATATATATATATATAACCCTTATATAGATTTTCAGTGAAAAGGGATCTTAGAGGATATATAATGCATCCTGCCAATTTACAGATGGGAAAACTTAGACCAAGAGAGTTAAATTGACTTACCCAAGTCACTATAAATATTAAAGAAGAAATCCAAGTTTAACACAGGAATTCTTTCTCCATATTTGACATTTTACTGATGCACAAAGCTGTTGTAATTTCTTTTGTGTAAATTTCTTATTATCAATAAGAAAATCCAAAGAATAAACTAACTTTTGCATACCACACAGTTTAATGGTTGCACTATGACATAAACACTTTAACTTAAATTGAATTGACAGTTTGATCCTTCTGGTTCTAAATTAGAAAATAAATTCATTTAAATGCATCCATGGGATTTCTATCTCTTAAGAAGAGTACTTTCTGTAATAACTTGGGAAACTTGTTTCAGTTCCATAAAGGAAGAGAACTTAGGGAGAATGTAAAATGTATATGATTTACCCGAATGAAAAAATCTCTCTCAATTTCATGATTATTTAAGCATGAAAATGGTTAAAATTTGCTTATGGATATAAATGAATAGACTTCACTCAGGGATGCAAATTTGGACTTGAAGGACATCGAAACTTAGAAACTATTAAAACTTCTCCAATGTATGATGAAAAATTTATCCTAGGTTATTATATAGTACTAAGATTTCTGTTTAGTCAGTAATATAGAAGGTTGAGATAGTTCAATATCCTTTAAACAAGCAAACAAAAATGTTGCATAAAGGAAAAATAAGATATATACAAACAAATTAAATGTCACCTATTAAATAAAGCAGATACTTAGCAAAGAAAAATGGTTATGGGAGAAAGTCTTCATGCTCTGATCCTCACTGAAAAGGGGCTGAATTTATTACCCCAACTGATGCTAATGGGATACAAAGAGAGAACACCAAGTGGTGCAGTGGGGTTTGAACAAAGAACTTCCTGGATTTTATTTCCAGAACATGAGGCCAGTTGAGGAAACTGAGGTAAACAGAAGATTAGTGATTTTATCTGGGTCACAGGACACTAAGTGTCTGAGACCAGATTTGATTCAAAGTTTTATCAATTTCATGCCCAGAGTTCTACCTACCGTAGAGGGTCATTTTGCTCCCAAACAAGGATTCTCAATTTTATCTTGTGTCTATACAACAGTAGAGGACTGTCCAAATAAAGAAGATACCAGATTTTTTTTCAGAACAGAATAGTTTTTTTTATTTCATAGATAATATACATGTTTTACAAAACTATTTTGTAAATTGTTGCTCATATGCTCAAGCCTTATATAAATGCTTTTCATGTATTTTATTATAAGTAGGCAATGTACAGGTTTCATCACTAAATGTTAAATATTATTTCTTTAACATTATATTTAGCATTTAAACTGGACAGGAATCTTTAAAGATGAAAAAATGTACATCTTAGTCAATTAAGTATTTTCCATTTAACTCTGTAACTACTTATTAATGGAAATAATTACTAGTTACACATCCATAGCTTACTACTTAAACCCTCTCAGTCAGACTTGAGCCTCCATTTCAAGCTTCATTACTAAAATCAGGCACTCTCTTTTATAGAAAATTGTATGGTGTTCCAAAGTGAAAAAGTTATTTCCTGCCTGCATACATTTACATAGTCTATCCCTTGTGCTTGGAAAACACTCCCTTTTTCATTTAAAATTTCAGGGCAGATAGATAGGCTAGACAACTGGTCCAGGAGTCAGGGTGACCTGAGTTCAAATTTGACCTCAGGCACTTACTAGTTGTGTGATCCTAGGCAAGTCACTTAACGCTGATTTGCCAAAATGAAAAAAAAAAAATCCTTGGGACAGCTAGGTGGTGCAGTGGACAGAGCACTCACCCTGAGTTCAGATTCATAGAATCATACTAGTTACTTGATCCTGGGCAAGTCACTTAAACCCAACTGCCTCACCCCACCAAAAAAAAAATTCTTAGGCCTCAGCAAACCAGTTGGAGATTCTGAGCCCCAGTGCAATGGAGCAGGCAAAACTCAATACTAGGACCCCACCCTCCCCCATTCCTTAGCATAGTCAGAAGAAGAGGCAGACTTCAATTCCTAGAACAACAGCCTCCACTGACCAAGCTTCCAAATTCTCCAGGTTAGACCTGAGGGTACAGGCAGCCTCTAGGGAATAGATCACCACATACTTCAGTGTAGCCTTGGGGGAATTCAGAAACATCCCACCAGACTCAGCATATGCCAGATATCAGCATTAGGATCCAGTATCAGCATCAGGTAAGCTGCCAGACCTCTACAAACTCCTGCAGCCCAGCCCTTCCCCTCAGCATAGCACAAGACAAGAGGATACCCCCATGGGCCACAAAGCAATACTAACACAGTACCAGGTAAATAGCCAGTGCCAGCCAACCTTGGTAATGTTACAAGAAGCATGAGACAGTGCCTCTTCCATCCCAGGAGCATGGCTCAAATCTAAAAAGAAAGAAAAGGTAAAAACATGAGAAGGTGATGATGATGATGATGATGATGATGATGATGATGATGATGATGATGATGATGATGATGATGATGATACAACCATAGAAAGTTAGTATAGTGACAGGGAAGATGAAAACAAAAACTCAGAAGAGGACAACAATGTGAAAACACCTATGGATCAGGCCCCAAAGAAAAATGGGAAGTGGCCTCAAGCCCAGAAAGGACTCATGGAATTTCTCAAAATGGAGGTGAAAAGAGACTCAGAAGAAAAAAATAGTAAAAGAAATAAGAGGTAGTATTGTGGGGGATGGAGCCAAGATGCTCCAGCAGAAGGAGGAAATTCCATGAGGTTCCCCCACAACCACCTCCAAAACCTGTAAAATATGTTTCTAAACAAATTTAGAACTATAGAAACAACAAAGTGATGGAGAGAAACAAATCTCCTGCGGAAGGCAGTGTGGCAGGCTGAGAGGAAAGGTTTATCAAAGCACACTGGGAACTAAGTGCAGTCCAGTGTGAGCCACACAGTTCTGGCCCCAGGGCAGCCCCCTAACAGTGGTGTACAGAGCAGTCTTCAGGAGAGTGAATCACTAGCACCTGTGGTGGACTCCTGACTTTTTAACCCATAAATGCTGAAAGCAAAGTAAAAGGTCAGTGGAGAACTCTGTTGGAACCAGGTGCCCGAAGAGTGTGGTCCAACTCCTGCCCCCAGAGCAAGTGGTGGCAGAGGCACAACAGCTGCCACAGCTGCCACATGGCTGACTCCAGAATGCTTGGCCTGCAGATTGTAGGGGGATCAAGAAACCATTCAGAGGGTAATCATTTTTGCTTTATCCTGCTTGGAGCTGGGTTGCTGTCTTGGGCAGTGGTCCTGGGGAAAGAAACACCAGTGTGCTATTGAGGCATCTGTAGAGAGTACACACTCCTCAGACCTCTGACAACATTTGTGAAAACCTCAGTGATTTAGTAAAAAGCTCTCCACTCTAGAAGCAGAGTTCTACCATGGCAAAGATCTCAAAAGCCAAGTAATTGGCTGGCAAGATGAGCAAGCAGAGGAAGCACTATCAACCCATAGAATCCTTTTTGTCGACAATTAGGATCAAGGCATGGAACAGGAGGAAGACAATGCAGTCAGAACTCCTGCATCAAAAGCCATCAAGAAAGATATGAACTGGTTACAGGCTATGGGGGATCTCAAGAAGGAATTTGAAAATCAAATAAGAGAAGTGGAGAAAAATTGGGAAGACAAATGAGAATGATGCAAGAAAATCATGAAAAATGAGTCAACAGCCTACTAAAAGAGACACAAAAAATACTGAAGAAAATAAGATCTTAAAAAGTAGACTATCTCAAATGGCAAAAGAAGCCCAAAAAGCCAGTGAGAAGAAGAATGCCTTAAAAAGCTGATGGAAAAGGAATTTCAAAAACTCACTGAAGACAATAATTCCTTCAAAATTAGTTTGGAGCAAATGGAAGCTAATGACATTATGAGACATTAAAATACTATAAAACATTTTGAAACAAATGAAAAAATAGAAGGCAATATGAATTATGTCATTGGAAAAACCACTGAACTGGAAAATCGACTCAGGAGAGATAATTTAAAAATTATTGGACTATTTGAAAGCCATGATCAAAAAAAGAGTCTAGAAATCATTCTTCAAGAAATTCTCAAAGAAACTTGCCCTGTTATTCTAAAACCAGAGCGCAAAATAGAAATTAAAAGAATTCATCAATCAGCTCTTGAAAAAGATCCCAAAAAGAAAACTCTTAGGAATATTATAGCCAAATTCCAGAGTTCCCAGGTCAAGGAAAAAATATTACAAGCAATTAGGAAGAAGCAATTTTAGTATTGTAGTAGCATAGTAATGATAACACAAGATCTAACAGCTTCTACATTAAAGGACCAAAGGGCTTGGAATATGATATTCCAGAGGCCAAAGGAGCTAGGATTACAACCAAGAATTACCTACTCAGCAAAACGGAGTATCATGTTTCAGGGGACAATATGGTCATTCAATTTAATAGAGGACTTTCAAACATTCTTGATGAAAAAAAAAAACAGTACTGAACAGAACTTTTAAATTCAAGAAGCAAGAGAAGCATGAGAAAGTAAACAGGAAAAAAAATCATAAAGAAAGTTATTAAAGTTGAACTATTTATATTCCTATATGGAAAAATGATCATTGTAAACTTTTCTTAATATCAGGATAGTTGAAGAATATATATGTTATGTATACACACATTTACATGTTTATATAGGAGGGTGTATGTGTGTATAAATATATATGTGAGTGTATGTATGTGTTCATGTATACATTGAAAGAGGGCACTGGATTGGTTGAATAGGAAGAGATAACTAAAAAGTAAAGTTAATAAACAAGAGAGTAATAGAATGAGGGAAGGAGATAGGGAAACATAGAATAGGGTAAATTATCTCTTATAAAAGAAGCAAGAGAAAACTGTTACAATGGAGGGGAAGAAAGGGAATGGATCAACCTTACTCTCATTGAATTTGGCTTAAGGAGGGAATAGCATACACACTCAAGTGGCTATCTTGCCCTACATGAAAGTATGGGGTAGGGAATAAGAGTGGGGATGATAAAAGGGAGGGCAGAATAGAGGTAAGGGTAGTTAGAAGCACAAACTTTGAAAAAATACAAGGTCAAAGTAGAAAATAAATTGTGTGGGGTTGGGATAGGATGGAGGGATAGGATGTCTTTCACAATGTATCTACTATGGAAACATTTTGCTTAACTACACATGTACAACTTATATTGAGTCACTTATCTTCCCAGTAGGGGTAGGTGATGAGGGAAGAAGGAAAAAAATGGAAATCAAAGTTTTAAAAGCAAACGTTAATAAAAGAGTTTGTTTTCTTTTTATTTTATTTTTTTGGCTTTTTTTTACATGCAACTGGGAAATAAGATATAAAGGATCTGGGTGGAGGACAATGTTTGGGAGGGCAGAGTGGGGTAAGGGGTATTCAGTAGGATTGCTATTTTGGAGTGAGAGTAGGGAAAATATGGGGAGAAACATTTGTAACTCAAAATCTTGTGGAAATGAATGTTGAAAATTAAAAAAAATAAACACATTTTAAAAAAGAACAAAATTAAGATTAAAAAATCACAAAAGAATTGAGAGGGATGCAAGAGTATTACAAAAAAGAGAGAGACAGCAGCTTGAAAAAAGGAAATAACTGCTTAATTCTGCCCTGGAGTCAGAAGGACCTGAGTTCGGAGCCAGCCTCAGACACTTAATCCACACAAAAAAAAACAAAAAACAAAAAAAACCTAGCCGTGTAACCTTGGGCAAGTTACTTAACCCCAATTGCCCTAAAGGGGCGGCCAGGTGGCGCAGTGAGTAAGAGCGCCGGCCTTGGAGTTGGGATGACCCAAGATCAAATCCAGCCTCAGAAAATGAGCACCCACACATAAAATAATGACTAGCCGTGTAACCTTGAGCAAGTTACTTAACCCCAATTGCTTTAATATATATATATATAACTCTGATCTCTTTCCCTTCAAAAATTTTCCCTCCATAAAAAAAAATGAATAGAATTGAGTGTAAAGATAGTTTCTCTCTCTCTCTCTCTCTCTCTCTCTAGTTCTTTCTCTCTCTCTCATACAAATAACCATATATACACACATATATACATGTTTGTACACATGTACCATAAAAATATATATATATATATGTATGTATGTATGTACACACATTCCCTAAACATAATTGTCCTATATAAATATATAACATTATACACTTAGATACACAAAGACAGATGCAAATATAGACATCACCCTTGAATGCCCTATCCCTCTGTTAATATTTAATGTCTTATGGTACATGTAATCAAAGAACATGTCTAGACTAATTTTTGTCTTGTTTCTCATCTGATATTATCTGTCTTATCAGCTTATGAAATATCCCTCAAGGCTCAATTTATTATTAAAACTTTCAGCATTTATAATGAAGAAGGGTGCTGCATGTCAAACCTTTTATGAAGATAAATAAAACTTCTGATTAACTTGACTCTTTACATACCTCCACTCTCTAAATCAATTATATTTTTAAAATAAATCGATATTTTCTGGATATTAAATAAAATAATAAAGGGTTTTTTTTGCCTTTATTTTGGAGGGCAATTGTGGTTAAGTGACTTGCCCAAGGTCACACGGCTAGATTTTGTGTTAAGTGTCTGAGGACAAATTTAAACTCAGGTCCTCCTGACTCCAGGGCTGGTGCTCTTTTTGACTGTGCCACCTAGCCACCTCAATAATAAAGTTTTAAACACATATACATTGGGTGGGGAAAATGAGCAGTGAAATTAGTCATGCATTATTATGAACAAGAATAAAAATGTATGAATATACATGGAACAAAAAGGAGACCTTTTAGGCTGGAAATGAAAAATTTTTGTCAGGGAATTTTCATTTCTTGGGTGGAAACATTTCTTAAGTTTCTTGGTTCAGAGTTGCAAGGGACCCTAAAAGTCATAGAATTCAACAGAGTCATATTATATATGATCAAACTCTAGACTAAGGAGGAAATGTGACACGCCCTAAGTCAGTACAGATGATAAGTGATGGAATAATAATATGAACACTTATTATCCAAATCCAAATCCAATATTCTTTCTGCAAACGGAGTCATTTCTTTGTTAATTAAATAATACATTTGTCTGATTATATACCAAAACAATTTTTTAATATTCTTTTTATAAGATTTTTTGAGTTTCAATTTTGCTTCCCTCTCCACTTCTCCTGGAGGAATAAAAATAGAAAATGAGGAAACAAAAGATAACAATTTAAAAATGAGACCATGATATACTTTGAGAACCTTAAGAAATCAATTAAATAAATTATTTGAAGTGATTAACAATTTTAGTAAAATCTGCAAGATTTAAAATGAATATGCGTAAACCATCAGAGTTTCTAAATACTAAAAATAAAACTCAGTAGAAAGAGATAGAAAAAAGAAATTTCTTTAAAATAAATGCAGACAACGTAAATACTTGTGAATCTTCTTGTCAAGACAGATCTAGAGATTATATGAGCAAAATTATGAAACAAGTTTCACACAAAGACAAACCCAAACAATTATAGAAATATAAATTGCACATGGGTAGGCTGAGCCAATATAAGGAAAATGGCAATTCTACTTAAGATAAACTTCCTTATTCAATGCCATGCTAATCAAACTACTAAAGAATTATTTTATAGAGTTAAAAATAGTAATAGCATTCATATGGATAAAGAAAAAAAAATCAAGACTATCAAGGGGAATTCCAGGTTGTCAGGAACATCCATCAGATATTCTCAGTCAGATGTGTAGTTTCTGTTTGAGAAACAGCAAGAAAGGAGTCAAAGGATCTTGTCAAATGATCACAGGGTAAGTTTAGAGAGGGTGTAAGGCATAAAAAAAACTGGAAAGCTTGCAAAGCAGGATAGAAAAGATTTTAAAAATCAAACAGAGGGGTTTTTATTTGATCATGGAGGAGATGGGGGCCACTTAAACTTAATGGGGGAATGAGAGATGACATGCTGAGAAATTGTATTTTAGGAAGACCACTTTCACACCTGAGAGGAAGATGAACATGATTGGGGTGACACTTGTAGCAGGAAGACCAACCAGCAAGATGAGTCTGAGGTTCTTAATTTAAAAAGTGGGTATTATAATAATAGACACTTCACAAAGTTATTATGTAATCAATCAATAAGCATGTCTTCAAAGTTTACTGAGTGCCAAACATCATGCTAAAAACTGTGTGATCATGGTCAAAATAAAATAATAGCTTATTTAATTAAAAAGATTATATTCTGTTGGAGGGAAGCAGAATTTATAAATTGTGTAAAAAGCCATGATATTCAATCCACCCAAAAAATAATGTACTTTAATTGGGGAAAATATTTGCAGTTGAGATCATGAAAAAAGCATTATTTAGAAAATGACATATGATTGGAACATTGAATGAAACTGAGAATTGTAAGGTATAATGGGATGAGAATGGATTTATTTTATGGAGGATATCCTCTAAAGAAGGACGGGAACCAAAAATGGAGTGGCAGTTGTGAGAAATTATATGAAAGATATTTGGCAGCACCAAAGATTGTACAGAGGTCAGTATTGCATATAAAGGTTTAAGGGGATTTAGGTTCAGGTTACAAAATGTTTAAAATGTGAAACTGTAAAATTATTAAAAATAATAGCATCTACTTCCAAGGGTTATTGTGAACATCAAATGAGAAGATAATTATAAAGTGCTTCATTACAGTACCTTGCACATATCAAGTTCTGCATGAATGTATGATCTACTGTAGTTTACTGAGGAGTGGACTTACAAGAACAAATCAGTATGTAAAATCCTTTGTAAAATTTAAAAAGATACATACAAAACATAGAAACAACCTGTTAATATAATGAACATGATGATATTTGGGGCTCATGTTGGTAATGTTTGGAAATCTCTCATTACTACATATGTCATTGATTGAAAAAGAGTGAATAGTGGCAAAAAGCCACTTAATACTTATAGAGAGGGAGCTGAGAAAAGGAAATAGTTGAGTCTACATTACTAGACGTCTTTGAGAGCTGAGATTTTGCATTTGCATTCTAATTTTTCAAGGTCATCTTCATTTAATAATGAAGAATTATAGTACTTTCATGTACACAATATGTTTTCATTATTGGTTTAGTAACATTTTGTTCATATTCATGATCATTTGAAGTATACATGTTTATATGATGTGTTTGGTAGAAGGAAATCAAATGCTGCACAGGTGAATAAATGTCTTTTCAATTCTTTGGGGTGCTTTGTTTTTAGTGACAACTAATTTTATTGCCTAGATATAATAATTAGACTGAACTTGGAGGAAACTCAGTGGAGTCCTAAAGAGATTTTTCATCTTTTTTTCATTGTCTAAATTTGGCTGTCCTCATGAGAGATTCAAGGGGATAGGATTAATGACCCCTCCTGTACTTTATCCCTCCATTTGATTGATAGGCTTTTGCTATAATTGTATACTAGCTGTTCTTGTTTAGCTGGATCCATCACATTGAGCAGCAACTTCCTCACTTTGCAAACCACAGGTCTCATCTGTCTTCTCCACTAAATTATCAAGAATAATTACATTTATGCTTCATTGGTAATTTCTTAAGCACATTTTAACTGGAAATTTAGTTTAATCTCCTGAATGGAGAAGAATGTTGGTTGATAAGGCTCTTGAAGTTTATAAAGCAGTCTGAATAAAAATAATGACATTTTCTTCAACTATGAAAAATAAATCAAAGTGAGCATCTCAAAGTGATCAGTGATTGTTTCTTTAGATTTTCACATTTGACAACTCAATCTATCAACTATTCAGTAAGCATTCATGAAGCACCTACTATGTATCAGGCATTGTAATAGAAATTGGTGATATAAAGACAAAAAAGCAAAACAGTTCTTATCCTCAGGGACATGATGCTTTAATTGAAAATTCAACACACACACACATACACATAGATAAATAGATAGATATAGATTTATAGATATATCAAGATACATACATAAATAGCAGTTATAAGTTAAAAAAAACTTCTATTGGAGTCACACATGATTAATATGAATTGTGCATAAAAAAATATAGTCCTTAATTTCCCCCAAAAATGAGGTAGAGAAAGGAGATACCTGGGAGTATTGGAGGGCATCAGGAAAGATTCCATGCAGAATATGATGCCGGAGGTGAGCTCTGAAAGAAAGTTGAGATTCAAAAGACAGAAGTGAGATTAGCATTCATCACTATCAGGCATGGGGGAAAATACATTAATGGGATGTGGAAGGATGTATATAAAGAAGATCACTATGACTGATTTATTAAGACTGGAGTATGTTTTTTTTTTAAAAGCAATAAGAAATAGGGGAAAAGGATGCATGCATAGATAGGTCCTGGTTGAAAGGAGTCAGAATATAAAATATAATTTTATATAAACGAATACATACTAGAGAAAGAGAGAGAGAGAGAGAGAGAGAGAGAGAGAGAGAGAGAGAGAGAGAGAGAGAGAGGATAAGGAAATAATATGTCCAAAGCTGTACTTGAGGAAAATCATAGAAGCAATTATGGGACATTGGCAAAAGAAGGCAATCCGGTAATTCATGTCAATCATCACTCACTTCAAACTAATATGATCATAAATCTAGATAGTCTTCAAGTATAATTATTTTTATTTAGAATTCAAGACAATATTTTTAAGGGGAAGATTTTATAAATGCTCATTTCATTTACTAATTCTTTTTTGTCTGTATTAATTTGTTCGCTTACTTTTAGTTTACAAGACTCAACTCCATAATTCCTTGAATTTCAAATTTTCTTTCCTTCCCTCCATTCAATCTGCCACCTCAATTATTCTATTTTCTCTCTCCTTTCCCATTGACTCTCCTCAAAATTGTTTTGCCTTTCACAACTGCTCTCTATTCTATCTCACAACCACCTTCTCTTATTCCCTTTCTCTCCTACTTTCTTGTAGATTATAATGAATTTCTATACTCAATTGAGTATGTGTTATTTCCTTTTTAAAACAATTCTCATGAGAGTAATGTTCACTCGCTGCCCTCATCTTGTCTATCAACCCCTCTATTGTAAAAGCTTTTTCTTTACTCTTTTTTTTTGCTTTTTGGAGGGCAATTGGGGTTAATTAACTTGCCCAAGGTTACAGGGCTAGGTTTTTGTTTGTGTGTGCGTTAAGTATCTGAGGCCGGAACCAAACTCAGGTCCTTCTGACTCCAGGGCCAACGCTCTACTCACTGCGCCACCTAGCCGCCCCTTTACTCTTTTCTGTGAGATAATTTAGTCCATTCTGCCCCTCCCTTCCCTTTTCTCCTAGAGCTTTCCTCCTTCTCACCCTTTCATTTTATTTTTTAGATATCATCCTTTCATCTTCAACTCACACTGTCTATATATACTCCTTCCAATTTTCTTACAAAAAATGAGAAAGTTCTTGCGAATTATAAGGATCATCTTCCCATGTAGGAATGTCAACAGTTTAATCTTATTATGTCCCTCATGATTTCCCTTTTCTGTTTACCTTTTTAGTCTTCTCTTGAACCCTGTACTTTAAAGTGAAATTTTCTATATAACTGTTCTTTTCATCAAGAATCCCTGAAACTCCTCAATTTCACTGAATGTACATTGTTTTTTCTCCTAAAGGATTATATTGTTTTTATGTTTAGGTATTTCTTGGTTATAATCCTAGTTCATTTGACCTCTGGAATATCATATTCCAATCCCTCCGATCCTTTAATACAGAAGCTGCTAAATCCTGTGTTATCCAGATTGATATTTGATACTTGATGATACTCCATGATCCCTGAACCATGATACTTTAATTGTTTCTTCTCCTTGAAATATCTTCTCTTTGACCTGGGTGCTCCAGAATTTGTCTATATCTATTCCTAGGGGTTTTCATTTGGGGATCTGTTTCAGGATGTAACTGGTGGTTTATTTAAATTTTTTATTTTATCCTCTTGTTCTTGAATATCAGGACAGTTTTTATTGATAATTTCTTAAAAGATGATGTCTATGTTCTTTTTTAATCATGGCTTTCAGATAGTCCAATGATTTCTAAATTATCTATATTAGATCTGTTTTCCAGGTGAATTGTTTGTTCATTAAGTTATGTCACATTGTCTTCTATTTTTTTCATTCTTTTGGTTATTTTTTATTGTTTCTAGGTTTTTCATAAAGTAATTAGCCCCTATTTGCTCAAATTTTTAAGGAATTATTTTCTTCAGTGAGCTTCTGTACTTTCTTTTCCATTTGTTTAATTCAACTTTTTAAAAAGTTTTTTTTTCCTTTCCTTCAGTGATTTTTTTCTGCATCTTTATCCATTTGACCAATTTTGCTTTTCATGGCATTCTTCTCGTCATTGAATTTTTGTACCTCTTTTACCATTTTGTCCATTCAGTCACTTTCTCTATTTTCTTTTTTGGAGGGGAGAAGGCAGGACAATTGTGGTTAAGTGACTTGCTCAAAGTCACATGGCTAGTAATTGTTAAGTGTCTGAGGCCAGGTTTGAACTCAGGTTCTCCTGATTCCAGGGCTAGTGCTCTATCCACTGTGCAACCTGGCCGCCCCTATTCAGTTCCTTAAGGTATTATTTCCCTTAGTATCTTATTGTCCATCCTTTAATGACCTGTTTACTCTTTTTTCACAATTTATTTTGTCACTCTCATTTCTCTTTCCATTTTTTCTTCTATCTCTCTTACTTGATTTAATAAATCTTTTTTAAGCTGTTCTTTGACCTGAGACCAAATTCATATTTTATATTCTTTGAAGCTTTGGGTACTTGAGCTTTGACTTTGTTATCCTCTTTTGAGTATATATTTTCACCTTGCTTGTCACTACAATATCTTTCTATGGTGAGCTTTTTTTTTCTGTTGTTTGCTTATTTTTCTAGAGTACTTCTTGACTTTCAATGCTTTTTTTTTTTTTGCTTTTTTGGAGGGCAATTGGGGTTAAGTAACTTGCCCAAGGTCACACAGCTAGGTTTTTTTGTTTTGTGTGTGCATTAAGTGTCTGAGGCCGGATCCGAACTCAGGTCCTTCTGATTCCAGGGCCGACGCTCTACTCACTGTGCCACCTAGCCACCCCTCAATGCTTTTTTAAAAATTAATGCTGTTTTCAGGCTGGAGGTCATACACTCCTAATCTTCAGGGATTTTGTGCAGCCCTTTTCAGAGATAATTCTAGGGACCTTTAAGTTTTCAGTTCTTCCAAGGTGTTGTTTTGGGAGTCATAGGACCTGTGTTAACATCCTACCTCCATAAATCAATATTTGTGTAATACTGCACAAGTCATTTTACCTCTCAGGGCCTCAGTTTCTCTATTAATAAAAAGAGGAAATTGGATTAGATAGGCTCTGATTTCCATTATAGCACTAAATGTCTAATTCTTGAACCCAGTTTAAGTCTTCTTTGAGGAAGAAGGAAGGTCAGCCCTCACTGTTTAGTGTAGGGTCCTTATGGGAAAAGAGGGCTATGCTACTAAATGTTCAAATCAAAAATAAATATGGTCATATACACAACTCTGTATGTGTGAGGATATCTTTCTTTGTCCATTGATTCATCCCTCCCAGTGTCCTGTAGACAAAAACAAAAAAATCTGGGAACAGACTTCCTGGAGCAATTGACATTACAAAATTCCTTCTTGCTCACAAAGCTTTAGAGGAGGCAAAGAGACTACAGCATCTGAAGGTAGCTTAACACAGGTCCTATGACTCCCAAACATAGAAGGTATTATTTTGCTTTGTTGGTGTCTTCCCTTAAGAAAGCTGTAAAATTATTTGAAAATTCCAGCTATTAGTATCCCATATGGTAAGTTCAGGTTCTATTAAAACAGCTCCACAAGTGATATGCATGGGGACAAACAGGTGTTGCACAATGTGCTGAGACTCATTTATGCAATGATTCACTCCCAATGCCACATCAATCTTTCATGTTGATTGGTGAAGTTGTAGATATTTTTTGTTTAACGGGTTACACCTGCTTACAATATACACAGAAAGCAATTAAAATGGCTTAATATTATGGTGCATCTAGCATACTAAGGCAGCATATATATTGGATGTGAATTGCAGTCAGACATTTTTCCCTTTTAAATCAAGCAAAAATATTTCCTAAATTGCTATAATTGAATTTAGAGAGGGAATGGATAGAAACATCTTTTATGTAATGTGTTTCTCATTTAGACTGTAAGGTAGAGGAGGGTGTACAAGATCACTTATTCACTGGGGCCATAGATATTTCTGTTGAGATCATTTCTGTCTATTAAGTACTAGTACAAAGGTTTGATAGGGTTACTTCAGAGACATTTTTTTTACTTTTTAAAAAAAATTTACTCTGCTTTTGCTTACAGTGAAGCATGAGAGTAGGTTCACTGAATGTCAGAATTAAGCGTGTGTTATAAAATTTGACCAGTGGGTTAGTATATACTTTAATGTTATTGTCCATGTTTCTTAAATCGGGGAGTTCTATTAAAGAGTCTTAATATAACATTTTATTTTGCATAACTGATTTCTTTAACTCTAGCCTTTTAATAGGTATGCCAAATTTTCTCTTTGCATTATTCTGATTTATTCTATTAATTTATCTATCCATTCATTCATTCATTCATCTATGGTTTATTTGTTTGCTTTCTTACTTGTTCCCTTACTTATTTGCTTATTATATTGACCAACTCCTATTATGTTTGTTTCTCATCTTTTTTCTCTTTGCTTGATAGAGAGAAGAAATGGACTAATTGGAAGTGCAAAAGAGTCCTTTCCACCTCTGAAAAATGTAAACAGGGTGTGCAAAGGAGATACCAGTTTTAAAGTATTTATTTATTATTTAAAGCATTAAGTTCCACAAACCCTTGAGTTTCAAATGTTCTTCCCCTTCCTTCCCCCCCCACAATGGCATGTAATCACATATAGGTTCTACAAATACCTTCACATTGAACATTAGTCATTTTATAAAGAAAGATTATAGCCAATGAAGAGAACAATGAGAAAGAAGGGACAAAAAAAGCACACACATAAATGAGAAAGAGCAAATAGTACTTCAATCTGTAGACTCTGTAGTTCGGTCTCTGGATTTGGATATCCCTCTCCATTATGAGTCTTCTGTAGTTGTTCTCCAACCTTGTACTGCTGAGTGGAGCAAAGTTAGTTGTCACACATATGATGTGTTTGTAATTGTGTGCAAAGTTCTCCTGGTTCTGTTCTACTCACTCAGCATCAGTTTATATAACTCTCTAAGTTATCATGAAGCCTGTCTGCTCCTCATTTCTTATAGCACAATGGTATTCCATTACATTCATATACCACAACTGGTTTAGCCATTCTTCAATTGGTGGGCATCCCTTTGATTTCTAATTCTTTGCCACAACAAATAGAAATGCTATAAATATTTTTGTACATACAGTTCCTTTGCCCACTTCTGTGATTTCTTTGGGATACAGTCCTAGAAGTGGTATTGCTGTGTCAAAGGGTATGTACTTTCTATTGCCCTTTGGGCATAGTTCCAGATTGCTCTCCAGAATGGTTGGATCAGTTCACAAGTCCACCAACAATGCATTAATGTTACAATTTTTCCACATCCTCTCAAGCATTTTTCATTTTCCTCTTTTGTTATCTTAGCCAATCTGACTGGTGAGATGCAGTATTTCAGAGTTGTTTTGATTTGCAGTTCTCTAATCAATAGTGATTTAGAGCATTTTTTTCATATGCTTATAGATATTTTCATTGCTTCCTCTGAAAACTGTCTATCCATATCCCTTGACGATGTATCAATTGGGGAATGATTGAATTCTTACATATTCAACTCAATTCTCTGTATATTTTAAAAATGAGTCCTTTATCAGAAACACTAGTTGCAAAAATTCTTTCCCAATGTCCCACTTCCCTCCTAATCTTTGTTACATTGAGGTTTTTTGTACAAAACCTTTTCAATTTAATATAATCAAAATTATACATTTTGTATTTCATAACGCTCTCTAACTTTTATTTGGTCATAAAATGTTTCCTTCTCCATAAATCTGACAATAAACTATTCCTTTCTTTCCCAAATTTCTTATATTATCAGCCTTTATACCTTGATCATACACCCATTTAGACCTGATTTTGGCATATGGTGTAAGATAAAGATCTATGCCCAGTTTCTTCAATACTATTTTCCAGTTTTCTCAGCAGTTTTTGTCAAATAATGTTCCAGAAGCTGGGGTATTTGGGTTTATCAAACAGTAGATTACTACAATCATTTACTTCTGTGTCTCAAGTACTTAACCTATTCTACTGATCCACTAATCTATTCCTCATCCAGTACCAAGTAGTTTTGATTACTGCTGCTTTATAATATAGATTAAAATCTGGTATGGCTAGGCCACCTTCCTTAGCATTTCATTTCATTAATTCTCTTGATATTCTGGAATTTTTGTTGTTCCAGATGATTTTTTTTTTTACTATTTTTTCATGCTTTATAAAATGTTTTTGGGAGGTTGATTGGTATGACACTAAATATGTAAATTAACTTAGGTAAAATTATTATTTTGTTATATTGGCTCAACCTAGCCATAAGACACTGATGGTTTTTCTTCCAATTATTTAGATCTGACTTTATTTGTGTGTAAAGTGTTTGGTAATTGTGTTTGTATAGGTCCTGGGTTTGTTTTGGCACATGGATTCCCAAATATTTTATAATGTCTACAGTAACTTTAAATGGAATTTTTCTTTCTATTTCTTGTTGTTAAATTGCTTTTTTTAATTTAATTTTTTTAATTTTAAGAAATGCTTTATTAACTTCTGGTTTACATCATTCATTTTAGCCAGATTTTGTGTTACAATTTTTCCCCATTTTCCCCCTACACACCACCCCAGAATAGCAGTCCCACAAGATATCCCCTCATCCAATCTGCTCTCTCCCATATCTTCTCCCATACCCTCTTTGGCCTGGGCTTGGCTCCCAGGGCATTGTGCTGTGCTGTGCTGGCCGCTCCCTGAAGGGCTGCTGGGCTGTTCTCAGTGGGATGTTAGCTTCTCTGTGTTGCTCTGTGGGTGCTGGAGCTCCAGAAGTTGTTCAGAGTCCACTTTTTACATTGTTTGGAAGTGGGGTGGGCGGGAGCACCATGGAAGTGCTTTTTCTACTCCACCATGTTGGCTCCCCATGTTAAATTTCATTAGAAATATATCGGAATGCTGCGGGTTTATGTAGATTTATTTCTTATCCTGCAGCTTTGCTAAATTTATTTATTTTCTCAAGTAAATTTTTACTTGATTCTCTAAGATTATCTAAGTATATCATCATATCTTCTGCAAAAGAGGGATAGCTTAGTCTCTTCTTTGCCTAATCTGATTGCTTCAATTTCTTTTTTTTCTTATCTTATTGCCAATGATAATATTTCTAGTACCAAATTGAATAAGAGGGGTGATAATGTTTTTCCCCCAATCTTATTGGAAATGCTTCTAGCTTATCCCCATTACATATAATACTTGCTGATGGTTTTTGATAGATGCTAGTTATTGTTTTAAAGAAGACTCCATTTATTCCTATACTTTCTAGCATTTTTAATAGGAATGTGTGTTGTATTTTGTCAAAAGCCTTTTCTGCATCTATTGAGATAATCCTATGTATAATTAATCCTACCTGATCAAAGTGCATAATTCTTTTTTTTTAACTTCTGGTTTACATCATTCATTTTTGTCAGATATTGAGTTACAATTTTTTCCCCATTTTTCCCCTACCCACCACCCCAGAAAAACAGTCACACAGGACATCCCCTCATCCAATCTGCTCTCTCCTATCTCTTCTCCCATACCCCCTTTGACTTTTCCAATACAGCAAGGTGAATCCCCACACCCCATTGCCCGCACACCTTATCTCCCAATTATATGCAAAATAGTATTAATCATAGTATTTATATATTATTTTTAAAAATTGATTTTAAAGGGAAGATAAGCAACTCAGTATATACTGTACATGTGTAGCTATGCAAAACATTACCATAGTAGATATTTTGTAAAAGACTGACTGTATTTCCCTCTCTCCCATCCCAACTTCAATCTGGTCCTCTCCCCACCTTGATCCTGTGCCTTTTCAAAAGTGGGTGCTTCCAACATCCCTCACCCCCAGCCTGCCCAGCCCTCCACCACCTTTCTCCATCCCCCTCACCCCCCATGCTCCTGTAGGGGGGGACACCCTATTTAGTATGCATGTCATTCTCTCCCTGGTACAAATTCAATGAAAATAAGATTTTGCCTTTTTGACTTCCTGTTCCTCCCCTCCAGTGCAACCACCTTCCTGTGGCTCCTCTACAAGAGACAGTTCACCCCACTGTCTCTCCCCATTCCCCCTCACCACATTACTCTTTCACCTCTTAACCTCAACTTTTAAGTATGATCCCTTCCTATTAAATTCGACCTGTGCCCTCTATGTATACCTGAAAACATATATACCCACATTCACATATATACCCACATTCACATATATACCCACATTCATATACCCATATGCTCTTCTTCAACTATTTTTATACTGAGAAGAGTTTCATCAGTTACAGCTATTGTTTTTCCCTGTAGCAATGTAATAGTTCAACTTTGATAAGTTCCTTTTGATTTCTTTTCCCTAATTACCTTCTCAAGCATATCTTGCTTCTTGGATCTGAATGTGAAATTTTCTATTCAACTCTGGTTTTTTCCTCAAGAATGCTTGAAAGTCCTCTATTTCACTGAATGACCAAATTTTCCCCTGAAACAAAATACTCAGTTTTGCTGGGTAGGTGATTCTCAGTTTTAATCCCAGGTCCTTTTTACCTGTGGAATGTCATTTTCCATGCCCTTCAATCCCTCAGTGTAGAAGCTGCCAGATCCTGTGTTATCCTGATTGTGTTTCCACAATATTGAAATTGTTTCTTCCTGGCTGCTTGTAGTATTTTCTCCTTGATCTGGGGATTCTGGAACCTGGCTATAATATTTCCGGGAGTTTTCTTTTTGGGATCTTTTTCAGGAGGTGATCTCTGGATTCTTTCAACCTCTATTTTGCTCTCTGGTTCTAAAACATCAGAGCAATTTGCCTTGAGAATTCCCTGAAGGATGATTTCTAGATTTTTTCTTTGATCATGGCTTTCAGGTAGTCCAATAATTTTTAGATTGTCTCTCCTTGTTCTATTTTCCAGGTCAATAGTTTTTCCCATGAGATATTTCACATTGCCTTCTATTCTTTCATTTGTTTGGATCTGCTTAATAGCATCCTGGTGTCTCATAAAGTCACTAGCTTACATTTGCTCCAGTCTAACTCTGAAGGAATGAATCTCCTCAGTAAGCTTTTGAGATTCTTTTTCCATCTGGCAAATTCAGCTTTTTAAGGCATTCTTCTCCTCATTGCCTTTTGAGCCTCTTTTGCCATTTGAGTTAGTCTATGTTTAAGGTATTATTTTCCTCAGTCAGGCTGTTGACTGTCATTTCATACTTTTCTTGCATCTTTCTAATTCCTCTTCCCAATTTTTCCCCTTCTTCTCTTATCTGCTTCTTAAGGTCCTCTATTGCCTATAACCAGCTCATATTTTCATTTGGAGCTTTTGGTGCAGGATTTCTGACCTCATAGTCCTCCTCCTGTTTCATGCTTTGATCCTCTTTGCCCCCAAAATAGGAGTCTAATGTTGAATTTTTCTGTTTATTTTGTTTCCTTTGCCTGGGCATGTTGCCACTCAATTACTTGCCTTTGGGGCTTGTTGCCACAATAGGACTTTGCCAACAGCCGGGGGAACTTCCATCCTAAATGTTGGGTTTTTCTCAACTTCTGAAGGTATTAGTTGGGTGGCCTCTGTGAAGCCTCCACACACTCTTGCAAGCTGGTCACATACCCCAAGACATCTACCACAGACCATAATCCAGATCCAAGTAGGATAAAGCAAGAGTGCTTACCCCCCAGATTGATTGCTGGATTCCCCTACAGTTACCAGGCAAAGAGCTGAAGTTGCAAAGTGGCCACATGCACAGGCTGTGCCTACTCCTAAGCAACTTCTCACCCTCAGGGGAAGAAGCTGATGCATTCTCCCAACCAGTCCCAAAGTCCATAGGGCACTGACCTCTCACTTTGTCCTAGGCATCTATGTGTTGATAATTCTGGAAATGCCACAGCTGCTGGTGTTCTGGTGTCCCTCCAGCTGGCTGCTGCTCTGGCCACCCTTGTGCTAAAACCAAGACTCACATGGGCCTGGGCTCAGCTCACAGAGTGATGCGTTGTCTGCTCTCTGTTGGGATGTTGGGCTGTCCTCAGGGGGAGGTTAGCTTCTCTGTATCATTTTGTGGGTTGTGGACCTCCAGAGATCATTCAGAGTCCCTCTTTTACATAATTTTGAAGTGATGTGGGTTGAAGCACCATGGAAGTGCTGTTTCCACTTTGCCATCTTGAATCCATCCCCCCGAAGTGCATAATTCTTATGATAAATTGCTGTATTTTTGCTAATATTTCATTTAAAATGTTAGTACCTATATTCCTAAGGAAAATTGGTCTATAATTGTCTTACTCCATTTTGTCCCTTCCCATTTTAGGTATCAGTACCATATTTGTATCATAGCAGAAAATTTGGTAGGACGCCTTCTTCTCCAATTTTCCCAAATACTATGTAGACTGTTGGAAACTATTTTTCTTTAATATTTGATAGAATTCACTATTAATTCTATCTGGCTTTGGAGATTACTGCTAGGGATTTCACTAATGGCTTGTTCAATTTCTTTTTCTGAAAAGATGTTATTTAAGTGTTTTATTTCCTCTTCAGTTAATCTAGGCAAATTGTATTTTTTGTAAATATTCATCCATATCATTAAAGTTGCCAAACCTATGGGAATACAATTCAATAAAAGAATTCCTAATGATTGTTTTAATTTCCTCTTCATTGGAGATAGATTCACCCTTTTCGGTGTTGATTCTAATGATTTTGTTTTCTTCTTTCTTTCTTTCTTTCTTTCTTTCTTTCTTATCATATTGACTAAAGGTCTATCAACTACATTTTTTTACAAAACCAGCTCTTAATTTTAATTATTAATTCAATAGTTGTCACAATTTCAATTTTATTTATCTCTCCTTTTGTCAGTATTTGAATTTAGCATTCAATTGGGGATTTTCAATTTTTTTTTCTTTTTCTAGGTTTTTCAGTTGCATAGCCAATTTATTGATGTCCATTTTCTCTATGTTATTCATGTATGCATTGAGAATTAAAAAAAAAAACTTCTCCTAAGAACTGATTTTGCTGCAACCCACAAGTTTTGGTATGTTGTCTCACTGTTGTCTTTCTCTTGAATGAAGTTATAGATTGTTTCTATACTTTCTTGTTTGACCAAATAGCTGTTGAGTATTACATTATTTAGTTTCCAATTAGTTTTTCCTCTATTTTTCCATGGCCCTTTATTACATATAAATTTTATTCCATCATGATCTGAGAAGGATGTATTTATTATTTCTGCATTTCTGCACTGAATTGTGAGGTTTTTTTGCCCTAGCAGATGGTCAATTTTTCTATGTGTGCCACGTACTGCAGAGAAGGTATATTTCTTTTTATCCCCGTTCAGTTTTATTCAGAGAACTATCGTATCTAACCTCTCTGAAATTATATTTACCTCCTCAATTTATTTCTTGTTTATTTTGAGGTTTGATTATCAAGTTCAGAGAGGGGAATATTGAGGTCTCCCACTAATATACTTTTGCTAACTATTTCTTCTTCTAACTCCCTTAACTTCTCCTCTAGGAATTTGGATGCTATTTCTTAGTACATGTATGTTTAGTAAATACACTGCTTCAATTCCAATGGTGCCTTTAAACAGGATATAGTTTCCTTCCTTATCTCTTTTAGTTAGATCTAGTTTTGCTTTTGTTTTATATGAGATAAGGATTTCCTGTTTTGGTTTTTTTTTACTTTAGCTGAAGCATAATATGTTCTTTTCCACCTGTTATGTTTACCCTATGTGTATTCCCATTTTTTTTTAATTTTATGGTTATTTTTAGTTTTCAGCATTCATTACCACAAAATTTTGAGTTATAAATTTTCCCCTGTCTTCCCCCTCTCCACCACCCCAAAACAGCAATCCCCCTGAATTCTCCCTCACCATATCTTCTCTTTCCTATATCCTCCTCCATTCCCCATCCAACTTTCTATTAGGGCAAGATGGATCTCCATAACCCAGTACCTGTATATCTTACTTCCCAGTACATGTAAAAATAATGATGATGATGACAATGATGATGGAGATAATATTTTTTTAAACATTTGATTTTGAAATTTTGTTTTCCAGATTCTGTCCCTTCTTCCCTCATCACCCACCCTTACTCGGAAGATATTCAAATCAATATAGGTTGTATATGTGTAGTTAAGCAAAACATTTTGATAGTGGATGTATTGTGAAAAACTGACTATATTTCCCTCTATCCTATCCCACCCCCACTTATTCTACTTTCTACTTTGACCCTGTCCCTTTTCAAAAGTGTGTGCTTCTGTCTATCCACTCCCCAATCTGCCCTCCTTTCTATCACCCCCTCTCTTATCCCAACCCCCCCCCACTTTCCTATCAGGTGAGATACCCAGTTGAGAATGTATGTTATTCTCTCCTTAAACCAAATTCAATGAGACTAAGGTTGACCTGTTCCCTTTTGCCTTTCTCTTCTTCCCCTCCATTGTAACAGTTTTCCCTCGACTGTTTTAGATAAAATAATTTACTCTATTCCATCTTTATCTCCTCTCATGATATTTCTCTCTTATTTCTTAATTTTATTTTTAAAAATATCATCCCTTCCTACTCTATTGATCCTGTGCACTCTGGTTCTGTATACCTGTATACATATATACACATACTCACATATGTATTCATCTGCACATATACATTAGACATACACACACACACACACACACACACACACACATTTATATTCCCTTATATTCCCTGAGAAAATTTTAAGTTACAATTGTCATTTTTCCACATAGGAAAGCAAAAGATTCAACTTCGATAAGTTCTTTATGATTTGTTTTCCAAGTTTACTTTCTCATTCTTCTCTTGATTCATGAATTTGAATGTCAAATTTTCTATTCAACTCTGTTTTTTCATCAAGAATGCTTGAAAGTTCTCTGTTTCATTGAATTACCATATTATCCCCTGAAACATTATAATCAGTCTTGCTGGGTACATGATTCTTGGTTTTAATCCTAGCTCTTTGACCTCTGGAATATCATATTTGAAGCCTTTGATTCCTTAATGTGGAAGCTGCTAGATCTTGTGTTATCTTGATTGTGTTTCCACAATATTCAAAGTGTTTCTTCTTGGATGTTTGTAATATTTTTTTCCTTGTTCTGGGAACTCCCGCACCTGGGTATAATATACCTAGGAGTTTTGCTTTGGGGATCTTTTCCAAGAGGTGATCAGTGAATTCTTTCAATTTCTATTTTGCCCTCTTGCTCTAGAATATCAGGGCAATTTTCCTTGAGATTTTTTGAAGAATGATTTCTAGCTTCTTTTTTTGATTGTGGCCTTCAGGTAGTCTAATAATTTTTAAATGATCTCTCCTGGATCTATTTTCCAAATCAGTGCTTTTTCCAATGAGATATTTCACATTGCCTTCTATTTTTTCATTTGTTTGGATATGTTTAATAGTATCTTGATTTCTCATAAAGTCATTTGTTTCCATTTGCTCCAATCTAATTCTGAACGAATTATTCTCTTCAGTGAGCTTTTGAAATTCTTTTTCCATCTGGAAAATTCAGCTTTTTAAAGCATTCTTCTCCTCATTGGCTTTTTGGGCTTCTTTTGCCATTTGAGTTAGTATATTTTTTAAAGTGTTATTTTCTTCAGTCAGGTTGTTGACTCTCATTTCATAATTTTCCTGCATCATTCACATTTCTCTTCCCAATTTTTCCTCCACTTTTCTTATTTGGTTTTCAAAATGCTCCTTAAGCTACTCTACAGCATGTTACCAGTTATTTTTTTTTCTTGGAATCTTTTGGTGCAGATCTAACTCAGTTGTCTTTCTGCCATTCCATGCTTTGATCCTTTTTGTCCCCAAAAAAGGAATCCAAAGTTGGATTGCTGTGCTTTCCTTGCTTCCTTTGCTTTCTCTTGTTGCTCCTCAATTACTTGACATTTGAGATTTTTGCCACAGTAGAACTCTGTTTCCAGAGAGAAGAGCTTTGTCCCAAATCACTGGTGATTTCACAGCAGCCAGAGCTATTCGTTGTGTCTCCTCTCTACAGACACCACAAGCTCTGACACCTGGTCCAACATCCCAGGATCTCCACCCAAAAGAGCTATACAGATCCAAGCAGGTTAAAGCCAGAGTGATTGCCCTCTTTTTATTTTTTTAAGCAATTGGTTTTAAGTAACTTGTTTAAGGTTACACAGCTAGTTATTTTTATGTGTGGGTCCTAATTTTCTGAGGCTGGAACGCAGGTCCTCCCGACTCTGGGGCCAGTGCTCTTACTAACTCTGCCACCTAGCCACCCCTGTGATTGCCCACTTAATGGTCACTTGATACCCTTACTATCTGCAGGCCACGAGATCTGAAGCAGCCATGCCATGGTGGCTGGAGGGCTGCCTCACCTCCACCATGTCTTGTCCCAGGGGGAAAGGATACCAATTTTCTCCTTTGTTCCCTCCTTTTCCAACAGATTTCCACACTGACCTTTTACTTTGTCTTTGACATTTATGGGTTGATAATTCTGGAAACTGACACAGCTGCTGGTGATCCCCTCTCCTGAAGTCTGCTCTAGCTGCTGCTGGTGAGGGCAACCCTGAGGCTAAAACAGCAGGCTCACTAAGGGCTGGGCTCTTCTCCTAGCATGCTGGGATGCACCCTGCCTGTAGGTCTTCTGTGTTGCCTTCAGTGGGTGATTTGTTTCTCTCTGTTACTTTGTGGATTCAGTACCTCTAGAGTTTATCTACAGTCTTATTTTATAAGTATTTGAGGTGGTTATGGGAGGATCTCACAGTGTTTTTCTGTTTCTACACTGCCATCTTGACTCTGCCCTGTATTTTTCTCTTTCCCAGCTCTGACAGATCCCCAGCCCTGCAGTGTTAAGCCTGGGAATTGCCTCTGTGGTTGGTGAATCATCTTGCCCTGGCTTGCTCCTGCTGCATCTGCCTCTTCACCCATGTGGCCATCCACTTCCGTAAGGAGATACACTATAATAGTGAAAAACCTTGAAATAATCACACTAAAGGGGCTATTGACACCAATTTGTATTCAAATTCTGAATACCAAGACCTGGAATTGGTCCTCTGATACTTTTCTTTTTAAGAAAAGGATCAGCACAACTTAGAAAATAGTTTTTTTTTTTAAACAGACTAATTTTGAGAAAATTGTTTAAATTACAACATACATATGATACTTGGATGGGGATAACTGCTATAAGAGTGAGCTTGACAATTCACAGTAGCCTAATGACACTGCCCTCTAATAGTCTCTTCTGAATTCTTCCAGCCCCCATTTAAAACCTTGACCCAACTTCCTAGTCATTAAGGCTCTCAACCTCTTATTCTTCTTTGTCTCCTTTGCCCAAAATATCTAGATAGTTAAAGATTTTTTGTTATTTATTTATTTTTGATATCCCTTGAAACCCCCTTCTACTTTCCTCTCACATCCACCACTTCAATCATTAGCATCCATCTGACAACTATGACAATCACTTAGCTTCTTCTCCTACTTCCAGTTTCTGCTTCAAAAAAGTCTGTATGATACAAAAAATATATATTCTTTCTCAAAAGCCATTATATCTATACACTGCTTGAGGTAATAAAATAATGTCAACTGTCATGCTAACTTATATAATCTAAATGATCAATTTCATATTTGACTCTCTATGAACTCATCCTAGTGTATCTCCCCAAGAATAGCATTTCTAACCTTAACATGACTCCTCTGCACATCATTAGTTATTCTGTTCACTCAGATAAAATTTGCTGGCTTTGCCTTTTTTGGTGGAACTTCTCAGTAATTTGTCAAGGATTGGTTCAAAATTAGACCTTTCAAAAAAACTCTCCCTTAACTAATATATATTTTGTAATAATTTATATTTCCACAATATATGCATTTAATATATTACCTTGCATAGAAAATAGTTTGTCATATATATATAGATAGATAGATATATAAATATCTATATATATCTATATATATTTAAAATTTAATCTCTGTTTTGTTTGCCTCTTAATAGGAATTGGGGTTTCCTTTGTATGTCTTGAAAGTGCATACTGAAGAGAATTTCTTATCATCCACAGTGACTATTTAAGATTCTGTGATGTGGCCACACTAGGTTTTCAAATTTCCAGATTTGATAAACATAACTATTTTCTTATTAGTCATCTTAAGCTCAAAGTTCCAAATTTAAAATGATTATTTTGCCACCAATCTCTAGTCTCTCCATAATTTCTCCTTTACTGCCAAAACAACTTCATCTTCCCAGTCATTCAGATGTGTGTGTGTGTGTGAGTGTTTGTGTGTGTGTTCTTCTAGTATTGCAATTCCATCATAACCTTTCCCCTGCATATTTCTCCCATGTTTGCTCCCTTGTATCCTTCCAGCCAGTGACACTGAACTCTTTGCTATTCTTTCTGCATTAACTGGAATTACTTTCTTCATTTCTACCTCCTTAGTTCCTTGGCTTCCTTCAAGTGCCAGTTAAAATGATATTTTCAACAACAATACTTTCCCATCCCCCTTTAAGTTTAGTGACTTCTCTCTTTTGATTATCTCCCATTTATTCTATATACAACTTATTTCCACATTACTATTGGAATGAGAGGCAGAAAGAGACAGAGAGACAGAGACAGAGAGAGGCAGAGAAACAGACAGACAGGCAGAGACAGACAGACAGAGACAGATGCAGAGAGAGACAGAGAGATTGCCAATGCTGTGGTGGAAATTGGAAGCAATCAATGAACTGCTGTCATTATTCTTATGGGAATGATGTAAAGAAATACGTATGTATCATTAGAAGCAAGATAAATTGATATCTGAAAATTATTTTTAAAAGTCTTATTATGCTGTAAAAATGGAATACATATTAAACATTAAATCAGAGGACTTGGAAAATAATTGCAAAAGACATCCAGGCTTGGATGGGTTGTACTTTATGTCTTTGGCAAGATTACAAATAGGGATAATTTTGTAATAATTTATATTTCCACAATATATGCATTTAATATATTACCTTGCATAGAAAATAGTTTGTCTCATATATATATATATATATATATATATATATATATATATATATATATATATAGAGAGAGAGAGAGAGAGAGAGAGAGAGAGAGAGAGAGATGGATATATATCTATATCTATACCACAGGTACTTTTGTATATTAGAGTATTTTGATTCATTGCTAATTCAACTTAATAAATTGATCAAATAGTTATAATTTTAAAAATGCTTTGCTAAATACTAGGGACAGAGAAAAAATGGGATATACTCCATTACTTCAAGTGGTCTATTTTAAATTAAGTGTGGAAAATGGTGGTAAACCATGTGTATATCTAACTTTGATATAAGAATTCACTAATAAAAATTTCAGACAAATGGCAACCAGAAAGTCAGGGAAAATGAGTTCTTTATAAATGGGCATTTTTGGTATGAAATAATTATTGGAAATGCAGAAGACAAAGACCATACATTACCAAGTTATAGGGCAAATCACTATGATATTGCATGAAATACATTCAGATTTTATGATTTTACATTCCAGTGTTCTCTAATGAATATGTCTCCAAAAACTAGATGTTCACTCAAGTGTGTTTCTTAATACATTGACATTATATGTGAAGTATGATTTGTGATTGAATATAATAAAAACTTGGAAGCTTTGATGTATCAACTATTTTGTTGCATTGTAATAAAATACCTGTTTGCCAAAACTCTAAAAAATTTACAGCTTATTTTAGAAATTTAAAAAGTGACAGGTTCTGAGAATATTTTATTTTTATATTGAAATTTGAAATACTAATTATATAGTATATGTTCTGTTCGAATGAATTCTTCATCCGTCTTCTACCTCTTGACAACCTTCTAGTCTTTGAATGAGGTAAGGTATCTAAGCTTCTGGAATAGAAATAAAAATAAAATTTCACAATATTGCAGATATTATAATAATTACTCATGTCAAGAAAAATGGTCCCATTTATTCATGACTGCAAATGCAATGGGCTTGAGGAAGGGAAAGACTTTATAGAAGGGCATGTCAATTACATGAATTTTTTGATGTGGGTATGGATTAACAGATCAAACAGTTAAGTCATTTGAAGCCTTCCTTCCTGGGGCACATTGTAACCAGGCATTCAGCTAGAAAAGTGTCCATGTATTTGGTGAATTTCCAGGGTCACCTCCAATCTGAGTTTAAAATGGTATTTATTATATTATTGATGTTCTTTTCTCCTAATACTTTCTGTATCCTCAATACATTGATTCCTCAAATCCTTAATAGGGTTTATATTGCATTGAAAACAAAATGTTACATCTTATTGGAGAGATGACTTTCTCATTCTACAGTTACAGCTTTATTAGAAGAAATAAAAATGATTTAAAGGACATTAATTTACCTAATAAAATCACAGTATTCCTAAAACACTATGCTATCATTGCCAAAAAGGAATAATAAAAAAATTTAAGAAAAGAGAAGAGACATGTGGAGGGAAACAACATTTCAGCATTTCCCCATATACATGCATGTGTCCACATACATGTCATGAATGTGGACATGCATCACTATGTACAGATGCATAATATAAACAAGCATGCCTGAATACACATATATGTGCATGTGTGTGCCTGTATCTAGTAAGAGGGAGAAGGAGATGAGAGATAAATGGACAGACAGAAAGATAGATAGATTTGTATATGCACACATATATAGAGACAGAGCATTTATTAAGGATTTATTTTATTCTAAACATCATCCTCAGAACTTGAGATAGAAATCCAAGCAAGAAAACCATCCTCTTTATTCGAGGACATTGCATTCTAATGCGGAAAGAAAATACATAGAAGAATGTCAGAAAAAGGCTGGGATTGTATGTCTCCCTGTATTAATACATGCTATGTCTGTGCACATACATATATTCAAATGCACATGTAAGATCAGCCAAAGCACTTCTTATTTCCAATAATCTGCATCTCAAATTGGATAGTTAATGAAATAAATCAGGTTATAATAATTTGCAAATTAGGTATTCTTTCAATTATCTGAATCCAGTCATTGCTGCAAATGTCATATCCATATTTTGATTTCATTCAAAAGTTTATTAATATTTTTTCCAGAAGACTGGTAATAAAGCATGCAAGCTTTATGCTGTCAGAGGTGATGGACTCAGGATATGAAATAAGGCATACACACACATCTTCACATACCAATTCACATACCAATCAATAAATGAATATTTATTAAGTGCCTATTTTATTACAGTAACTGTGCCAAATGCCGAGGATCTAAAAACATCAATAAATAAATATTATGTATTAGCATATAAACATGCATTAATATAGAAACATATTTAATGTATACTTGCATATATATATGTAAGTATATTCTCATATTTTGTCCATATTTTTTAACCTGACCAACATGGGGACTGGGCAATTGTTTTGATGACATATGCCTATTTGTTTTGGCATTTTTAAAATTTATTTATTTATTTTTAATTTTTCAACAATCATTTCCACAATATTTTTTTTATTAATCCACAAGATTTTGAGTTATAATTTTCTCCCCCTCTTTCCCATACTCCTACCCCAAAATAGTAAGACTATTGAATACCCCTTCCCCCAATTTGTTCTTTTATATCCCCCCACCCCCACCCCTAAGTTTCCAGTATGGCAAGATGGATTTCTATACCCAAATGCCAGTATATCTTATTTTCCAGTTGCAAGTAAAAAAAAAAAACATTTTTATAACATTTGTTTTTGATAGTTTGAGTTCCAGAGTCTTTCCCTTACTCCTTTCCTTTCCCTTCCATCCTCACCCACCCCCACTGAGAAGACAAGCAATTCAACATAGGTTGCACATGTGTAGATAAGCAAAATATTTCCATAGTAGTTATATTTTGAAAGACAAATTATATTTCCCTTCATTCTATCCTGACCCCCACTAACTCTATTATCTACTTTGACTCTGTTCCTTTTGAAAAATGTTTGCTTTTACCTACCTTCTCCCCTAATCTGCCCTCCCTTCTATCCTTCCTCTTTTTATCCCCTTCCCCCCTGCTTTACTGTAGGGTAAGATAACCCATTGAATGTGTATGTTATTCCCTCCTTAAGCCAAATTCAATGAAAGTAAGGTTGACCCATTCCCTTTCACATTCCTGCTCTTCCTCTCCATTGTAACAGTGTTCACATGCTTTTTTGACATGAGATAATTTACCCTAATGTATTTCTCCCTTTCTCCTTCTCCCAATATATTCCTCTCCCACCTCTTAATTTTATTTTTAGATATAATCCCTTCATATTCAAGTGATCCTGTGCCCTCTTTCTATGTATGCATGTATACACATATGCACACTCACATATATTTATACAAGCCCTATACATACATATACGTATATATACACATACATATATGCATACATATACATACATACACACATGCATATATATCCCCTTCAACTATCCTCATATTGGGAAAAGTATCATGAGTTACAAGTATAGTTTTTCCACGTGGGAATGTAAATAGTTCAACTATAATAAGTTCCTTATGATTTATTTTTCCTGTTTACCTTCTTATGCTTCTCTTGCTTCTTCTATCTGAAAGTAAAATTTTTTGTTCAGCTCTGGTTGTTTCATCAAGAATGCTTGAAAATCCTCTATTTCATTAAATGACCATATTTTACCCTGAAGCATTATACTCCATTTTGCTGGATTAGTGATTCTTGGTTTTAATCTTAGCTCCTTTGATCTCCACAATATCATATTCCAAGCCCTTCAATTCTTTAATGTAGAAGCTGCTAGGTCTTGTGTTATCCTGATTGTGTTTCCACAGTTTGCTTCTGACTGCTTGCAGTATTTTCTCCTTGACCTGGGAAATCTGGAATTTGGCTATAATATTCATAGGAGTTTTCTTTTTGGGATTTTTTTTTTCAAGGGGCTACTGGTGAATTCTTTCAATGTATTTTTCCCCTTTGGTTCTAGAATATCAGGGCAAATATCTTTGATAATTGGATAATTTCTTGAAAACTGATGTCTAAACTTTTTTTTATTGTGGCTTTCAGGTAGTCCAATAATTTTTAAATTATCTCTCCTGGGTTTACTTTCCAGGTCAGTGTTTTTTTTCCAATGAGATATTTCACAATGCCTTTTATTTTTTTTTCATTTCTTTGGATCTGTTTTAGAGTATCTTGATTTCTCATAATGTCATTAGCTTCCAATAGCTCCAATCTAATTTTGAAGTAACTATTCTCTTCAGTGAGTTTTTGAAATTCCTTTTCCATCTGGCAAATACAGCTTTTTAAGGCATTCTTTTCCTCATTGGCTTTTTGGGCCTATTTTGCCATTTGAGTTAGTCTACTTTTTTAAGTTGTTATTTTCTTCAGTATTTGGGGCTGTGTCCTTTAGCAGGCTGTTGATTCACTTTTCATGATTTTCTTGCAAAATTCTTATTTCTTTTCCCAATTTTTCCTCTTCAGCTCCTCTATGTCCTGATAGTAGATCAATTTTACTTGGGAGATTTTGATGCAGGAGTTCTGACTTTGTTGTCCTCCTACAGTTCCATGCTTTGATCTTTTTTGTCCCCAAAAAATAATCATATGGTCTGATTGTGCTTCCTCTGCTTGCTCATATTGCCAGCCAATTACTTGACTTTTGAGCTCTTTGCCATGGTAGTACTGTGCCTCCATAATGAAGAGAGCTATGTCCCAAATCACTGGGGTTTTCACAGCTGTTTGGAGCTATTAGTTGTGTGCCCCACAAGCTCTGGCTCACTGGCCACACACTCCAGGAACACCATGCAAGACCACGATCCAGATCAAAGCAGAGTGATTGCCCTCTAAATGGCCACTTGGTCCCCCTACAATCTACTGGCCAGGAGCTCTAGAAGCAGCCACACAGCAGGAGCTGCAGGCACCATGCCTCTGCCACTTCTTGCTCTGGGGGCAGAGGCTGGAGCACACTGTTCCTTCATCCTCCCAACAGAGTTTCCCACTGAGCTATTATTTTCTCTTTGGCATTTATGGGTTGAGAAGTCTGGAAACCAGCACAGCTGCTAGTGAGTCACCTTCCTGAAGTCTGCTCTGGCCACTGCTGGTCTGGGCCACCCTTGAGCTGGAACTATGGTTCACTGTGGACTGCACTTGTCTCCCAATATGCTGCAATAGACCTTTCCTGTTGGCCTGTCAGGTTGCCTAGCAGGAGATTTGTTTCTCTCTGTCTCTTTGTAGGCTATGTAGCTTTTAAATTTGTGTAGAGTCAATTTTTTTTAGCAATATTGGAAGTGATTGGAGCCAGAGCCCACACCAAGTTTGTGCTTTTACTCCACCATCTTCTGTTGAAGCATTGTTAATGGGAAGAAGTGAGAGCCATTCAAAATAAAATTGTATTAATTTCACCAAAATAAAAATATATTTTTAAAATATATTTTAAAAATTTATTTTAAATGGGACTGTAATGAAAATTAATGTATTTGCCCTAAATTAAAATAAAAGATGATAAAACCAAAGGTTCTGAGATATTCCACTCAATAAATTATTCTTTTTATTTTAGTCATGCTTTAGACATTCTAATAACCAGCTCCTCGTGGATTTTTATTTATTTTTGTATCATTTTTTTAGAATTGTGATTTAATCAGTGTAAGATATCCTTTGTATAGAAATTCACTTGTCTGATGCAGGTCAACAATTTTCCTCAAACTAATAGTTACTGAGAGCTGCTTAGCACACAGATTTTCCCAACTGAGTTTCCCAAAATTACTCAACTATAAGGTGTCAGAAGTAGGACTTGTTACTAGTTCTTTTGTCTTCAAAGATGGACATTAGTCAATGTACCTTGCTATTTCTCAATATAAAAATACATCCTGCATTTATCCAAGAATCAAATATGTAGAGGAGATTAATTTTCATTCAATTAGTTTGCCTTTCATTTGTAATAAAAAAAATAAGAAACAGCAGGAAAAGAAACTGGGAAGCCTAAGAAAACAGTGTTTATCAAGAGAAACAAAGGTGATGTCTACAGTCTATCCAGTACTGTCGGAGACCACAAGGTGTAACCAACCATAGTTATTTATGATTTCTTGATTCATGTATGACTTAAGTTGCCTTACAGCTACATCTTAGTTTCATTTACTCAGGTTTTTACCCAGGAATATATCCTTATTATAAATTCTAAATCACAGTTAATTCCTATCCTATCCTATTCTATCCTATCCAAATTATTGCTAATAGATGATTAGCAAATTAATGCAAAGGTGCTCAAGGCATTTATTTTTGCTTCCCCCCCATTATACATTAATAAATAATGAGTAATTTGAAAATTAATTGAATTTTATGTTCATATCAATTCAAGTAAAACAAAATTCCTGAAGTATGCCTGCATATGCATACACATACAAACATATATATGTATGGATGTGTGTATGTATATATATATGCTTTTAAAATGGATGTCACTCATAACAAATAGAATTAAATAATGGTTGGTAGACTTTGGAAATTCTATCAAATATGGTGAAATATTGATAGAGAAAATCATTTTGTGGAAATGTGTTATACCTGGAATGAAATTGAAATCCCTATAATAAAGAAAATAATATAAATGTTCAGAGGGGTCATAACTCTAAAGCTGGAAGGAAGCTCAAAGGTCATATAATCCACATCTTTGATTTTTTATGGAGAAACTGAGGACAAAGAAGGTTATGTGATTTACCTAAGGTAACACAAGTCATAAATGTCAGGGAACTAGCATTTTCAATGCTGTAATTCCTGATTCTAAACATGCTACCTGTGTGTTAACAAATATTTTCCTAAATACCCTATATTTAAGTTACGATGTCCTAATATTGTGGCATTAGAAGCTATTTCCACACCAGTGTGCATGACTACCCAAGAATGCCATACAGGTTACTTCATCCATCCTGAGTTGATTTCATTCATATTAAAATGTTTAAACTTTGTTTTCAATTAAACCTGAATGCAGCTATAAAGTTAGAAATATCTCTCATGTCCTTCTCTATCTGCCTTTTTGTCTGTTTCTATCTATCTTTTTCTCTCTCTCTCCCTTTAACCTCTCCATCTTAATCTGTCTCTCTTTTCTCTGTCTCTCTTCATCTTTATCATTCTCTCTTTCTATATCTCTGTCTTTATATTTCTCTTTTCTGATAATCAAATTCTATCCTCCACTGAAAACCAATTTCTTTGACTTCATATGACATGAATAAATGAATGTAACCAGTGGATTAGAGATTAGTGGGAGAATGCAAGCAAAGCAGAAGAGCTGGTAAATCCTTACAAGGTAGAATTCTTTTGAATACTGGCCAGGTGATAGATTATATGATCATCAGCCACTCTAATAAAGGAGAGATTCATTGTCAAATTAACTTCCAAGATATTCATGAATTTTTGACAGCAACTTCTCATAAAGCCTAGAAAGCCTGCTTGTTTTTGGATAATAATGTTCAGAGATATTTACCTTTACATGGGTTGAAGGAGCATGCACATGAATGAAATATATCACAAATAACTGAAATAAACAAGGGGATGGCAGGAGGGCATATAGATTTGAAGCCCAAGGACTTCAATTTGTACCTCAATTGATACTAAATAACTGTGTGACATATATATATATATATATATATATATACATATATATATATATATATATATATATATATATATAGTTTTTACATGAGTAAATTGAGTTCTAGACATGAGTAAAGTGCTCAAGGTAATGAATAGGATTCAAATATATTTCCTCCAGTTGTAAAACTATTTACATGGACAAGCTGCTTCATCATGGTGGAAAACATCCTTTCTTCCCTCATGTAATTAGTGGCAAAGATTTTTGGGATGTTGTCTTTCTAAAATCCTTAAAACATGACATAAAAGCAGAGGAAACTACTGTTAAAGTTTAACAACAGCAACAAAAATCAGCAATGATGTAGCACTTACAATATCAGTAACTTGTGGTGCATAGTTTTCATAAGATTCTACTCTCTGCTGGCAATTTATTCAAATTTTGAATAAGGGGAAAAATAGATGAGATTGAGAAGAGAAACCCTAGTCTCCTGGCTTCCAGCTTCAAGAAAAAAAATTACTTGACTCAAGATTAGGGGTCAAGACCAAATTTGTTCTGTAAAATTTGGTCAATTTGTAAAAAGCAAAACAAAACAAAACAAAAAATCCTTATGGATCTAGAAGGCCACATGTGGACACAAATCCACAGGTTCCCCACATGTATTCTAGACTCTCCTTATGACCCCGAAGTCAAAGACCAACTAGTAGAGGAGCATTTGTTGTTGTGCAGTCATTTTTCAGTCATGTCCAAGTCTTTGTGACCCCTTTTAGGGTTTTCTAGTTAAAGATAATAGAGTGGTTTGTCCTTTCCTTCTCCAGCTCATTTTACAGATGAAGAACTGAGGCAAACAGGATTAAGGAACTTGCCTAAGGTCATACAGGAATAGAGTGTCTGTATCTAGCTTTAACTCATTAAAATGAGTCTTCCTAAGTCCAAGATTCAATCCACTTCAACACCTAACTGTCATCAGTGGAGGAGTTAGTGCCTTAATAATTTCCCTATTCTCACCTTACTATATTAAGAGACTTGGGGGAATTTCCCCTTGGATGAGATCTGGCTGAAATCACTAGGTTGAACTGAGATTTTTCCTTGCCAGTGGGAGAACTCATTCACACTGAGTATTGTCTGGTATATGCTCTCATCTGTATACTTTCTCTGGATTTTATTTACTATTGACTTGTATAAATCAGTTTATGTGCTATTTACTACATGCATTCATTGCAGAACTGGCATTTTGTGGGAAGGGAATCAAGCCTTGGATATATCACTGGGGGCACATCTTTTCCATTAAGGGATATATCAGAAGTGCAACTTGAATGTAAAATTTATTCCCCTTGAACTAACAATATTTAATTTGGTGGATAAATATAATTCTCTCTGAGGAGAACAGAGCACTCAATCCTGGCTTCAAATCCCTGCATCACTACTGGCAGGAATCAAAGTATTACTTGGGAAAAGGTATATGAAGGAGACTCTTCTATAGATCTATAGATTCTTCTTCTATATATTCATGTCTCTCTTCAAGGTATATTTACACATACACATGTGAACACATATAACCCATATGGGAAATACATAGCATACATCCGTTATGCATATGTTGTTTCCTTTGATCATCATGAAACCACAATGAGGCAATTGCAGTTTTATTCCCATTTACAGATGAAGAAACTGAGATTGATTGGTGATATCTGACAGCTGGCTTGGTCTGTGTGACACATCTATTATGTGTAAGGCAAGATTTGGGCTTCAACCTTCCTGGCTCCAAATTCAATACTCTACAAGACAAAGTGGGTTTCCTAAGGTGCATCAGCAAGGGAGAAAGCATCAAATTTTCCTTAAGATGAAGACAAGAGTAAAGTTAGGAAGAAGTATGAGATGGCTTCCAGAAACTCTCTCCAAGACAGAAGCATTGAAGAAATTATGTTTAAACTAGGGATATGGCATAAGTATACTATAAATAGCTAAATTATTTCTCAGGATTCTCTAATGAATGAACCTGCAATGAAAATGAAGTAAAAGAAGAAGATAATAGGAGTTATCAATAGGAATAAAAGATATTTTACTGCTAAAAATTATGGTGAACAATGGTAATTACTTAGTGACTGACAAATAAAGTCATATCAAATTTAATAAATATCAATGCAAAATCAAGCATTTGGTATGGATGAATTGGTGGCACCACTACAGGATGGAGTGTTGGTGGTAGGGAGCACCTTCCCCATAATCTTCTTACTATGTCATTTTCATGTGCCTTCATCAGCCACACCAGTGACCATGCTTTAAAAGACGGTTACCCTGGACCCTGTTTTACTGATCTATACCTATTTCTCACAAAACACTATTTCAGGAAGGATTACTACTCCCAGTTTGAGTCTGAGACCATGAACTAAGATCAAAATAAGTCCTATCATTATTTCCAAATGATGTCAATGTCAATCTACTCACCGATATCCCCATTTACCAATCACTTATTTTTCTAGACTGAAATGAGTCTTCCTTACTGCTGCTTCTCTATGTGTATGACTAGTCAATTATAATGTGACTTCAGAGGGGCTGAACCAAAATGATGCTGTAAAGACAGCTGAACTTTTTTCTCAACATTTCCCTCTAAATGACTTTAAAATAATGTCTAAATCAAATTCTGGAGGGGAAAAGCCAACTCAAAAATTCAAAATGAGACGTTCTTCCAACCCAGGGGGGAAAAAGCATATTAGAAAGAGAGACCTGTGATGTGGGCAGAAGATGCTGCCTAGAGACCACATGGATGGAACACCAGCACTGGGACTAGGTGGTAGTAATACAAAAAGCAGCAGTTCCTGGAGCTCTCAAACCAGAGACAATTAGAGGAACTGGCAAGTGGTGAAAGATTAAAGAATAGTGCTTTGATATCACTGGATGCAAAACCAGAGAAGTTTGGCAACAAGTATTAAATTACATATACCCTTCGAACCAGCATTTTAATGACTAGGTATGCAACTCAAAGACAACAATTAATTTGAACAAAAATATTTATAGAGGGGCAGCTAGGTTTCTCAGTGAATAGAGCACCGGCCCTGGAGTCAGGAAGACCTGAGTTCAAATCCAACCTCAGATACTTAACACAAAAACTAGCCATGTGACCTTGGGCAGGTCACTTAACCCCAACTGCCCTCCAAAAAAGAGCAAAAAAAATATTTATAGAAACCCTTTTATGGTGGCATAGAATTGTAATTCAAGGGAATTCCCATCAATTGGAGAATGACTGAACAAGATACAAAATATACATGTTATGGAATACTAATGTGCTGTAAGAAATGACAAGCAGGATAATTTCTGAGAAACCTAGGAAGATATATGAACTCATGCAAAGGGAAGGTAACAGAAGTAGGAGAACAATGTACATGGTAAAATCAATATTGCAAGAATAATCAACTGTGAATAACTTAGCTACTCTGACGAAGATAATGATCCAAGACTCTTCCAAAGTATTGACGATGAAAAATGTAATCAACATCCAGTGAGAGAAATGATGAATTCTGAATACATATTGAAGAACACTTTAAAAAATCTTTATCCTTATTTTTTCTTTTGGTCGTGTCTGTATGTGTATGTGTTTTCTTTTGCAACATGTCTAAAATGGAAATATGTTTACTATGACCCTACACTGAATCAAAATCAAATTGCTTGCCTTTTCAAAAAGGGGGAAGGTGCACAAGAGAAGAAAATAATTTGAACTCAAAATGATTGGGTTTTATGTGTAATTGCAAAATATTTAGTGAAATAAACTGTAACTTTTTTAAGTATACAGGTTCCTTGAGATTAGTGTTTTCCTTTGCTTTTGTATTGGTCGCTCCAACCCTTGGAATTTAATTTTTTTCACTTCTTTTATTCATCTCAGCTTGACCAGCAGGGCATGTGGGGAGGTGATGGTGGAGTTCTTGCCAGGGAAGTCAAACGGCAGGGATAATTTTGACCACCATCTTCCCTCAGAACTGGTTGGGGATATCTCATAATTGCCACTCCCATAAACAAGAGATTATCTTCAAAACCAGGTCCCACATCTATCACTTAAGGGATAAATTACTGAAGAAAAAAAGCCCACAGTCATTACTATCAGCAACAACTGCTGACCAGCTGTTATTACACAATTATCAACAGTGAAGCAGAAAAGGAGTGGACAGCTTTTTAGAGACATGGTGTACAGCACCACATTTGCTCATCAGAGTCAGAACATTCCCAAACATCAGGATTGGTTTGATGAAAATTATGGGTAAATTCAAAAATTGCTAAATGAAAAATGAGAACTCCACAGGGTTTACTAGCACGACAGTTCAGCTATATTGAAGTAAGGTAGTATTTAACTCAATCAAAGTAAAATGCAAGTGAAGCTTATAGAAATACAGAATACTTGGTTCAGTAAGAAGGAAGATGGAATTAAGTTTTATGCCTGTAACAACAATGCAAAGTGCTTTGATAATGCTCTAAAGACTACTGATGAACCAAAGACTCAGCAGTACTGTTGATTCTCAACAATATGTGGATCATACAAATCAACAAAATATAAATCAACAAAAATGTTGAATCTCAATTCCTAGGCACTGATGGAGCCACATTGATCAATGATAAGGACATCATCTCTGGAAAGATGGGCTAAACACTTCCACAGTGTTCTCAACAGGCTATCATCAACCAGTGCCATAGCCATTAACCTCAAGTTGAAGTCAATCCCTCTATAACCAAACTTCTAACTGAGGGAGAGGTATTTATGCCACTAGGCTACTCATGTATGGCAAAGCACCTTGCACTGATCTCATTACAGCAGAGGTCTATAAGGCAAGGAGTCCACTGCTCTTACAGAAACTGAATAAAATATGGCTCATAGGGAAAGAAAATGCTATCTCCTAGGCTATCAAAAATGCTTCCATTGCCCATCTCTATAAAAGAAAGGGAAAATAGGTTGCCTTGTGACAATCACAGGGAGGTCTCTCTCTTAGCCATTGATGGCAAAATTCTTGCTTAGAGTCCTCCATTGAAAAGAATTAATAAATATAATGATTAATATAAGTATATATAGAATTATTTTATATATACACAAACATGCACACACATATACATACATATATACACACCCATATAGTAGACATCCCAGAATAGCATGTCAAAATCAAAAAAAGTTCCATGCTCTACGAGCAAATAAGAATTGTAATAGCACAAAGGAAACATGAGGTGTGCAAATCTAGAGACATCCCCATTCCTAATGTTCAAACAAATTTTTTGTGTTAGACCTGTAGTAGAGCCTTCCAAGCTCATGTAAAACTGGTCAGTCACTATCAAACACATATATTGACCCCAAAATCATAATGTCCTGGGAACTTTTCAAGTACTAAGGAAGAACAAGCAGGGTCAAGGAGGGGTGTCACAGTCACTGAACTCTTGTATATGTAAACTAAGAAATCTGGAACTTTGACCTCAGGGAAAGTAATTTATAAGTTAATAGCAGAGAGAACAGTGGGGAAATGCAGAGACACCAACATGCTTCCCAGTCAAAATCAGCAAAGATGTGATACGTGAAACATAGTGACAAAGACTATGAACAGGTCAATAACAATGCCAGAAAATATTGAAATCCCTAGATTTCCAGAAGTATGAGTGATCTCTCTACATATGTTTCCGGAATGTTAGCTGGTTTTGTCAAGTGGGAAAAGATGGCCCTGGTATTACTTCAAAATACTACATTTCCCCACTTTCTCATCTTCTCTCCACCCAATTATTCCTTTCATTATCTCACTATGACTACTATTTTATAATTAACAGTTGTTTATCTGGCCTGGATTTACAAACCAAGAGTAAAGTCAAGTTGTATTTGTTAAGTTCTTACTATCTATTATGCACTCTGCTAAATGTTGGTTTTATAACAAAGGCAAAAAACAGTTCCTATCCAGGTAAACATTTATACTTTTGTTTATTCTTATCCTATATAGAAAGAAATCTAAGAAAAAATATGAAGACTATGCAATAAACTAACAAAAATAAGATGGATGTGGTTTACTTCATAAGGGATAGATTTAAATATAAGGAATCTAGTTCCCAATGAAGTGCAATGGGGAAAAAGAAACTATATTTTGCATCAGAGGACATGGGTTTGAATATTACTTTGGATCCATATGATCTCGGACAAATATTTTAAACTCCCTTGTCTTCAATTTCTTCATTTTAAAATAAATACATTGAATTTGAAAAAAATCTAAGAGTCCCTTCTGGCTCTCAATTTCTGATCCTTATTTTTCATTCAAAATGGGAAAATGGTTTCTGGATTCTATCCCAAATTCTAACTGGGCTATAGAAACACAGTTCTATATATTAAGCTATGAAAAGATGATGTAAGTTTTTGCAAGTCAACAGTTGAAGGTTTTTAACTCTACTGCTCTGAAAATGTAGCATCAATAAACTTAATTGGTATCTGAGTGAGTCCTGATGGTAGGATGATTTGCAGCTGAAGAAAAAGTGAAAAAAAAACTTGTAGGAGGAGTGGCAGACAGCTGCAAGGTGATGATTAATCTGAAAAGTGCTGGATTTAGACTATAAAAAAATCAACTTTGGTAACTGAAAAGGTCATCCCATTATCATAGGGCAAAATATTCTAAATTTAGAAATTCAAATTTTGAATACATATTTCATAAGAAAGAAATCACCATAGAACTCATCATCAAATGTATACATATATGTATTTCTATATATGTGTGTATATGTATATAAATTGTGTAGAACTATACATTGTGAATATATTGTACATATAAAATTATTTATATAATTATAAATAAAATTGTATATGTGTATACACACATACACACATAAATATGTATATATATATACATCCACACACATACAAATATACTGTTTATTCTAATAATTACATTATTCTATTTTTAAAAGGTGAAAAATTCAGTCTTTTTCATGTTCTTGAATATTAACACAAAGTTTAATATGGTGCATATTTCAGAGTCTCTATGTTTTCCAAGGAACTTCAAACATGTATCCCCCAAATAAAAATTGTTGTTATGTTTAATTCTGGATAGATTCCCAAACCAGAGCACTCAGGGTTTCAGGTATTTCTTGTGCAAGACACTCATTCCCAGTTACTAACTTTCTTATACAAATTTAGCAGCATGAAACCCTTAAAGTTTGGTATAATATGTCATTTTATATATGTGTAATAAATATATTGGTATAATATTGTCAATTGGTATAATATGTCATTATACATAACGTGCAATATATTATTACTACCAATCATTCCTTTATGAAATATTTGGCATTGGGTCTCACTGAGGTTGTTGTAATACCATATACAAGCAGCTTTCCAGAAGAATGCTATTGTGAACAGCTTTTAAGATTCTGACTACACAGTATAGTGAACACTCTATTTATTCCATGACAAATAAAAAGAAAAACATTCACAGAAAATCAAGGTATAGCATTCACAATATTACAACTTTTCACAGAAAATCACAATATAATATCCACAACAGCTTATCATTAAAATGGACACATAGTTTTCACCAAAATGGTCACAATATTTAGAACAAAGAATAATCATCTCAAAGTAAAATAGTCATAGTCTTCCACTCATGGGGCACACTAAATTAACTCAATCAGTCCTTTATTCTACAATCAATTACAATCCTTAGAAACTACACAAACCCTCCACCCCTAGGTCACTAGTAAACTACAATTTCATCATTACTTAGTACCCACAGAGAGGACTTTTCTTCTTGACTTCGGGCCGGTTCTCAGATTCCCTGGATCCCCTTCCATGGTCCCTAATTTCTACCTGGATTCACCAGACTGTCACCTGGGTTCAGTGGCAGAAAGCTCCCAGTTCCTTGTCCAACTCTCTGGGTAGGTCCTGCTGCACACTGAAGTTCATAGGATCCTGTCCAATACAAATCCTTCACAATTTCTCTTCCCAGGAATTTAAGGCTCAACCGAGCCACAAAAAGACAAAGTCCCTGCATTCCCAGTCATGCCTCCTTCCTTCTGCCTCTTGTTCAAAAAATCAGATTCACCTTATCCAGCCTGGTGTGAAAGGGTTCCTGGGCTCCTGGCTTCCTGGTCTCTTGGGCTCCTGGGCTCCTGTTCAGAAGAAGCTCCATCACCATGAATTCTCAGGAAATTCTGGCTCAGTACTAGATTCTCTCTTCTATAGCTTCTCTGCCTCCAGATTTTTGTCCCAAGAAATTCTGACCCTTCCTCTCTGGGGCTTTTCCTTACATACATGAAGCATTATCTACTTCCTATTTCAGCCAACCCTTTCCTGTTATGTCAGGAACAGGGGTTCATAACTTCTGTTTCTTACACAGAGGTTTGATTAGTTACTGAGTGATAAATACATGCTTACTTGCCAATACAGAAAGGGGTCTTCAAATTCAAATTACATTACCATTACAGTTCCTCATCCAATTTATTTTTCCTGATATGTTTCATATTTTAATTAAAAATATTTTTCCCACTCACAAGTAAAAACTACTTTAACATTTATTTTTAAATTTGGAATTCCAAATTCCCTCCAACTTCTATGACCTCCTTCACTGAGAAGGCAAGGAATTTGATAGATCTATATCAAAGTACTCACTCAGATACCAATTAAGTTTATGTATATATGTATACACACACATACATACATACACACATATATATGTATATATATATATATATGTATAGTCATTCAAAACATATTTCCAATGTACACTGTAACAAATAGCTCTATAATTTTGATGCCTGACAAGGTAGGCATTTCCTTGAGTAGTTTGCTCTTATGATCTCTAACTTTGGTCCTAGTACATTCTATTAGGGAAATCCATACACTTGAAAAGTACTTTTTTTCTATGACATTTTGGTGACAACAGATACTTCCTGGTTTCTGGTGATGTATATTTAACATGTTCATTTACAACTCCCTAAGATATGACATATATTTAGTATCTACTTCTTAGAAATTCAATAATACAAGTTCTGAAGGTCTGTTATTACTGATATTCCACAAATATGCAACAAAATTTAGTAATACTCTTCCTTGTACATGAGGTACAAGCTTTACAATTCTTAGATTCCTCTCTATTCATCTTGAGGTAAGCTTTTTAACTCCTTATTGATCCATGTACCCAAAATCCTTTTGTGCCTATGGAGCTATAAACTCTGGGTAGAACTACTTTCGCCTTCCATGTTTGGAGTCTGTCATATTCCGATGCAGTTCTCTATCTTACATTTCTAAATTCTGTCAATATCTCAGAAGTAAGGTGCCTTCTTTCTACCTGAAACTTAGGATTTTTAGAATATCTATCATGCTTTTTGCCTTATATTACTTATATTAATCCTTCATTAGCCATCTATACTAAATGTAGTCCTTGAAAGACTATTGTGGGACTGATAGGTTAAATGAAATTACCTTCTTCAATGCATTTGACATGCTATCAATTAGAAGTCCCAAGTCTTCAGCTTTACTTCCATGTGCTTGTGGGAAATCCTCTTACATGTCAGAGGTTGCTTTCACCTCTTTTCTGGTATCACTTTCATTGTGGTCTTCTTTGACTTGCTAGATCTCACATTGTATTTATATTAGCCTGACCATTCCTGAAGAATACACTGAAATAAATAATAATTGACCAGTACCACTGTCCATCTCTGTCAAGCAGAATGCAACTTGTGCATTATTCAAAATATAGTGCAATAGATAGTTGTCTCTCTCTATATATATGCTCTGTATATTATATTTGAAATTATTGATAGGCTATATCTGATTTATAAATTCAATGTTGTAGATAAAGTCATGGCACTCATTGCTAGTTAGACCTTGTTTTATAAATGAAATTGTCCTCTTAAAAATTATTCTCTTGATGAGTTCCCAAACATTTAAGACTCGTGTATATGAGGAGAATGAAAAGGCTAGTTTGGGTCTGCATAAGGCAATATATGGTTCATGAATAAAGTAGTTGAGTAATTCTTAAAAAACTTCTCACATATAAATATATCAGTCCATGTTTCTAAAAAATATTTGCCTTTCCTTCTCTAATTACTTCCATTAATCAACATACAGCATTATATAAATGCCTCTCAACATTGTGGTTGACATTGCCTGGATGCTTCCAAACATCAATAATCTTCCTAAAATGGGGTTCCCTAAACTGAATATAATACTCTAGAAGTGGTCTTTCCAAAAGAGAGTACAGTATTACCAAAAGAGAGTACAGTGATAGGGAGTATGATTTTTTTTCAATGTAGTCAAAATCCACATTAGCTTTTTTGACTATCTTATACTTTTAATTTAAATTGAGCCTAGCTTCCATGAAAGGATCCCAAGGTTGTTAGGATAGAATTTCCCCTTACCCATATAACAAAAAGCTTACACACCTGTGTTGCCCAATTATTGGAATAATATCTCTTTTATTGTTTTAAGACAATAACAGCACAAATAACTATTAAAATAATAAAAATCTTGGAACATTAATATTCTGAAGAACAAAGGATGTGGGGTTGTATGCAAGAATAATTTATACAGAAAAGTTTAGTAAAATCACAAATGAAGAAAAATGGATATTTGAGGAAATGAAAATATTTCAGGTATTTAAAAAAATTATATCAGAACTCAGTGGAAAATTTAAATTAAAGATTGAGAAGAAATATAAGGAAGCCATTAAAGACTAATTATAAGACACTGATTAAGGTTAAACTGTTTATTTATGATATATGAAAATATTATTAATAGTCATAATATTATGTTTAAAAAACCCTTTATCATTAGTAAGATAGTTTGAAAGAAAGGTAGGGGCTGAGTTGTGTATGATGAAATGATTAGTAAAAACCAAACAAACAAACAACTAGGAAGGACAAGGATAAACGGAGAAATCATCTCATGAAAAGGGGATGTGAAAGAAAGAATTCATATAGAGGAAGTAGGTGGTGGTGGAGGAATGGTAGTATTGGGGCCTTATTCACATTAAATTGAAGAAGAAAAAATATATACATAGGAAGAGCTTTAGAAGTTTTCAGAACTTCTAGAGAGGTGAGAAAACCAGGGGCTAGCTTAAGAGAGGGACTTTTAGAAGGATGTATAAATTAAGATTAGAAGGGAGGGGTGGGCAGAGCCAAGATGGCCGAGTAGAAATAGCACTTCCAAGGTGCTCTGCCCCGCAAAACTTCCAAACAATGTAAAAGGGGACTCTGAACAACTTCTGGAGCTCCAGCACCCAAAGAACTACACAGAGAAGCTAACCTCCCATGGAGAAGAACCCAGCAGCCCTGCATGGAGCGGTGAGCTCAGTGCTCTGAGAGCAGGGAACAGGGTTCTGGGAACTGACAGTGCAGTGCTCTGGGAGCTGAGCCCAGGCCCACATGAGCCACATAGCCCTAGGGTGGCTGGGCCAGCAGCCAGCTGGAGGGACCCCAGAACACCAGCAGCTGTGGCGATTCCAGAATTGTCAGGACAGATATGCCTAAGACAAAGTGAGAGGTTAGTGCCCTATGGACTTCAGGACCAGTATTTGGGGAATGCTTCAGCTTCCTCCCCTGGGGGCGAAAAGCTGGTAAAGAAATGCAGCACAGAAGCCATTTTGCAGCATCAGAGGCGGCTCTAGCTCCTGGTCTTCGAACTGTAAGGAGATCCAGCAATCAGTCTGGGGGTTAATTGCTCTTGCTTTAAACTGCCTGGATCTGGATTGTGGTCTGGGGGGGGAGGTTTAGGGTGGGTATCCAATTTGCCAGAGTGGGTGGAGGCTTTGCAGAGGCCACCCAACCTGCGGAATTTGTGAAGACCCCACATTTGGGACTGATGCTCTCCTGCCTGGTGGCAGAGTCCTACTGTGGCAACAAGCCCAAAAATCAAGTAATTAAGTGGTAACATGCCTAGGCAAAAGAAACAAAATAAGCAGAAAAATTCAACATTGGACTACTATTTTAGGGGCAAAGAGGATCAAAGCATGGAGGAGGACTGTGAGGTCAGAAGTCCTGCACCAAAAGCCCCAAATGAAAATACAAGCTGGCTACAGGCCATAGAGGACCTTAAGAAACAGATAAGAGAAGTGGGAGAAAAATTGGGAAGAGAAATGATAAAGATGCAAGAAAAGTATGAAATGACAGTCAACAGCCTGACTGAGGAAAATAACGCCTTAAAAATAGACTAACTCAAATGGCAAAAGAGGCTCAGAAAGGCAATGAGAAGAATGCCTTAAAAAGCTGAATTTGCCAGATGGAAAAAGAATCTCAAAAGTTCACTGAGGAGATTCATTCCTTCAGAGTTAGACTGGAGCAAATGGAAGCTAGTGACTTTATGAGAAATCCAGATGCTGTTAAACAGATCATAACAAATGAAAGAATAGAAGGCAATGTGAAATATCTCATGGGAAAAACCACTCACCTGGAAAATAGATCCAGGAGAGATAATTTAAAAATTATTAGAGTACCTGAAAGCCATGATCAAAGGAAGAACCTAGAAATCATTCTTAAAGAAATTCTCAAGGAAAATTGCCCTGATGTATTAGACCCAAAGGGGGAAATATAGGTTGAACGAATCCACTGATCACCTCCTGAAAAAGATCCCCAAAAGTAAATTCCTAGGAATATTATAGCCAGGTTCCAGAACTCCCAGATCAAGGAGAAAATACTTGTACAAGCAGCCAGGAAGAAACAATTTCAATATTGTGGAAACACAATCAGAATAGCACAGGCCCTGGCAGCTTCTACACTGAGGGATCGAAGGGCATGGAATGTGATATTCCAGAGGGCAAAAGAGCTGGGATTGAAGCCAAGGGTCACCTACCCAGCAAAACTGAGTATTTTGTTTCAGGGGAAAATATGGTCATTCAGTGGAATAGAGGACTTTCAAGCATTCTTGAGGAAAAAACCAGAGTTGAATAGAAAATTTGACATTCAGACACAAGAAGCAAGAGATGCTTGAGAAGGTAATCAAGGAAAAGAAATCAAAAGGAACTTCTCAAAGTTGAACTATTTACATTCCTACATGGAAAAACAATAAATGTTACTGATGAAACCTTTATCAGTATAAAAATAATTGAAGAAGGGTATATGGGCATATGTTTACAGGTATACATGGATAGAGGCCACAGGTTGAATTTGATGGGAAAGGATGATACTTAAGGGGTAAAGTTATGAGGTGAGATAGGAAAGTGGCAAGAGGAGATGGGGTGAGACAGGGTAGGGCAAACTATCTCATGTAGAAGAAGCAATGGGGAAGTAGTTGTAGGGGAGGGGAAGAAAAGGGAGGCAAAAAGGCAAAACCATATTCTCATTGAAGTTGGCTCAAGGAGAGGATAACATACATACTAAATGGGATATCTCACCCTGCAGGAGAGTAGGAGAAAGGGAGTTGAGAGGGGGGATGATGGAGGGGAGGGCATTCAAGGGGGAAGGGAGGTTGGAAGTACCCACTTTCGAAGAGGGACAGGATCAAAGTAGGGAATGGACCAGGTGGGAGGTGAAAAGGGTGGGAGGGAAATATAAGCAGTCTTTTACAATATATCTCCTATGGTAATGTTTTGCATAGATATACATGTACAACACATACTGAATTGCTTATCTTCTCAGAGGGAGTGGGTGACAAGGGAGGAAGGGAATGGATCTGAAAATCGAAGTTTTAAAATTAAATGTTTCATAATATGTCCAGGCATTGGGACTCAGAGATTCACCTTGCCCTAATGGCAAAGTCGAAGGGGGTATGGGAGAAGATATGGGAGAGAGCAGATTGGATGAGGGGATATCTAGTGGGACTGCTATTCTGGGGTGGCAGGTAGGGAAAAATGGGGGAAAAATTATAACTCGAAATCTGGTGGAAATGAATGATGTAAACCAGAAGTTAATAAAGCATTTGTTTAATTAAAAAAAGATTAAAAGGGTGGGGTAAACAGATAAGATAATAATAGATAAGGCAGTGACTTTTAGTGGGGTGAATAAAATAAAAATAAAAGGGTAAGGGGAGAAGATAAGGTAGCTGAGATTGGGTGAAAATAGAGGAGGAGAAGGAAAACAGTGAGAGAACAGATAAATAGTAATATACATAGAATAATTTTCCGTATATATTTGGGTCTCATGGTAGTCATCTCTAGGGGAGAAGAAAAAAAAAGAAATACACATGACAATTTTGTTATATATTTGAAAGGAATAGGAAGCTGTCCATGATAGTTCTACAATTTCATGTACAAGTATCTTTTTTTATACTATGTTATGGAAATGCTTGTTTTATTTCAAAAATCAAAACTAAAATAAAAAAACTGATTAAAAATAATTCATAGATAATTAATAATAATATTGCTCATTTCCATCCTGCATTAAAATTCTCATATGACAACAAAAATGAAGCAATATTTATTTTTCACTTTACTCATCTTATTTCTCTTGGCAGAAAGTTGAACTAGATTAATGCTGAGGTGTCTTACAGCTTAGAATCTATGATCTTTTTTTAATCTTTTAAGATGATTCCAATAGGCCATGCTGCATATGGCTCTTTAGCCTTTCAATCTGGTTAGTATAGAAATCTCATTTCATTCTATAATGTCAAATACAACATTGATGCATAAGACACCCAAATCTTTATCTCCAGTTCTGATCTATATTCTAAAAAACAAATCTCCAACTTCTTTAAGAACATCTCCACAAGGATCCTGACACCTCAAAATAAAAATTGAGACAAAATTAGTTTCTGTTTTCCCATAAAGTAACACTTCATCTACAAAATGAGCTAGGGAAGAAAGTGGCAAATTAATCCCTTATCTTTATCAAGAAAACTCCAAATAATGTCACAAAAAATTGGATATAAATTAAACAATAGCACCTCATTCTCACAATGGATCAGGATTATTTTTCATTTCTGACTTCATTTTTTATCTGTGGTGAGAACATAGGTAACAGAGCAGAGTGAATGTTGGATGTAGAGCTAGGAATACTTGAGCTAAAATCTAGCCTCAGTCCTTTATTAGCCTCAAAAGTCCCTTAATCTCCATTGACCTCAATTCCCTAATCTGTAAACATGGGAATGATAAAAGTGTCCACCTCACAGAGTTGTTGTGAAGATCAAAAGTGACAACATATGCAAAATGGTTTGAAAGTCTAAAATGCTCTATAAAAATTAAGTGCCAGAAAATTTGAAAAACTCAACAGTGACCACTGAATTAGGGGGAAAAAAATCCTTTTATGTGCCAAAACTAAAGAAGTGCAAGGGCAAAGTATGCTCAAATTACAAAATAATTTTGCTCATTTCCTATCCCAGGAAGGTTATACTTAAGATTCTGCAAACTAGGCTTCAGCAAAATGTGAACCAAGAATTACCAGAATTGCAGGCTGGTTTTCAATGAGGCAGAGGAACTAAAGATTAAATTGCCAACATTCACTGAATTATGGAAAAAGCAAAGGAGTTCCAGGAAAAAAAAAAAAATATATATATATATATATATATATATATATATATATATATATATATATACTTCTGTTTTAAGACTACACTAAAGTCTTTGTGTGGATCACAACAAAATGTTGCAGATTCTCAAAAAGATAGGATTTCTATATCATCTTACTTTTCTCCTAAAAAAATTTGTGTTATGTACCAAAAAGGAACGGTTAGTATAAAACATAAAACCACTGATTGCCTTAAGATTTGAAAAGGAATCCTATTAGGCTGTATGTTATCACTTTATTTAATTAACTTATATGTGGAGTACATTATGTAAAATGCCAGGCTGGACAAATAAAAATCTAGAATTAAGGTTGCAGGGAGAAATATGTACAATCTCAGATTTGCAAATGATAACACTATTATGGTAGAAATTGAAAAATAATTAAAATGCCTCTTGATTAATATGAAAGAGAATAGTGTAAAAGCTGGCTTGAAATGTAACATTAAAAACAACAACAACAGGCAGGGCGGAGCCAAGATGGCGGAGTAGAAACAGCTCCTCCAAGCCTCTCTGCCCCCAGATTCTCCACAAACTATGTAAAAAACGACTCTGAAAATCTTCTGGAGCCCCAGCACCCACAGAACGACACAGAGAAGCTAACCTCCCGCTGAGGACAGCCCAGCACCCTGCAGGAAGGACCAGCGCAGTGGTCTGGGAGCCGGCAGTGCGCAGAGCGCAGGAACCGAGCCGAGCCCAGGTCCACGTGAGCCGAGGTTTTAGCCCCAGGGCGGCAGGGCCAGCAGCCGGCTGGAGGAACCCCAGAACACCAGGAACTGTGGAGACGCCAGAATTATCAACATAGACTTGCCTAGGACAAAGTAAGAGGTTAGTGTCCTATGGACTTTGGGACCTGTATTTGGGGAATGCGTCAGCTCCCTCCCCTGGGGGCTAGAAGCTGCTGAGGAGACACGCCACTGTGTAGTTTTCAGAGGCATTTCCGGCTCCCAGCCTACAAATCGTGGGGAGATCCAGCGATCAGTCTTGGGGGGTAATCGCTCTTGCTTTAACCTCCCTGGATCTGGATTGTGATCTAGGGTGGAAGTTGTGGGTGGGTTTATAGCTTGCCAGAAACGGAAGTTGCCCCCCACACGTTTGGGACGAAAATTCCTCTATCTGGCCTTAAAGCCATAGTGTGGCAACAAGCCCAAAAGTCAAGCAATTAAGTGGCAACATGCCAAGGCAAAGGAAACAGAAAAATGCAACCCTAGACTCCTATTTTGGGGGCATAGAGCGGGAAAAGGACTGTGAGGTCAGAAGTCCTGCTCCAAAAGCCCCAGGGGAAAACATGAGCGGGTTGCAGGCCATAGAGGACCTTAAGAAGGACTTTAAAAATCAAATAAGAGAAGTGGAGGAAAAATTGGAAAGAGAAATGAGAAGGATGCAGGAAAAGTATGAAATGAGGGTCAACAGCCTGACTGAGGAAAACAACACCTTAAAAAATAGACTAACTCAAATGGCAAAGGAGGCCCAAAAGGGCAATGAGGAGAAGAATGCCTTAAAAAGTCGAATTTGCCAGATGGAAAAAGAATCTCAAAAGTTCACTGAGGAGATTCATTCCTTCAGAGTTAGACTGGAGCAAATGGAAGCTAGTGACTTTATGAGAAATCAAGATGCTGTTAAGCAGATCCAAACAAACGAAAGATTAGAAGGCAATGTGAAATATCTCATGGGAAAAACCACTGACCTGGAGAATAGATCCAGGAGAGACAATTTAAAAATTATTGGACTACCTGAAAGCCATGATCAAGGAAAGAACCTAGAAATCACCCTTCAAGAAATTCTCAAGGAAAACTGCCCTGATGTTTTAGATCCAGAGGGCAAAATAGAGGTTGAAAGAATCCACCAATCACCTCCTGAAAAAGATCCCAAAAAGAAAACTCCCAGGAATATTATAGCCAGGTTCCAGAATCCCCAGATCAAGGAGAAAATACTACAAGCAGCCAGGAAGAAACAATTTCAATATTGTGGAAACACAATCAGAATAGCCCAGGACCTGGCAGCTTCTACACTGAGGGATCGAAGGGCATGGAATATGATATTACAGAGGGCAAAAGACCTGGGAATGAACCCAAGGGTTACCTACCCAGCAAAACTGAGTATTTTGTTTCAGGGGAAAATATGGTCATTCAGTGGAATAGAGGACTTTCAAGCATTCTTGAGGAAAAAACCAGAATTGAATAGAAAATTTGACATCCAGACACAAGAAGGAAGAGATGCCTGAGAAGGTAATCAGGAAAAGAAATCAAAAGGAACTTATCAAAGTTGAACTATTTACATTCCTATATGGAAAAGCAATATCTGTGACTGATGATATCTTTCTCACTATGAAAATAATGGAAGAAGGGGGTGTGGTCATACGAATACATATGTGAATGTGTGTGTATATGGTTACAGTTATATATGGATAGAGGGCATAGGTTGATTTTGTTGGGAAGGGAGAGTACTCAAGGGATGAAATTATGAGGTGAGAGAGGAAAGTGGCAAGAGGAGATGGGGAGAGACATGGTAGGGTAAACTATCTCATGTAGGGGAAGTGGGTGCAAAGGAGGGGGAGAATAAGGAAGGCTAAAAAGGCAAAACCACATTCACATTGAATTTGGTTCAGGGAGAAAATGACATACATACTAAATGGGATATCTCAACCTGCAGCAGGATAGGGGAAGGGGGATGAGAGGAGGGATGATGGATGGGAGGGCATCCTTGGGGTGAGGGGAGGTTGGAAGTACCCACTATAGAAGAGGGACAGGATCATGTAGGGAATGGACCAGGTGGGGGGTGGGATGAGTGGGAGGGAATTATAAGCAGCCTTGTACAATATATCTACTATGATAATGTTTTGCATAGCTAGACATGTACAACATATACTGAATTACTTATCTCCCCAGAGGGAATGGGTGACAAGGGAGGAAGGAAATGGATCTGAAATTCAAGGTCTTAACATTAAATGTTTCAAATATATATATAAAAAAAAAAAAAAAAAAAAAAAAACAACAACAACAACAACAACAACAACTTAAGATCGTTGCAACTGGCCCCATCACTTTCTGGTAAGTAGAAGAAGAAATGGAAACTATGTTATATTTTATATTTTTGGGCTCAAAGATTACTGCATATGGTGATTATAGTTATAAAATCAAAAGATTCTTGATCTTTGGAACAAAAGCTATGGAAAATATATACAGCATAGCAAAAAGCAGAAAATTCATCTTGCCAATGAAGGTCCATATAGTCCAATATGTGGTTTTCCAGTAATGATGCATGACTGTGAGAGTTGGACTACAAGAAAAGCTGAGTGCTGCAAAATCAACACTATCAAATTGTGGTGATGAAAAAGACTTTAGAATCCCTTGGACACCAAGAAGACCAAATCAGTTGATACTTATAGAAATTAATTCAAGCTACTTCTTGGAAGAGCAAATGCTTACATTGATGCTTAAGTACTTTGACTACATAATGAGAAGACAGGACTTATTGGGGAGGAAAAATAAAACCTGGTGTTGGAAAAGATTGAAGGCCAAAGGGAAAGGAGATGGAAGAAGATGGGGTAGATAATGGCCACAGAAGCATTGAACATGAGTTTGGAAAGACTTTAGGAGATAGTGGAATATAGAAAAGACTGGGATACTGTTGTCCGTGGCAGCACAAAGACTTTGACACAACTGACCATATGAACAACAATCATTAGGATTATTTTCACTTCTTCAAATCATCATGGTTATTTTTGGTCCTTCTTACTCCTTCATTTTTTCCCTGTCCAATCAAAAAACCAAGCTCTATTGAGTTTAGATTTTGTCCTGAACTAATTTAACTAGTTTTAAGAAATCATTGTGGAGAAACTCTCTTTAAGAATACAGGTCAACTGTTCTGTAAATTAGATAATTAACGGGCACTGAGAAGTTAAATGGATGTCTAATTTAATAGGTAGAATTTTAAGCCCATACTACCTAGTTTTAAGTCCAGGTGTCTATCCATTAAACCATATTCCTATTGACTCTACCTGTATAAAATTCACATTGCATTCCCTTTCATTTTTCTACAATTGTACCTCTACTACTATAGGATCTCATTAACAGCTGCCTAGATCATTTGTCATAATCCTCTTACTATTCTTCCTGCTTCCAATCACTCTCCCAGACTATTCCTTAAAGGCTAATTACATTGAAATTACAATCTCTTTATGTCTCTATTTCTTTATGTTAACCTTTGCTCCAAAAAGCTCAGGTAGCTCTTTATTGCCTACTGTTTTTATTGCCTACTATTTCATACTCAACCTGTTACTCAAAGCCCTTCACATTTAGACATCATTCTCCTACTCCAGACTTTCCTTTGTAAATACTCAATATACCAACCAAACTACATTCTGTCCCTTACAAACTCCCTGCTTAAAATTTCCTTATATATGACTATTATCTCATCTCCCTTTCATTATTGATTCACTAGACATCTGATAAAACACAAATAATGTTCCACCTCCTCCACTGAAGATATCCCTTATTCTTCCTTTCTATACTGTCTTTCCCCACCGTAATCTAACACCTTTGGTTTGAGCCCCTCTAAATGCAATTTTTTTACATTATTTTGCTTTATACCTGTATTTCTACCCCTACTAAAATATAAGCAAAATGAGGGTGTGGTCAAAGGCATGGTCTAGGACATAGGCCTGTGTCTCCCTCAGGTTTCAGCACTATGCTCTACACAGAGTTGGTTTTTAATCAGTTGTTAAATCAAATTGAAATGACTTAGAAGAAAAAAAGAGCAAACAACTGTGCAATTGGTAGTGCAGATGTCTTTTTTTGAATTCTAACTTTTTAAATATTGAAAATTAAGCTTAGAATGATTAAGTGATTTGATGAAATTTATATAAATATTGAAATGATGAGATAGAGGAAAAGGTTTTCTGAATCCTAGATTTTTCTATTGCTTTATCCAATTTCTCTGAAAAAGAATTTTAGAAAGAAATAAACAACAATTTAATTTGGCAATGCAGTGTAGTAGGAAGAAAATTATTCCATTTCACTCAGTTCATTTCTTTTTTTTTTTTATTAAACAAATGCTTTATTAACTTCTGGTTTACATCATTCATTTCCACCAGATTATGAGTTACATTTTTCCCCCATTTTTTCCCTACCCACCACCCCAGAATAGCAGTCCCACTAGATATCCCCTCATCCAATCTGCTCTCTCCCATATCTTCTCCCATACCCACTTCGACTTTGCCATTAGGGCAAGGTGAATCTCTGAGCCACAAGGCCTGGACATCTTATGAAACATTTAATTTTAAAACTTTGATTTTCAGATCCATTCCCCTTCTCCCTTGTCACCCACTCCCTCTGAGAAGATAAGCAATTCAGTATGTGTTGTACATGTATATCTATGCAAAACATTAACATAGTAGATATATTGTAAAAGACTGCTTATATTTCCCTCCCACCTGTCTCACCTCCCATTCCCTACTTAGATCCTGTCCCTCTTTGATAGTGGGTATTTCGAACCTCCCCTCTCCCCAGAATGCCCTACCCTCCATCATCCCCCCTCTCATCCCCCTTTCCCCTACTCAGGAGAGTGAGTGAGGGTAGGATATTCCATTTAGTATGTATGTGATTCTCTCCTTGAGCCAACTTCAATGAGAATAGGCTTTTGTCTTTTTGCCTTCCTGTTCTTCCCCTCCCCTGCAACTACTTCCCCTTGCCTCTTCTACATGAGATAGTTTGCCCTACCCTGTCTCTCTCCATCTCCTCTTGCCACTTTCCTCTCTCACCTCTTGACTTCACCCCTTAAGAATGATCCCTTCCTTGGGGCGGCTAGGTGGCACAGCAAGCAGAGAGCCAGCCCCGGAGCCAGAAGGACCCGAGCCCAGATCCGGCCCCAGACACCCAACACACAAACAAAAACCCAGCCACGTGAACCTGAGCAAGTCACCCAACCCCAATTGCCCTCCAAAAAGAAAATAATAATAATCATCCCTTCCCATCAAATTCAACCTGTGCCCTCTATCCATGTATACCTTTGAACATATGCCATGTACCCTTCTTCAATTATTTTCATAATGAGAGAGGTTTCATCAAACACAGTTATTGTTTTTCCATGTAGGACTGTAAATAGTCCAACTTTGATAAGTTCCTTTGGATTTCTTTTCCTTGATTACCTTCTCAAGCATCTCTTGCTTCTTGTGTCTGAATGTCAAATTTTCTATTCAACTCTGGTTTTTTCATCAAGAATGCTTGAAAGTCCTCTATTCCACTGAATGACCATATTTTCCCCTGAAACAAGATACTCAGTTTTGCTGGGTAGGTGACCCTTGGGTTCATTCCCAGATCTTTTGCCCTCTGGAATATCATATTCCATGCCCTTCGATCCCTCAGTGTAGAAGCTGCCAGGTCCTGGGCTATTCTGATTGTGTTTCCACAATATTGAAATTGTTTCTTCCTGGCTGCTTGTAGTATTTTCTCCTTGATCTGGGGATTCTGGAACCTGGCTATAATATTTCTGGGAGTTTTCTTTTTGGGATCTTTTTCAGGAGGTGATCGGTGGATTCTTTCAACCTCTATTTTGCCCTCTGGATCTAAAACATCAGGGCAGTTTTCCTTGAGAATTTCTTGAAGGGTGATTTCTAGGTTCTTTCTTTGATCATGGCTTTCAGGTAGTCCAATAATTTTTAAATTGTCTCTCCTGGATCTATTTTCCAGGTCAGTGGTTTTTCCCATGAGATATTTCACATTGCCTTCTAATCTTTCGTTTGTTTGGATCTGCTTAACAGCATCTTGATTTCTCATAAAGTCATTAGCTTCCATTTGCTCCAGTCTAACTCTGAAGGAATGAATCTCCTCACTGAGCTTTTGAGATTCTTTTTCCATCTGGCAAATTCGACTTTTTAAGGCATTCTTCTCCTCATTGCCTTTCTGAGCCTCTTTTGCCATTTGAGTTAGTCTATTTTTAAGGTGTTATTTTCCTCAGTCAGGCTGTTGACTATCATTTCATACTTTTCTTGCATCTTTTTCATTTCTCTTCCCAAATTTTCCCCCACTTCTCTTATCTGTTTCTTAAGGTCCTCTATGGCCTCTAGCCAGCTTGTATTTTCATTTGGGGCTTTTGCTGCAGGAGTTCTGACCTCACAGTGCTCCTCCATGCTTTGAGCCTCTTTGCCCCTAAAATAGGAGTCCAATGTTGAACTTTTCTGTTTATTTTCTTTCATTTGCCTAGGCATATTGCCACTTAATTACTTGATTTTTGGGCTTGTTGCCACAGTAGGACTCTGCCTCCAGACAGGGGAGCTTCCGCCCAAATGTGGGGTCTTCACAACTTCTGCCAGTTGGGTGGCCTCTGTAAAGCCTCCACCCACTCTGGCAAGTTGGATACCCACCCCAAACTTCCCCCCCAAACCACAATCCAGATCCAGGCAGTTTAAAGCAAAAGTGATTAACCCCCAGACTGATTGCTGGATCTTCCTACAGTTCGCAGACCAGGAGCTAGAGCCACTGCTGATGCTGCAAAATGGCTTCTGTGCAGCAGTTTCTTCAGCAGCTTTTTGCCCCCAGGGGAGGCAGCCGTGTGTTCCCCAAATACTGCTCCCAAAGTCTATAGGGCACTAACCTCTCACTTTGTCCTAGGCATATCTGTGCTGATAATTCTGGAATCGCCACAATTGCTGGTGTTCTGGGGTTCCACCAGCCAGCTGAAGGCCTGGCCGCGTTGGGGCTAAAACCGCGGTCCTGGGCTCGCTCTGCGGGCTGTGCTGTTGGTTCCCAGTGCGCTGGGCTGCCTGCTCTCAGAGCACTGCGCTGGCTGCTCCCTGCAGGGCTGCTGGGCTGTCCTCAGCAGGAGGTTAGCTTCTCTGTTCCGTTCTGTGGGTGCTGTGGCTCCAGAAGTTGTTAGGAGCTCCCTTTCACATTGTTTGAAATTTGTGTGGGGCAGAGCACATTGGAAATGCTGTTTCTACTTCGCCATCTTGGCTCCGCCCCCAGTTCATTTCTTTATAGAAAAGATTATTAAGCACAATTAATACTAGTTCACTTGACTGTTATAAAAGTCCAAACAGCCAGCCTTCATTCTTATTGCATGTGATTATTTCAGTTGAAATTATTGCTTCCCAAAAGCTATGATTCAGTGATTGGTTCCTTTGATTAATAATGTACTTAGATCATACTAGGAATAAAAGTCAGTTGATAAAATGGTCAAGCTGATTAACCATAGAGACAGAGTTCTAAAAGACAGCATAACAGTATGATGAAGAAGCAGCAGAATGCATAGAGCTTGACTTGGAGCCAACAAGAACTGAGGTCAAGTCCAACCTTCATTATACTGGCAATGTGACCCTAGGCAAGTCATAACCCCGTAGTTTCCCTGGTGACTTTCTAAGGCTAGCAGCTACAGAAAAGTTATAGATTTGAATTGTTAGAAACTGTTTCACCACAAGATGCTGTTTAGACCAATGAAATTATAAGGATAAATATAGATTTAGAATGAAATAATCACTAATATTATTTTATTTCCTTAGTATAGTAAATTCCTGAGGGCAGGACAGAAGGTGCAGGTTAGAAACTTCTCTGAAACTTCTAATCTTAGATTACAACCTACATCACTGAGAGCTTAAATAACTTGGTCATGCATTTGATATGTGTCAGAGGTGGGACTCAGATTCAGGTTTTCCTGTCTCCCAGTGCAGCTCTCTAACACTTTGCATCCTGAATCTTATAGAGAGAGGTATAGAAGGACAGAGAAATTCTATATTTGTGTATCCTCAAATCTGTTATACATGTGTATGTACACACACACATATATATAAACATACACATATGCAATCTGTCTACACAATATGTCATGCATATAACTATGCATGCATATGTCTACACATATGAATTATATATATATATGTATATATATGATATGTGTGTGCCTTTGGTTGATATAAATATTATTATAAGCATAGTTGTAAACATGGTTATAGATATAAATTCATAGAAAAAGGTAGAGAGATGTATAGAGATACATAGATATATATAGAAAGAGAATTCTATAAAAACAATTACCTATTAGTAATAACTGTTATACATCAAATGTACTTCAAAATAAACAAACCATGTCCAAAAGGTATCCTCTTAATGAATTTCAGCAATTATGGTACCATTGTATACTAAGATCAAATTCATCCTAACTGTCACTGTCCTACCAAAAAGCAACTTGGGCACTTGGGAGAATAAGGGACATTGTACATATATGTGTACTCACGAGATGACTGTATTCAAAATTCTTGATGTACATTAAAAAAATAAATGCATTCCTCAAATATCTAATGTACACACACACACACACACACACACACACACACACACACTCATCCTACATGGCTTAACTTGGGAAGACAAGCAGTTAGGTAATTTATGACAGAGAGAGACAGAGACAGAGACAGAGAGAAAGAAGAGAGAAACAGAGGGATACAGAAACAGAGAGATAGAGACAAAGACAGAAGACAGAGACAGAGACAAAGACAGAGAGATTGTGGATGCAGGATGACCTCATTTCAAGTTTTGTGTCTCACAGCTTCTGGCTTTGTGACACTAGACAAGTTCTCAGGGCTAATGACAATTTTGTAAGAATATAAATTTCAATTCAAGAGTTTCAGGCTTGGGGCAGAGCCAAGATGGAGATATAGAAGCAGGAAAACTCTGTGAGCTCCCCCCATAACCACCACAAATACTTATATAATAGGACTCTAAACAAACTTTAAAGCCACAGAAACCACAAAGTGACAGAGAGAAACAAATCTGCTGCAGGCAGTCTTGCAGGCTGGCAGGAAGGGTCCATGGCAGCATAGTGGGAGCTGAGCCCAGCCCTGAGTGATCCTGCAGTGTTAACCCCAGGGTGGCCCTGACCAGCAGTGGATAGAGCAGACTTCTGGAGAGTGGATCACCAGCAGCAGTGGCAGTTTCCAGAATTATCAACCTATAATTTCCAAAGACAAAATAAAAGGTGAGTGTAGAACTCCATTGGAATAAGGGGGTATGGCGTGGTCTGGCCTCTGCCCCCTGGGGTGAGAAGTGGCAGAGGTGATGTGGCCCTGAAGCCACCTCTGCCCATCTGCTTCAGAGCTCCTGGCCTGCAGACTGTAGGGGGATCAAGTGACCACTTTTGTTTTAAACTGCTTGCATCGGGATCAAAAACTTGGCTGGAAGTCCTGGGGTGTGTGAAAAGGCATCAGAACATGGGGGGGCTTCAGAGAGGGCACACAACTAATGCATACAGCATCTGTGAGAACCCAACAATTTGAGACATAGTTCTCCTGTCTGGAAGTAGAGTTCTAATATGGCAAAAAACTCAAATGTCAAGTTAATAAGTGTCAACATGAGCAAGCAAAGGAAGAAAAGCAATCACAGCAGTCAAAATTTAGATTCCATTTTTGGGGACAAAAAGTATCAAAGCATGGAAAGGGAGAAAGACAATGAAGTCAGAAATCCTGCCCCAAAAGCATCCAAGAAAAATATGAACTGATGAGAGGCCATAGAGGAGCTGAAAAAGGAGTTTGAAATTCAAGTAAGAGAAGGCAGGAAAAAATGGGAAGAGAAATGAGAATGATGCAAGAAAATAATGAAAAGAAAGTCAACAACCTGACTGAAGAAAATAATACCTTAAAAAATAGACTAACTCAAATGGCAAAAGAGGCCCAAAAAGCCAATGAGGAGAAGAATGCTTTAAAAAGCTGAATTTGTCAGATGGAAAAAGAATCTCAAAAACTCATTGAAGAGAATAATTCCTTCAGAATTAGATTGGAGCAAATTGAAGCTAATGACTTTATGAGGAATCAAGATACATTTAAACAAATCTAAACAAATGAAAAAAAAATAGGAAGCAATGTGAAATATTTCATTGAAAAAAACACTGACATGAAAAATAGATCCAGGACAAAATATTTAAAAATTATTAGACTACTGGAAAGCCATGATCAAAAAAAGAACCTAGAAGTCATCCTTCAAGAAATTCTCAAGAAAATTGCCCTGATGTTTTAGACCCAGAGGGCAAAATAGAGGTTGAAAGAATCTGCCAATCACTTCTTGAAAAAGATCCCCAAAAGAAAACTCCTAGGAATATTATGGCCGGGTTCTGTAGTTCCCAGATCAAGGAGAAAATATTTCAAGAAGTCAAGAAGAAACAATTTGAATAATGTGGAAACACAATCAAGATAACACAAGATGAAGCAGCTTCTACATCACGGGATCAAAGTGCTTGGAATATGATATTCTGGTGGTCAAAGGAGCTAGGATTAAAAGCAAGAATCATCTACCCAGCAAAACTGGGTATAATGTTTCAGGGGAAAACATAGTCATTCAATGAAATAGTGGACTTTTAAGCATTCTTGATGAAAAAACCAGAGTTGAATAGAAAATTTGGCATTCAAATACATGAAACAAGAGAAGTATGAGAAAGTAAATAGGAAAAAGAAATCATAAGGAACTTATCAAAGTTGAACTATTTATATTCCTACATGGAAAAACAATAATTGTAAGTTACAAAACCTTTCTCAGTATGAGAATAGTTGAAGGGAATATAAATGTGTGTATGTAAGTATGTATGTAATATATATGTATTTATGTGTATGTATGTATATATGTACATATATTTGCAAATATATGTACATATATGTCTATATAGAAGGTTATATATGTGTATGAATACATATGTGAGTTTGTGTATATATGTATACAGGTAAACATTGACAGAGGGCTCAGGATCAATTGAATAGGAAGGGATGATGTTTAAAAAATAAAATTAAGAAGTGAGAGAGGAATATAATGAGAGGAGATAGGGAGAGACAAAATAGGGTAAATTTTCTTATCTAAAAAAGTTAAGGGAAAACTGTTATAATGGAGAGGAAGAACAGGAGAGCAAAAGGGAATGGCCCAACCTTACTCTCACTGAATTTGGCTTAAGGAGGGAATAGCATACACACACAATTGGGTATCTTACCCTACAGGAAAGTAGGGGGTAAGGGGACAAGAGGAAGGATAATAGAAGGGAGGGCATATTGGTGGGGGGAGAGTAGTTAGAAGCACACACTTTTGAAAAGGGACAGGGTCAAAGTAGAAAATTGAACAAGTGGGTGGTGGGATAGGATGGAAAGAAACATAGTCATCCTTTCACAATATATCCACTATGGAAATGTTTTGCTTAACTACACATGTACAACCTGTATTGAATTGACTTTCTTCCTGGTAAGGGTGTGTGAAAAGGGAAGAAGGGAAAGAATCTGGAATTCAAAGTTTTAAAATCAAATGTCTAAAAATTATTATTATTATTATTATTGTTTACATGTGCTGGGAAATAATATATACAGGCACTGGGATGTGGATATCCTCCTTGCCCTACTGGAAAGTTGGAGGGGGAATGTACGACAATATAGGAGAGAGCAGATTGGGGCAGGGGGTAAACAGTGATATCCCTGTTTTGGGGTGGTGGGTAGGGGAAAGCTGGAGAGAAAATTTGTAACAATATCTTGTGGAAATGAATGTTGTAAACTAAAAATAAAATGAAATTTATTTTTAAAATATTAAAAATTTTTAAATATGCTTTTAAAGACATTCTTTAAAAATGAGTTTCAGGCTTGTATATCTTCCTTAATAAATTCAAAGATTAAGTTCTACCATTACCAGTTTTGTATGAAGTGTAAAACCATATAATTTGACTTTTCTTTGTTCCTTCCCCTTTGGAACCAATGCTGTCTATCACTATCTATCTGTCTGTCTATCCATCCATCATCTATCTATCTATCTATCTATCTATCTATCTATCTATCTATCTGCCTATCTATACTTAATAGGTACAAAAATTAAAATAATTCATTTAAAATTTATATTCCATTTTCTTGAATTATTTTCCATCTTTCATAATCAAACAACTTTGATTTAATAGTATAAAAATATTTTTTTCTTCCAACCTCAAAATCAGTAATTTACTCAAACATTACCTGAAAAAATCCTCTACAATTTCTCAGAACAGGCCCTGAGGTTTTTCTTGGTATCCTGGGCTTATGATTAGTATATAATTATGAAAACAATTCTGATCCAAATCCACTATCCTGTCATTCCCCAGTCATTGTTCTACCATGCTACCATGAGGAGTTTTTCTATCTCTGTTTCCCCCACAACTCTGCAACCAGTATCAAATCAAACTATTTTATGGAAATAACACATTAATATGTGAACCCACCTACATTTACCATCCTTGTGATTACTCTGGTACAAACAATTCTACATAGACAACATCTCTCTATAAGTGCTTTCTTCCTTTGTCAGAATGTAAGCCCCTTATGGGCAAGGAATGTCATTCTTGTTGTTTGTAGCTACAACACCGTACACAGTGCCTGTACATATTAATCATGATCCCTTTTCATTTATTCATTCATTCACAATCCACATTAGATCTTGGCCAATATATTCTATAGGTAAAGTTCTGATGAAGTTAATAGGACGTCTCCCCAAAGTGACATTTCCCCCATGTTACTAAATTAAGTAGAAATCAAACGCCACCTTACAACAAATTTAAGGTTATTTAAATTGGTCTACTGATAATCAATCCTGATATTATGATTTTTATAAGTAATGAAATATTTACTAGGTAGAAAAGTGGATAAAATGTTTTATGCAACATTGGTTTTCTCTCAACACTGTGTTCCCTGTTCCTGGAATGATTTTTCTTGTCACTTTCAGGCTCTTGGTATCACATCTTTCTTTGAGATTTAAATTAAATGTTACTACCTAATTAAGTTTTCTTTTCTTGTACCTCCCATTTGTTACTGCTCTTTCCCTTTACCAATGCTGTGAACATTTGAGGGCACTATTCAAATGTTAGTTGGTATTATTATAAGTATATTGATAGCATTAAAACAGTGCCCCTAGGGGCGGCTAGGTGGTGCAGTGAGTAGAGCATCTGCCCTGGAGTCAGAAGGACCTGAGTTTGGATCTGGCCTCAGACACTTAACACACACAAACAAAAACCTAGTCGTGTGACCTTGGGCAAGTTACTTAACCCAAATTGCCCTCCAAAAAGCAAAACAAAAACAAAACAAACAAAAAAAAAAAACAGTGCCCCTGAAAATCTTCTTAAAGACATGTGTTTGTTAAATAGGACTATAGTACCATAAGAAAAGACATGCAGATGTCACTGTGCTAGGTGGCACAGTGAACAGAGCGTTGGCCCTGAAATTGGGAGGACCTGAGTTCAAATCCAGCCTCAGACACTTAATGCTTACTAGCTGTGTAACCTTGGGCATGTCACTTAACCCCAATTGCCCTGCCCCCCCTCCAAAAAGAGAAAAAAAAAAAGAAAGAAATGACATACAGATGCAAGTCAGTAGCCCATTTAGCCCAGGTTTTTCTGCCTGTCATTAATACCAAGGGATCTTGTATTTGACCTACTGTTTTTCCTCTAAGACATTTCTTTTTGTAGTGTGCCCATCAAAAGGTTAGGGATGAGCTTTCAGTTTCTGTCAAAAAGAAATTAGGTGTCTATCCTCATCCATGAACTTGGCTGAGCCCTTCTTGAATCTGTGCTGATTTTTAGCTTTTATCAGCTCTTGAAGTAATGAGCCCCATGAATTTAGTACCCGCTGTGTCAAGTGCCACTAGCTTTTATTATGTTGTTCCTGAAACTACCCATTTCAATAATCAAGGGGCTCTTGAATTTGGGGACTCAGCAAACAAACATACTTTCTCTTTATTCTCACTCATAAAAATGAATTTGAATAGTAGATCTTATGCTAATACTTTTTTTTTCTCACATTTCCTTGTGGAGAGCTGATCCTGGGTTCCTGAGACTAATTCAGTTCAGTTTAGTAAACATCTTTTAATTTCTTACTCTTTGCAGGGTACTTGGCTAGGCACCAAGCATATGAAGACAACAATGATGAATAATTTGATATCAAAAGACTTATTTTCTTCTGAGTATATCCATTCTTATTTGTTTTAATTGTCTTAATATGTCTGGCCTTCAGTTTCCACATCTATAAAATAAAAGAATTGCCATAGATACCTATGAAGGTTCCTTCCAACTTGAAATCTTCGAATCAGGGATATGATGAACAACTGGAAAATAAATACAATACAGATGAAAAGTTATATTGTGAGTTGAGAACAGGGAAAAAATATTAGTGTGACCACACAAAATTTCATAGAGTAAGTAGTATTTCATTTGAATCTTAAAGGAATTCATGAGGTTGAGGAGAGGACAAAGATAATTTCAGAAATTTGAGGAGGAGGTACAAAGGTGAGAGAAGGAATGGTGTTTGAAGGGCACAGCAAATGAATCAATTTGGCTGAATATATAATATTTGAAAGGTAATAATGTGATATAATGCCTGAGATGAGGTCCTATCTACCTTATCATGACTAATGTAATTTAAATGTCAAAAACAGCAGTTTGTATATTATCCCTGAGACTATAGGGAGCTCCATATGATTCCTGAAGAGGTTAAAAAAGTAGTCAAACCTATGCTTTATGTATCTTATCCTGACAACACTCTGAAGGATGAGGGTCAGCAGAACAAAGCTCTCTAGCATGTCCTAGAAATACTCTAAGAGCAGGCTCAATGATTGACCATGTGTTTATTTTCAGAGAAGAACTCTAGTAAAGGGCAGGGAGGTTGGCAACACAATATTGATGCTCCTTTCATTCCAACTGTTGCTGCCCTTGCACTAAGTCATAGAGAAAGTTCCGTTAATTTCAGTGGAGTCAGTAGTAATTCTGACAAATCACATACTTTTGAAATAATAGAATATATGATGATTTTAGTAGGAGATCATCAAGCAGGTAGGCAAGAACAATGACTTCAGATGCTTGCTCTGATACTGAATAGCTGCATGTTTTAGCTGAAGTATGCTTTATGAACCTGCGCTATATGGAGAGCCTTTCAGATGATGTTCCTTCAGTACTTTTCCAGTTCCAGCAATGAAACTTTTCTAAGTTTCTTATGAACTTTGATTATATATGCTCTTGTTCTTCATATTTCGTGGTAGAAAATTTCTATTTTTTGTCTTTCTTAATATAAAAAGATATTCATTACCTTATAGCTTTTTTATGTGCTTAGGTCACCATCCTTGGCAGAAACTTTAAAGATTCCTTAAACTGAGGCAACCAAAACTACTGACTAAGTTACTGGGGGTAATTAAAACAGGCTTTTAAATGATGATAACAAACAATAGTTCACTTATCAATAGTACTTTAAGGTTAGCAAGGGGAATTCTTCTCACAACAGGCCCTGGGGGTGGGTACTGGATCCAGTCCAATAAAATGCAAGCACTATTTACATGAGAATTCAATGCAAAGCACTTTAAGAGTAACTGAGGGGGCAGAGCCAAGATGGCTGAGTAGAAACAGCACTTCCATGGGGCTCCAGCCCACAGCACTTCAAAATTATTGGGAAGTGGGACTCTAAACAACCTCTGGAGCTCAAAACCCATAGAATGACACAGAGAAGCTAAACTCCTGCTGAGGACAGCCCAGCAACCCAACAGGGAGCTGCCACAACAATGCTCTGGGAGCCAAGCCTAGGACTTCATGAGTCAGAGGTTTTAGCACCAGGTTAGCCAGACCAGCAGATTGCTGGAGGGACCCCAGAACACAAGCAGCTGTGGCTCCAAAATTACCAAAAAATAGATGCCATGGAAAAAGTGAGAGGTTAGTGCTCTATGGACTTTGGGACCAGTATTTGGGAATGCGTCACCTTCTTCCCCTGGGGGATAGAAGCCACCAAGGAGCCAGCACAGCCACCATTTTTCAGCTTCAGTTGCAGCTTCAGATCCTGGACTGTAGAGTGTAGCAGGATCCAGCGATCAGTCTGGGGGGTGATTACTCTTGCTTTAACCTCCCTGCATCTGGATTGTGGTCTGGGGTAGAGGTCTTGGGGTATGTGTCCAGCTTGCCAGAGTGTGTGGAGACTTCACAGAGGCCACCCCACTAATACCTCCAGCAGTTGAGAAGACGCCAACATTTGGGACTGAAGCTCCCCTGTCTGGTGGCAGAGTCATACTGTGGCAACAAGCCCAAAAGTCAAGGAATAAAGTGGCAACATGCCTAGCCAAAGGAAACAAAATAAACAGAAAAAAGCAATATTAGACTCCTATTTTTGGGGCAAAGAGGATCAAAGCATGGAACAGGAGGAGGACTGTGAGGTCAGAACTCCCAGACCAAAAGACCCAAATGAAAACACAAGAGGGTTACATGCCATAGAGGACCTAAAGAAGTATTTTAAAAACCAAATAAAATAAGTGGAGGAAAAATTGGGAAGAGAAATGAGAAGGATGCAAGAAAAGTATGAAATGAGAGTCAACAGCCTGACTAAGGAAAATAACACCTTAAGAAATAGACTAACTGAAGTGGCAAAAGAGGCTCAAAAAGGCAATTAGGAAAAGAATGCCTTAAAAAGCAGAATTTTCCAGATGGGAAAAGAATCTCAAAAGCTCACTGAAGAGATCCATTCCTTCAGAATTAGAATGGAGAAAATGGAAGCTAGTGACTTTATGAGGAATCAAGATGCTCTTAAACAGACCCAAGTAATTGAAAGAATAGAAGGCAATGTGAAATATCTCATAGGAAAAACAATTGACCTGGAAAATAGATCCAGGGGAGATAATTTAAAAATTATTGGACTACCTGAAAGCCATGATCAAAGAAAGAACCTAAAAATCATCCTTCAAGAAATTCTCAAGGGAAATTGCCCTAATGTTTTAGTCCCAGAGGGCAAAATAGAGGCTGAAAGAATCCAGAGATCACCTCGAAAAAGAAAACTCCTAGGATTATTATAGACAGAGGGCAACCAACTAATACCTCTGGCAGTTAATAAGATGCCATCGCTTGGGGTGGAAAAGCCCCTGGCTGAGGGGAAAGTCCTACTGTGGCAAGAAGCCCAAAAGTCAAGTAATTAAGTGGAAACATGCCTAGGCAAAGGAAACAAAATAAACAGAAAAATTCAACATTAGACCCCTATTTTGGGGGCAAAGAGAATTGAAGCATGGAACAGGAGGAAGACTGTGAGGTCAGAACCCCTGCACCAAAAGCCTCAAATGAAAATATGAGCAGGTTACAGGCCATAGAGCACCTTAAGAAGGACTTTAAAAACCAAATAAGAAAAGTGGAGGAAAAATAGAGCAGAGAAATAAGAAGGATGCAAGAAAAGTATGAAATGAGAGTCAACAGCTTGACTGAGGAAAATAACACCTTAAAAAATAGACTAACTCAAATGGCAAAGGAGGCTCAAAAGGCAATGAGGAGAAGAATGCCTTAAGAAGCTGAATTTGACAGATGGAAAAAGGGTCTCAGAAGTTAGCCTGGAGCAAATGGAAGCTAGTGACGTTATGAAAAATTAAGATGCTGTTAAACTAACCCAAGCAAGTGAAAGAATAGAAGGCAATGTGAAATACCTAATAGATCCAGGAGAGATAATTCAAATATTATTGGACTACCTGAAAACCATGATCAAAGAAAGAACCTAGAAATCATCCTTCAAGAAATTCTCAATGAAATTTGCCCTGATGTTTTAGACCCAAAGGGGGAAATAGAGGTTGAAAGAATCCACAGATCACCTCTTGAAAAAAGATCCCAAAAAGAAAACTCCTAGGAATATTATAGCCAGGTTCCAGAATTCCCAAAACAAGGAGAAAATTCTACAAGCAGCTAGGAAGAAACAATTTCAATATAGTGGAAAAACAATCAGAATAGCACAGGACCTGGCAGCTTCTCCACTGAGGGATCAAAGGGCACAGAATATGATAGTCCAGAGGGCAAAGGACCTGGTATTAAAACCAAGAATCACCTCCCCAGCAAAACTGAGTATTTTGTTTCAGGGGAAAATATGGTCATTCATTAGAATAGAGGACTTTCAAGAATTCTTGAGGAAAAAAATAAAGTTGAATAGAAAATTTGATATTGACACACAAAAAAGAGATGCTTGAGAAGGTAAACAGGGAAGATAAATCAAAAGGACCTTATCAAAGTTGAACTATTTACATTCCTACATGGAAAAACAATAACTATGACTGATGAAACCTTTCTCAGTATGAAAATAATTTAAGAAGGGAATATTGGCATATGAATACATATGTGAATGTGTGTATATAAGTTTACAGGTATACATGGATAGAGGGCACAGGTCAAATTTTGTGGGAAGGGATGATACTTAAGGGGTGAAGTTAAGAGGTGAGAGAGGAATATGGCAAGAGGAGATGGGGAGAGACAGGGTGGGCTATACTATCTCATGTAGAAGAGGCAAGGGAAAAATGTTGCAGGGGAGTGGAAGAAAAGGAAGGCAAAATGTCAAAACCATATTTTCATTGAATTTGGTGCAGGGAGAGAATGACATAGATACTAAATGGGATATCTCACCCTCCAGGAGAGTAGGGGGGAGGGGTAAGAGAGGGGGGATAATGGAGGGGAGGGTATGCTGGGGGAGGGGAGGTTTGAGGCACCCACTTTTGAAGAGTGAGAGGGTCAAAGTAGGGAATGGACCAGGTAGGGTTGGGATGGGTGGGAGGGAAATATAGCCAGTCTTTTACAATATATCTACTATGGTAATATTTTGAATAGCTATACATGTACAACACATACTGAATTGCTTATCTTCTCAAAGGGCGTGGTTGACAAGGGACAAATGGAATGGATCAGAAATTTGAAGTTTTAAAATTAAATGTTTCAAATATACATATATATGAATACTATTATTAATATTATTTTGCATGTAATTGGGAGATAAGATGTGCAGGCATTGGGGCACAGAGTTTCACCTTGCCCTAATGGAAACGTCGAAGGGGGTATGGGAAACGTTATGGGAGACAGCAGATTGGATGAGGGCATATCCTTTGGGACTGTTATTATGGCATGGTGGGTAGGGGAAAAATGGGGAAAAATTGTAACTCAAAATCTGGCAGAAATGAATGATGTAAAATTTTAAAATATATTTACTACCTTAAAATCAAGATTAAAAAAAAAGCCTAGAAATCATCCTTCAAGTAATTCTAAAGGAAATTAACCCTGATATTCTAGAACCAAAAGGCATGATAGAAATTGAAAGAATTCACCTTTTGAAAAAGATCCCAAAAAGAAAACACCTAGGAACATAATAGCTAAATTTCAGAGTTCCCAGGTAAAGGAGAAAATATTACAAGCTGTTACAAAGAAAGAATTTGAGTATTGTGGGAAAACAATCAGAATAATACAACATCTAGCAGCTTCTCTATTAAGTCATTAAAGGGTTTCGAATATGGTATCCCAGAGATCAAAAATGCTAGGATTAAAACCAAGTACCACCCATTCTATAAAACTTAGTATAATGCTTCAAGAGAAAATATGGTCATTCAATGAAATAGAGGACGTTCCAGTTTTGTGGTTAAAAAAAAAAACAGAGCTGAACAGAAAGTTTGACTTTCAAATACAATAATCAAGAGATTCGTGAAAGGGGCTAAGTCAAGATGGAGGAGTAGAAAAAGCACTTTTTTGGAGCTCCAGCCCACACCAATTCAAATTTATGTAAAAAGGAGACTACGAAGGACCTCTAGAGCTCCAGAGCCCACAAAATGACACAGAGAAGCTAACCTCCCGCTGAGGACAGTCCTGCAGCCTGGCAGTGAAAGGCCAGCAGAGAGCTCTGGGAGCCGAGCACAGGCCCACCTGAGCCAGAGGTTTTAGCCCAAGAGTGGCCCGACCAGCAGCCAGCTGGAGGGATGCCAGAACACCAGCAGCAGTGGAGTTTCCAGAATTATCAACACATAGATGCCTAGGAGAAGTGAGATGTCAGTGCCCTATGGACTTTAGGACTGGTTGGGAGAATGTGTCAGCTTCTTCCCCTGGAGGTGAGAAGCTGCTGAGAAGCTTGCACATCTTGAGCCACATCGCCATGTTGCAGCTTCATCTCTTGGCCTGCAGACTATAGAGTGATCTGGCGATCAGTCTGGGGTGTAAGCGCTCTTGCTTTAACCCCCCTGAATCGGGATTGTGGTCTGGGGTAGAGGTCTTGGGGTATGTGACCAGCTTGCCAGAGTGTGTTGAGGCTTCACAGAGGCCACCCAACTGATACCTCCAGAAGTTGAGAAAACCCCAACGTTTAGGACGGAAGCTCCCATGGCTGGTGGCAAAGTCCTACTGTGGCAACAAGCCCAAAAGTCAAGTAATTGAGTGGCAACATGCCAAGGCAAAGGAAACAAAATAAACAGAAAAATGAACATTAGACTCCTATTTTGGGGGCACAGAGGATCAAGGCATGAAACAGGAGGAGGACTGTGAGGTGAGAAATCCTGCATCAAAAGCCCCAAATGAAAATATGAGCTGTTTACAGGACATAGAGGACCTTAAGAAGCAGATAAGAAAAGTGGGGAAATAATTGGGAAAAGAAATGACAAAGATGCAAGAAAAGTTTGAAATGAGAGTCAACAGCCTGACTGATGATAATAACACCTCAAAAATAGATTAACTCAAATGTCAAAAGAGGCTCAAAAAGGCAATGAGGAGAAGAATGCCTTAAAAAGCTGAATTTGCCAGATGGAAAAAGAATTTCAAAAGCTCCCAGAGGAGAAACATTCCTTCAGAATTAGACTCAAGCAAATAGAAGCTAGTGACTTTATGAGAAATCAAGATGTTATTAAGCAGATCCAAACAAATGAAAGAATAGAAGGCAATGTGGAATATCTCATGGGAAAGAAAATACTGACCTAGAAAATAGATCCAGGAGAGACAATCTAAAAATTATTGTACTACCTGAAAGCATGATCAAAGAAAGAATCTAGAATCTTTCAAGAAATTCTCAAGGAAAATTTCCCTGATGTTTTAGAACCAGAGGGAAGAATAGATGTTGAAAGATCACCTCTTGAAAAAGTCCCAAAAAGAAAACTCCTAGAAAAATTGTAGCCAAGTTCGAGAATTCCCAGATCAAGAAGAAAATACTACAAGCATCCAAGAAGAAACAATTTCAATATTGTAGAAACACAATGAGAATAGCACAGGATCTAGCAGCTTCTACACTGAGGGAACAAAGGACATGGAATATGATATTCCACAGGGCAAAGGACATGGGATTAAAACCAAGAATCATATACCCAGCAAAACTGAGTATCTTGTTACAAAGGAAAATTTGGTCATTCAGTGGAATGGAGAACTTTCAAGCATTCTTTTTTTTTAAACAAATGCTTTATTAACTTCTGTTTTACATCATTCATTTCCACCAGATTTTGAGTTACAATCATTTCCCCCCCGTTATTCCCCTACCCAACCTCCCAGAATAGCAGTCCCACAAGATATCGCTTCCTCCAATCTGCTCTCTCCCTTATCTTCTCCCATACCTCCATCGACTTTTCCATTAGAGGAGGGTGAGTCTTTGTGTCCCAATGCCTGCACATCTTATCTCACAATTACAAACAAAAGAGTATTAATAATAGTATTTATATATATTTGAAACATTTAATCTTAAAACCTCGAATTTCAGATCCATTTCCTTCCTCCCTTGTCACCCATTCCCTCTGGGGAGATAGGTAATTCAGTATATGTTGTACATGTCTAGCTATGCAAAACATTATCATAGTAGATATATTGTACGAGGCTGCTTATAATTCCCTCCCACTCATCCCACCCCCCACCTGGTCCATTCCCTACATGATCCTGTCCCTCTTCTATAGTGGGTACTTCCAACCTCCCCTCCCCCCAAGGATGCCCCCCCCATCAATCATCCCTCCTCTCATCCCGCTTCCCCCTGTTCTGCTGCAGGTTGAGATATCCCATTTAATATGCATGTCATTCTCTTCCTGAACCAAATTCAATGAGAATGTGGATTTGCCTTTTTTTCCCCCTTCCTATTCTCCCCCTCCCTTGCAACCACTTCCCCTTGCTTCTTCTACGTGAGATAGTTTACCCTACCCTGTCTTTCCCCATCTCCTCTTCCCACTTTCCTCTCTCACCTCATAATTTCATCCCTTCAGTATTCTCCCTTCCCAGCAAATTCAATCTATGCCCTCTATGCATATACACACACATTACATATGTATTCATATGACCACACATCCTTGTTCCATTATTTTCAAAGTGAGAAAGATATCATCCCTCACAGTTATTGTTTTTCCATATAGGAGTGTAAATAGTTCAATTTTGATAAGTTCCTTTTGATTTCTTTTCCCTGATTACCTTCTCAGGCATCTCTTCCTTCTTGTGTCTGAATGTCAAATTTTCTATTCAATTTTGGTTTTTTCCTCAAGAATGCTTGAAAGTCCTCTATTCCACTGAATGACCATATTTTCCCCTGAAACAAAATACTCAGTCTTGCTGGGTAGGTGACCCTTGGGTTCATTCCCAGCTCTTTTGCCCTCTGGAATATCATATTCCATGCCCTTCGGTCCCTCAGTGTAGAAGCTGCCAGGTCCTGGGCTATTCTGATTGTGTTTCCACAATATTGAAATTGTTTCTTCCTGGCTGCTTGTAGCATTTTCTCCTTGATCTGGGAGTTCTGGAACCTGGCTATAATATTCCTAGGAGTTTTCTTTTTGGGATCTTTTTCAGGAGGTGATCTGTGGATTCTTTCAACCTCATTTTGCCCTCTGGGTCTAAAACATCAGGGCAATTTTCCTTGAGAATTTCTTTAAGGATGATTTCTAGGTTCTTTCTTTGATCATGGCTTTCAGGTAGTCCAATAATTTTTTAAATTGTCTCTCCTGGATCTATTTTCCAGGTCAGTGGTTTTTCCCATGAGATATTTCACATTGCCTTCTAATCTTTCATTTGTTTGGATCTGCTTAACAGCATCTTGATTTCTCATAAAGTCATTATCTTCCATTTGCTCCAGTCTAACTCTGAAGGAATGAATCACCTCAGTGAACTTTTGAGATTCTTTTTCCATCTGGCAAATTCGACTTTTTAAGGCATTCTTCTCCTCATTGCCCTTTTGGGCCTCCTTTGCCATTAGAGTGAGTCTGTTTTTTAAGGTGTTGTTTTCCTTAGTCAGGCTGTTGACCCTCATTTCATACTTTTCCTGCATCCTTCTCATTTCTCTTTCCAATTTTTCCTCCACTTCTCTTATTTGATTTTTAAAGTCCTTCTTAAGGTCCTCTATGGCCTTTAACCCGCTCATGTTTTCCCCTGGGGCTTTTGGAGCAGGACTTCTGACCTCACAGTCCTTTTCCCACTCTATGCCCCCAAAATAGGAGTCTAGGGTTGCATTTTTTCTGTTTCCTTTGCCTTGGCATGTTGCCACTTAATTGCTTGACTTTTGGGCTTGTTGCCACACTATGGCTTTAAGGCCAGATAGAGGAATTTTCATCCCGAACGTGTGGGGGGCAACTTCCATTTCTGGCAAGCTGTAAACCCACCCACAACTTCCACCCTAGATCACAATGCAGATCCGGGGAGGTTAAAGCAAGAGCGATTACCCCCAAGACTGATCACTGGATCTCCCTACAATTAATTGCAGGCTGGGAGCTGGTGCTGCTTCTGAAAACTACCAAATGGAGTGTCTCCTCAGTGGCTTCTAGCCCCCGGGGAGGGAGCCGACGCATTTCCCAAATACAGGTCCCAAAGTCCATAGGACACTAACCTCTTACTTTGTCCTAGGCATGTCTATGTTGATAATTCTGGAGTCACCATGGCTGCTGGTGTTCTGGGGTTCCTCCAGCTGGCTGCTGGCCCTGCTGCCCTGGGGCTAAAACCTCTGGTCAGGCGGAACTGGGTTCAGCTCGGCTCCGCTTCCTGTGCTCTGTGCTTTTTGTGCTGCCGGCTCCCAGACTGCTGTGCTGGTCCTTCCTGCAGGGCTGCTGGGCTGTCCTCAGCGGGAGGTTAGCTTCTCTGTGTCGTTCTGTGGGTGCTGGGGCTCCAGAAGTTTTTCAGAGTCCCCTTTTACATAGTTTGGGGGGAATCTGGGGGCAGAGTGGCTAGGATGAGCTGTTTCTACTCTGCCATCTTGGCTCCGCCCCCTCAAGCATTCTTGAGGAAAAAAAACAGAGTAGAAAAGAAAATTTGACCTTCAGACACAAGAAGCAAGAGATACTTGAGAAAGTAAACAGGGAAAAGAAATCAAAAGGAACTTATCAAAGTTGAACTATTTACATTTCTACATGGAAAAACAATAACTGTTAGTGATGAAACCTTTCTCAGTATGAAATAATTGAAGAAGGTTATATGGTCATATGAATACATATGTGAATGTGTGTATATATGTTTACAGGTATACATGGATAGAGGGCACAGGTTGAATTTGATGGGAAGGGATGATACTTAAGGGGTGAAGTTATGAGGTGAGAGAAGAATGTGGCAAAAGGAGATGGGGAGAGACAGAGGGGTGTGGTAACCTATCTCATGTAGAAGAAGCAAGGGGAAGTAGTTGCATGGGAGGGGAAGAACAGGAAGGCAAAAAGGCAAAACCACATTCTCATTGAATTTGGCTCAGGGAGAGAATAACTAACTAAATGGGATAAATAACATACTAAATGGGATATCTCACCCTGAAGGAGAGTAGGATGATTTCTAGATGCTTTCTTTTATCATGGTTTTCAGGTAATCCTATAATTTTTGGATTGTCTCTCCTGGATCTATTTTCCAGGTCAGTGGTTTTTCCCATGAGATATTTCACATTGCCTTGTATTCATTCATTTGTTTCGATCTGTTTAATAGCATCTTGATTTCTCATAAAGTCACTAGCTTCCATTTGCTCCAGTCTCATTATGAAGGAATGGATCTCCTCAGTGAGCTTTTGAGATTCTTTTTCCATCTGGCAAGTTCGACATTTTTAGGCATTCTTTTCCTGATTGCCTTTTTGAGCCTCTTTTGCCATTTGAATTAGTCTATTTTTTGAGGTGTTATTTTCCTCAGTCAGGCTGTTGACTCTCATTTCATTCTTTTCTTGCATCTTTCTCATTTCTCTTCCCAATTTTCCCGCACTTCTCTTATCTGCTTCTTAATATGTTCTATGGCGTGTAGCCAGCTTGTATTTTCTTTTTTTTTTAAAGCAATTGGGGTTAAGTAACTTGCTCAAGGTTACACGGCTAGTCATTTGATTTATGCGTGGGTGCTCATTTTCTGAGGCCGGATCTGATCTCGGGTCATCCAAACTCCGAGGCCGGTGCTCTTACTCACTGCGCCACCTAGCCGCCCCTTTAGGGCAATTGGGGTTAAGTAACTTGTCCAAGGTTACACGGCTAGGTTTTTTGTTTGTGCGGATTAAGTGTCTGAGGCCGGCTCCGAACTCAGGTCCTTCTGATTCCAGGGCCGGTGCTCTATTCACTGCGCCACCTAGCCGACCCCAGCTTGTATTTTCATTTGGGGCTTTTGGTGCAACAGTTCTGATCTCACAGTCCTCCTCCTGTTTCATGCTTTGATCCTCTGTGCCCCCAAAATAGGACTCTAATGTTGCATTTTTCTGTTTATTTTGTTTCCTTTGCCTAGTCACGTTGCCACTCAGTTACTTGACTTTTGGGCTTGTTGACACAGTAGGACTCTGCCACTGGCCAGGGGAGCTTCCATGCCAAACCTTGGGATTTTCTCACCTGCTGGAGGCATTTGTTGGGTGGCCTCTCTGAAGCCTCCCCACACTCTGTCAAGCTGGTCACACACCCCAAGACCTCCACCCCTGACCACAATCCGGATCCAAGCAGGGTAAAGCAAGAGTGATTACCTCCCAGATCGATCGCTGGATCCCTCTACAGTTAGCAGGCCAAGAGCTGAAGCTACAACTTGGCAATGTGGCTCAAAATGCAAAGGCTTCTCAGGGGCTTCTTGCCCCCAGTGGAAGAAGCTTAAGTGCTCTCCCAAAAAGTCCCAAAGTCCAACAGGCACTGATCTCTCACACTGTCCTAGGTATCTATGTGTTGATAATTCTGGAAACTCCACAGCTGCTGGTATTCTAGGGTCCCTCCAGCAGGCTGCTGGTGTGGCTGACCTGGGGCTAAAACCTCTGACTCAGATGGGCCTGGACCCATCTCCCAGAGTGCTGTGCTGGCTGCTTCCTGCTGGGCTGCTATGCTGTCCTCAGTGGGAGGTTAGCTTCTCTATGTCATTTTATGTTTTGTGGAGCTCCAGAGATTGTTCAGAATGCCCCTTTTACATAATTTTGAAGTGGTGTTTGCTTCAGTCCAGCAGAAGTGTTTCTTCTACTCTACCCCCTATACTATCATATTTTAATAGAAACAGATTCCTATGGGCCACATATTAATTCAAAAAGTCACAAATTAACATTATTAATTTTGTTTTCTTAATTACATTTTATTCTGACTTAGGCAGCATTTGAGAGTTCTGTCCATTAGTCTGATGCATCTGATGTACTGTACTGAGAAATATACTAGGTATGTAGAAGATCTAACTGAAAATCTCACCTTGAATACATGCTATTTTTATGACCTTGGGCAAGTCACTTAAAATTTCAATGTTTTAAACAATACTGATTTTTACTAGTAGAAAATGTGCCAGCCTTAATTAGTAAAAGGCATTACCTCATCTGCAAGTTCCTGACATCCTTAAAAACGCATGTCCAACAAATATATTTCTCCATAAATATGAATGTAAAACATGAAGAAGAGAAAGAAAACTTAAAAAGTAAAAGTATAAGGAAAGACTTCCAGATTGATTTAGTATGGCATATGAAGATTGAGATATAGTCAATATTCTAACATTCAGATTGAGCAAATAATGTCCTTGTAAAAAAATATACTAACAAATAAAGAATGTCTATTTTTATTACTAAACCAAGAAAATAAACTTATGCTAACTGATAGGCATGACATATTCAAGATAATAAATGAACTTTTCATAGTTCTGTGTACTTTATTTTCTCACTGTTGCATACCTAAAGAATTTGAGTCACTATGCTGTGCTTATTAATTGTGTTTTACAGATGAGGGGGGGAAAGTATCAAAGAGGTCAATTGATTCACTTAGAATCACCTAGCCAGCAAGGATGGCAGACATAAAAAAAAAATTATGTAGGAACATCACCTGGAAATATTGACATCAAAATGCAGATGAAGCGAATCTTTCAAACACTAAAAGAAGAAACCCCAAGTTTAACACCCAAAGTAACATCATGATACTTTGTTCAGAAATGCAACATCAATGTTTTGGCAGAATTCCAAGAACCATTTAGAAAGGTAAACCATTTCTCCCAATTTATATTAATTTAAAGGTAAAATAGGAATACAATATTTTTCAAGGCTAATGAGATCAATTACCACTTCACAATAGTACATCCTATAATGCTGACCTAAAGAATCATAATAATCAGATATTCAGAAAATAGAACAGTAATAGTCATAGCCTACAATGAATACAGGACTGCAAATGTTAAGCAACAATCAGATATAATGTGTTAGGAATAGAAGAGGTTATTAGGTGGGTTGGGGGAATATTTTTCCTAGTCAGGGATATCATGAAGATGAAGAAAGCATCATCTGCAAGAGAATTTAAGGAGAAAATACAGTAAAAAAAAAAAAACCAGAAAAGGAAGAGAGAAGAAAGCAATGAGTTCCTACTTGATAATATTTATTCACCCTAGAAGATCAAAAATTCTTAGATTTTATTCACATTTCAATAATTTTAGATAGTCTTCCTGCTTAGTTCTATCTTAATCTGTTCAGTTAATTTCTTTAATAATTGTATTTTTGCATCACAATGTTTTAATGCTCTTAGTCAAAGAACCTACTGTCCTTTTAAGCTTTTTGTTTTCTTTTTGCCCTATTAAATATTTTTTGGTCTGGTGGTTTGTTGTTGTCGTCTTCAGACTGCCTGGATTGGACAAAAATCAATTCAAGGGGTGCATGAGTAGACAATGATTTGGGACATTGCTGTGAGGAGATTCTGATAGTCCAGAATAACCAAACGCATTCTACATCTTTCCCATTCTCATTCTTCCACGTTCCCTTTACCTTCTCAGAAAGTCACTGTTTTTTAGATCTCTGCAAAAGTTGGTGATAGTAGTAGGCTGGCTGAACAAGAAGTGAAATAAAATACTCTTAGGTATTGCTGAGTATCAACTCTTGAAATTCTTATTAATTGTATCTCTTAACTTCTTTTCCATTCCATCTGCTTGCCACTTCTCTCTTCCTATACAGTAGTAAATGATTGTAATCAGCGGATTTCTAGGATGCCAGAATCACTGATGTAGAGCTTGAAAAGACCTTATAACTCACCTACTCCTACCTCTATGTTATGTCCACTGTGCCACCTAGATATCTTTATTACATTAGTAGAGTTATATTTATTTCTATTATTTAAGATATCATTATAAGCTACTCCTACTTCCACTGTGAGCATCAATTCTCAATATATGGTCATCCAAAAATTTTACAGGGGGCATCTAAGATCATACAATACAATCTTAATTGCAAAAGAAGCATTATATTTTATAAATGGAATCCAAATTAATGAGTTTACTTGAGGGCAGATATATTTTCATAGATGTCATATCACCTGTACAAACCACAGTGCCTAGTGTTCAATAAATACTTATTAGTGAATTGATCAGTTGATTAATTGTTCTTTCCATGTAGGTATTAATCTACCTTTGATTTTCAAATACTTCTAACTTAGAATATTTGAAAGAGAGATAGGAGAAAATGCCCAGACTTTTCGGCTTTGGCCTACCCTAGACAGTGGAATGAGGATCCATGGATGAAAATTCCAAGAAGGCAAACTTATGATTGGAATATGGAAAAAAAAATCCTGCCAGTTAGAACCATTATCAAATATCAGGAGCTGATCAGATGCTAGCAGAATCCCCTTCAATGCCAGGCATATCTCAGACAACCGTTTTGGATTGGAAAATATGGAGAATTTGCCCATCATCCATGATAGAGTGATCTCTATAGGGATCATACTGGGAGTTCTCTGTAGCTGTGAAACAGGCCAGTTTGGTAATGATTATTACTTTACTGCTGCTGCTGCTACCAACAACAACCACAACTATAAAAACAATAATACCACCTTCAACAAAAAATTTAGGCTGAAGTTCTATACCACTTGTCTAAAATGTTTCCTCTCTCTGTCTCTCTGTCTCTCTCTCTCTGTCTCTCTGTCTCTCTCTGTCTCTGTCTCTCTGTCTCTGTGTCTCTGTCTCTGTCTCATGTCTCTCTCTGTCTCTGTCTCTGTCTCTCTCTCTTTTCCTTCTTCCCTCCCTCCATCCATGCGGAATCCTATATGGCAAGCAAAACTGTCACTGAATGACAGATATGTAAACATAGCTTTTCAGAATTTTAACAGTTATTAGAGAAATCCTTTCAACAATTTATTCTTATTAGTGTGGCTGACCTAAATGTAGCAGAAATTAGAGAGGCTGGTCTTGTTCGAACGACTAAGAGAATAAGGGGAAAATTCTTACCTAAGAACTATTTTTTTTTTGCTTTTTTATTCTTTTTTACCTTTTTAAACTTTCTTTTACTTTTCTGTGTTGGTATCCTTTCACATAACTTCTTTAGTAAATTGTTTTAATTCTAAGTTTATTTATAGGAAGGGTAGCTTTTTCCAAGACCCTAATCAGAAAAAAGCCAATTGTCAGTGTTTCAAAGCTGTTAGTTGCAAAAAGGGAAAAATAAAAAAAATTGTTTAGGGTGGTAGATTTTTAAGGGTCAGTGGTAGGATTTTTTATTTTATTTTATTTTGTCACAAGGGCTTTTATTCTCACAATTATCTACAAGAAGATGTATGTTCAAATCAATTTAGAGGACAAGTCATTTGGGATGATGGGAAAATCTACAACCATAATAATGAGTTCAATTGACTCTAAAAATATCTCAAATTCTCATGGGACACAACATTTATACGAAGTCTTTTGTCAAGATGGCTTCCACTCATGAGGCAGGAGTCCAACAATAATATGTGGTTTATTATATCCTGTTTGTTTGATGATCTGCCAAGCAAGAATTTAGTCAAAAATAACTTTCTGCATACTAAATTTTCTTAGTCCCTACTCACCATAACAAAATGATAATGTATCAAGGACTATATAGATTGATATAAGGGTAGGCTGGCATTTTCATTTTTACTTTCAATACCCTTCTTAAAGATATCCAGAATTTAGCTTATTTTTTTTAATTTTAGCAACATATATATTTATGTCATTAGGACACTATATTTGGATTATCCTTTCTTTAAAGAATTATCGGGGTCGGGGGGCTAGGTGGCACAGTGAGTAGAGCGCCGGCCCTGGAGTCAGAAGGACCTGAGTTCAGATCTGGCCTCAGACACTTAACACACACACACACACAAACAAACAAACAAACAAAAAAAAAAAAACACCTAGCTATGTGACCTTGAGAAAGTTACTTAACCCAAATTGCCCTCCAAAAAACAAAAAAACAAATAGACAAACAAAAAAGAATTATCAGGGAACAGTCTCTAACAAAGCTCTGCTGAAAATTTATCGTTAGTCATGAAGCTTTCCAAAGTTTAATGTTTTCAAATCATTTGTTTAACAAGCTATAACTCAGAAGCATTAAGTATCATTTGAAGACTTAGTATTTAGGCATGATTTCCAATATCATCTATTAAAATATTAATTTATCTTAATAATGATCCTTTGATAGTTTACCATCAACAAACTGTTCTTCCTTTGTAATGGCAAGCAAGGAAGTGCTTGACAATTTGTTGCAGCTATTTGATTGTTTAGCACCTTGTTTCAGTTCAGGTTTGTTTTGGGCCTTACCCATGATTTTATCAAATCTTTGTTAAAAAACAGAAGTTGTGAATCCCACAACTTGTGAACCCCTGTTACTGATGCAACAGGAAAGAGAAGAGCTAATGACTATATAAGCCAAAGCTGGGAGAGAGCAGAACTGAGGAGAATTGAGAACTGAGAACAGAACATGTGGTGGCATAACTGAGAGGAGACTATTGTGGTGCTACAGTTAAGAAGGAAAAAACTTGTGGTATCCCGGCACTCTGTTTGTCTGCTCTGTTTGTGTTGATGTTTGTTTGTGATACTTTGTACAGAAGCCCTGGGACCTTACTGGAAACTCTGAAAGAGGATTTTCTTGTTGTCTATTTATAGAAGTACTGGAGAAGGGTATCAGAGGTCCTGGGACTTTACTGATGATTTGTGTTGACCTCTTAGACCTTGTTTGTGGTTCTGTGATTATTTCTGTGCTGATGATTTGTGTTGCCTTCTTGAACCTTGTCTGTGGGTCTCTTATCGATGATGGTGCCAGCAATGTGCATGATTGTTGTTTTGACTCTGTTAAGCTTTTTCTTACCAGAAATAGAAACTGTAAAGGACTCGAGATGGACTGAACACTGTGAGCTTCAGTATGGAACATGAACTGAATGAGAAACTGGACAAGGAGCTGAGAGCTACCTGCCTTTGAATCCAGGTGACAGTTGGATAGATTCAGGCAGGAGCTGGGAACATGGAAGATGAACCTTGGAATATGAGAGCCAGCCTTGAGTCAAGATGAAAAGAACTCTTCTTGGCTACCCAATGCTGACTGAGAAGATTATAATTTACTGTGACCTAGGGGTGGAGAACTTTGACCTTTGTACTTTGTGTGTCCCTTAAGAAGGCTTGCTCCTTAAGAATGATTGAGTTGGTAGAAACAGCTCATCCAAGCCACTCTGCCCCCAGATTCCCCCCAAACTATGTAAAAGGGGACTCTGAACAACTTCTGGAGCCCCAGCACCCACAGAACGACACAGAGAAGCTAACCTCCCACTGAGGACAGCCCAGCAGCCCTGCAGGAAGGACCAGCGCAGCAGTCTGGGAGCCGGCAGTGCACAACACGCAGAGCGCAGGAAGCAGAGCCGAGCGGAGCCCAGGTCCTTGTGAGCCAAGGTTTTAGCCTCAGGGCAGCAGGGCCAGCAGCCAGCTGGAGGAACCCCAGAACACCAGCAGCCGTGGCGACTCCAGAATTATCAACATAGACATGCCTAGGACAAAGTAAGAGGTTAGTGTCCTATGGACTTTGGGACCTGTATTTGAGGGAATGCGTCAGCTCCCTCCCCTGGGGGCTAGAAGCCACTGAGGACAAACGCCATTTTGTAGTTTTCAGAGGAAGCTCCAGCTCCCGGCCTGCAATTAATCATAGGGAGATCCAGCGATCAGTCTTGGGAGGGTAATCGCTCTTGCTTTAACCTCCCTGGATCTGGATTGTGATCTAGGGTGGAAGTCGTGGGTGAGTTTATAGCTTGCCAGAAACGGAAGTTGCCCCCCAAAATTCCTCTATCTGGCCTTAAAGCCATAGTGTGGCAACAAGCCCAAAAGTCAGGTAATCAAAGGCAAAGGAAACAGAAAAATGCAACCCTAGACTCCTATTTTGGGGGCATAGAGCGGGAAAAGGACTGTGAGGTCAGAAGTCCTGCTCCAAAAGCCCCAGGGGAAAACATGAGCGGGTTGCAGGCCGTAGAGGACCTTAAGAAGGACTTTGAAAATCAAATAAGAACAATTTAAAAATTATTGGGCTACCTGAAAGCCATGATCAAAGAAAGAACCTAGAAATCACCCTTCAAGAAATTCTCAAGGAAAACTGCCCTGATGTTTTAGATCCAGAGGGCAAAATAGAGGTTGAGAGAATCCACTGATCACCTCCTGAAAAAGATCCCAAAAAGAAAACTCCCAGGAATGTTATAGCCAGGTTCCAGAATCCCCAGATCAAGGAGAAAATACTACAAGCAGCCAGGAAGAAACAATTTCAATATTGTGGAAACACAATCAGAATAGCACAGGACCTGGCAGCTTCTACATTGAGGGATTGAAGGGCATGGAATACGATATTCCAGAGGGCAAAAGAGCTGGGAATGAACCCAAGGGTCACCTACTCAGCAAAACTGAGTATTTTGTTTCAGGGGAAAATATGGTCATTCAGTGGAATGGAGGACTTTCAAGCATTCTTGAGGAAAAAACCAGAATTGAATAGAAAATTTGACATCCAGACACAAGAAGCAAGAGATGCCTGAGAAGGTAATCAGGGAAAAGAAATCAAAAGGAACTTATCAAAGTTGAACTATTTACATTCCTATATGGAAAAACAATAACTATGCGGCAGCTGAGACAGGCTTAAGGGACTTGGCCAAGGTCACACAGGTAATGACTGCCAGAAGCTGGATTTGAGCTTGGGAAGTCTTCTTGATTCCAGACCCAGCACTTTATCCACTATGCCATCTAGCTGCCCCTCTAAGGAAGATACCTTGGAGACCATGAAAAATAACCCAATCCTTTTACAGATGAGGAAACTGAGGCACAGCAGGTGAGGTGACTTGCCTAGGGTCATACAGCTAATAAGAAATTGAGATAGGATTAAATAAATCCTTATGCTTGTTAACCCTGAAAATACTCCTCATTAGCACATACATGTGTTTATTATGTTCACAATATATTTTATGTAGTAATTTGCTTGTGTATATAAAATAACTGAGACCAGGTAGAAAACATGAAAATGGACAGTTACTTGGTGTGACTAAGCTCTTTTGGATGAGTGGAAAAGTAAGATCTATATTAAGTATTTGGATTGATGAAATGTAGGCAGTAATGCTAAATTAAGCAAGTACACAGTAGAGAGTCCCAGGCCTGCAGTCAGGAAGACTCATTGTCCTGAGTTCAAATGTGGTCTCAGATACTTAACTAGCTGTGTGGCCCTGGGCAAGTCACTTACCTGTTTGCCTCAGTTCCTCCTCTGTAAAATGAGCTGTAGAAGGAAATGACAAAGCCCTCCAGTATCTTTGCCAAGAAAACCCCAAATGGGGTCATAAAGAGTTGGACACAACTGAAAATAACTCAACAACAACAAAAAGCATATTCTCATTCCATGCTAACCAAATTGAAAAAGTCTGTGCCATCAGTCACTCTCTTTGGTTTAAGCAGCATAATGTTTCTTTTCAAAATATCCCCTCTTATGCACCCTCACTGAAGTAATTTTGCAAAAATAAAATTAAATATTAAAATTAAAAAAAAAAAACAAAAAAACTGCATGGCCACTTTGGTGAAAACTCTATGGCTACTTTAGTGAAAATTTGTTATGTTATAACATTGCAAATGATGTACTTTGATTTCTGTGAATGCTTTGTCTTAGTTAATTGCTGAATAGATAAAGAGTTCACTATACTTTGTAATCAGAACATTAAAGCCCTTCAAAGCAGCAGTCCTCTGGACAGCTGCTTCTGCTTGGCTTTACAGCCTTTAAGTCAATTTTCCAACAATTAAAATATCTTGCTTTGGCTTTTTTTTTTTTTTGGATTGGCAGAGCTTGAGGTGGCAGCACCATGAAGGCCTCCGGCACCCTGAGAGAGTATAATGTAGTTGGGCGCTGCCTGCCCACTCCCAAGAGCCCGGTGCCGCCGCTTTATCACATACGGATCTTTGCTCCTAATCATGTTGTGGCCAAGTCCCAGCTCTGGTACTTCGTGTCCCAGCTGAAGAAGATGAAGTCTTCTGGAGAGATTGTGTACTGTGGCCAGGTCTTTGAAAAGTCTCCTCTTAGAGTAAAGAACTTTGGCATCTGGCTGCGTTACGATTCCAGGAGTGGGACCCACAACATGTACAGGGAGTACAGGGACCTGACCACTGCTGCTGCTGTCACTCAGTGCTACCGAGATATGGGAGCCCATCACCGTGCCCGGGCCCACTCTATCCAGATCATGAAAGTGGAAGAAATTCCTGCCAGCAAACGCTGCCGGCCCGCAGTCAAGCAGTTTCACGACTCCAAAATCAAGTTCCCTCTGCCCCACAGAGTTCTGTGTCGCCAGCACAAGCCACGCTTTACTACCAAGAGGCCCAACACGGTCTTCTATGTTTAGAGACAATGAGACACCTATTTGATTTAAATACATTTTTCAATTGGAAAAAATATATATCTTGCTTTGAATTTGAATTAAATTTATAAAAATTCACATATACATACATATGTATCACACACACATAAACTTCTTAAATATATGTCTTAGTGAAAATCAATGATTTGGTCTGAGGAGATTTCAGTAGCACACTGTGTACACAACATACTATACCACAGGGTAAAATATGTCCTATAAAGGTTTAGTGACTAGGTATTCATATTTATTTTTTATTTTTAAAAAAAACATTTAAATACGTTTACCAAGAGACCATGGCTGTTTAGGTAAAATAAAATCTTACAGTTTGAAAAATAAGTGAATTGATTTATTGATTTTATAAGCATTTATTTAATTCCCCTCTTATTACCCTCTCCCAATTTAACCATTAAAAAAAGAAAACCATCATGATAGATATACAGATTACTGTAAAACAATTTCCCACATTGGCCACGTCCAAAACTATATATCTCATTATGTAATTGAAACACATCACCTCTTTTGGCAAGAGATGATTGGAATTATGTCAATTTATGGATTATCACTGTATTGATCAGATCACTGAAGTCCTTAAGAGTATTTTTTTCTTTTTTTAATGTTGTATGTATATGTGTATGTGTATATATACTGCTTTTCTGCTTCTCACTCTGCATCAGTTAACATAAATATTAAAATTTTCTTCTCAAACTGTATTTTATCATTGCTTAAGGAACCATGACCATTCATTACATTCATCTGTCATATTTTCTTTAGCCATACCACAATAGGTGAGTCATTCTAGTTTCTAGTTTAGGGCTTCTCTAAAAGTAGTTACCATAAATATTATTTACAGATGGGTTTTTTCCTCTTTCTTTGACCTCTTTAAGTTCATAGAGCTAGTAATAGCCTCATAAGGTTAAGATGTATTCATTGTCTAATAAATTTAAGGGCAAAGAGCCAACGTATTTTGCACAATGGCTGAGCCAATTCACAAGTCTAGCAAACAGTTCAGAAAGGTGCCTGTTTTCCTTCAAAACTTTTATCATTCACCATTTTCCTCCTTTTTTATTTTATCTAATAGAACAGGTAAGTTGTTTTACATATTTATTTATTTAATTAATTTGTTTTTTGGAATATTTTTCATATGGTTGTTGATAGCTTATGTTTCTTCCTGAAAACAACAACAACAATAGAAGCAATAATAACAACTAATTGTTCATCTAATTTGACCAGTTAACTGCTTAGGAATTACTTTTAATTTTAAACCTATTTTTTTTATCAGATCTTTTTGTATCTTGTATATGGTATGCTTAATTTTCCCATAAGTTACCAATTTTCTTTTTGATTTTGTTGGCATTACATGTACTTAGAAATAAATTTTATGTTATCTAAATGTCCTATTTTTTTCTCCTGTGGTACCATATAACAGTCATAAAATTATTTCAAAATTATATACATGTACATACATACACAACTGTATAACATGGTATTCCCCTTTCTATACATATGAAAAAGCTCTTTTCATATGCTAATGATTATTTCTGTGTCTAATGCATGTTCCATGTTCAGATATACATATATCTATGTATTAATTTTTAATACACCATCCTGTTTGTGAGATATTGTTCAGCGCCTTAATACTACCAACTTACCTATATTTCAGATTATATTTAAAGTTGGGGGTATTAAAACTGTGAGTGCTTTTTCTAGTACATGGGGTCACTTGGTATATCAAAAACTATATATCTATCTATCTATATATATATGTATATATATATATGTATATGTGTGTGTTTGTGTGTGTGTGTACATATATATATATATAATTACATTTTTGTACTTTATACTTAATTTGTTCTATTGATGGGTCACTATATTTCTGGAGTTATTTTTTTCCAGTATATTTATTGATTTTAATTTTCAATATTCATTTCCACAAGATTTTGAGTAACAAATTTTTCTCCCTGTCTTTGCCCTACCTCACAGACCAAAATAGCAAGCCTACTGAATTCTCCTTCCCACAATTTATTGTCTCTTATAGCCTCCCTTATCCCCTTCCCAACTTTCTAGTAAAGCAAGATGGATTCCTATACCCCAGTGCCTATATATCTTATTTCCCAGTTGCATGTAAAAAAAATAACATTTCTTTTTGAAACTTTGAGTTCCAGAATCTTTCCCTTCTTCCCTCTTCACCCATCCCCACTGGGAAGACAAGCACTTCAACTTAGGTTGTTCATGTGTAGTTATGCAAAATATTTCTATAGTAGTTATATTGTGAAAGACTAAGTATACTTCTCTCCATCCTATCCTGCCCCCCCACACTTATTCTATTTTCTACTTAGACCCTGTCCTTTTTCAAAAGCTTTTGCTTCTAACTACCCTCTCCCCCAATTTGCCCTTCCTTGTATCATCCCCCCTCTTATGCCCTTCCCCCACTTTCCTGTGGGGTAAGATTCAGTCACTATTTTTTTTAAACAAGTACAAAATCATACTTATGTTTATGATTTTATAATATAGTTTGACATCTGGCACTGATAGATACCTTCCTTCTCACTTACATTTTTTTTTCAATTTATCCTTAAGATTCTAGACTTTTTTTTAATATAAATTTTATCATCATTTTTTCTAAATCAATTAAATATTCATTTTTGATTGGCATGGAGTCAAAGAAGTAAATTTATTTGAGTAATGTTGAATATTATTTTTCATTATATTGGTTTGACCTACCAAAGAGTGATGAGCATTTCTTCAATTATTTAGGTCTTTATTTATGGAAAGAGTATATCTATTTGAAATCATACAAATTTCTTAGACATGAGGGAAATTATTTTGTTATATTAATAACCAATTATTTTATTAATATCAAGACTTTTTTCTCCTATATTTCCTTTTATAAGACCTACATCCTATAGCAGTTCTGTCAGTCTCTGAAGGATATGGCTGATTCATTGGATGTCCCTAACCCTCAGGGGCTATGCTCCTCAGTCTTGGATTGGACCCCATTCAACCAAGATGGGAGGAGTTTAAACAGAATCCAGTCAGAACAAGTTCTTGCACTAATAGCACTCTCCTTGTACCTCTCCATTATAATTTAAGGTGACCCAACTCATGAAGGAAAAAAAACAAACAAACAAACAAAAAAAAACCAACCAGAGTGCTCTGGATGGAAATGGTTTCCTCTGTCCTGATTACTGGAGGCAGCTGAGTTTCATCATCAAGCCACATTCGCAGCATGAGGAGCTGAAGACTTCTAGCTCATTTCCTAATCAAATGTCCAGCAATCAGGGTTGATTTTCACTTGCCAGATCATCCCCATTTGCACAGACAATTAAAACTTTCAGTGTCTCCACCTGGGTCTTTGGTTTTCTGAAAGAAACCACTGACCATCAATTAATTATTAGCTAGTCTAATTAATACATTGATAATTAATTACCCAGAAACATTGTCTTTTGGGTTTTTCATTTGTTACAGGTGTTTCTTGGTAGATAAAATTAAATAATAATTTAAATCTTCTGTATTTTTTTTGTTTTTGCTTTTTACAGGGCAATTGGGGGTTAAGTGACTTGCCCAAGGTCACACAGCTAGTATGTGTTAAGTCTCTGAGGCCAGATTTGAACTCAGGTCCTCCTGACTTCAGGGCTGGTGCTCTATTCACTGCACCACCTAGCCACCACATTTAGTTATTTCTAATGTAATAATTTTCTGTCTTTTCATGTTGATTTCTTCTGATTTTCAGTAATATATAAGAATGTGGATTATCTATTTATATATTTTTTTCATATCAGCAAATCTCCAGAATTTATTATCTGGAATAATTTTACTTTATTTTTAGGATTGTATAAGTAAATTAGCGTATCAAGCAAAAAAAACACAGTAAATCATAGAAATGTTTGTGAAAATGTTTAATTACAAGTCACCATACAAATGGGAGACAGTTCTTTGATAATTCATGTCTCTGAAATCCATTGAAATCCAATCATACTGCCTCTACTGTGTGATTCTTTATGGATTTTAGTGTATTTCTAAATACACAGGGGTACATAATAATGACTAATATTAACATATTGCTCTAAAGTTTGTAAATTGTTTTATAACTACAATGTAATTTTATCTTTACAACAGACCTGGGAAGTTGGTGCAATTAGTAATCATTTTATAAATATTAAGAAAGTGAGGCAAAAATGGGTTTAAGTGACATTCTCACTCAGCTGGTAAGTATCTGAGACTAAAAATAAACTTCAGTCCTTCCAGACTTGAGATCCAACTGCTGTGCCACCTAACTTCTTATAAAGAGAGAGTTGATGTGAGTTGAAAGTTTATTTTCTGACATAGACTGGCTATATTAACTTGGACAAGTCATTTAATAACTCAGTGTCCACACAACTCCTAAAAAATACATATTGAAAAGAATGTGCCTATTTCTGTAAGTGCAAGGGTAGAATGAAATTCTTTTCATGCATGTCCCTGCAGGGATGAAATAGCAGGTCTTCAAGCAAAACCTGAACACTTCCTTTTCAGGCATGCTATAGAAAGGATCCCTATTAAAGTCAGGGAGGTAATAGATATCTCAGGTCGCTTCTCACCCTCAAATTCTTTGATTCTGACTCTAAATAGGCAGTAACCCAAAAATCTTAGTCTCTGACACTTTTCAATTCTATTCACAGTCTCTTCAGACCAATTCTCACAGATATCATCATAGATATAATTTTGAAATGGCTATTGTATATTTAGACTCACATAAAATATAGTTTCCCCCTAGAGAGGCATACAATGGCTTTTCGAGTTAGGTCCAAATTACATATTATTATGTACAATTCAAAATTATTTTCTCTTTCAGGTCAAAAGAGGGAGGGGTGGGGGCAGCTAGGTAGTACAGTGAGTAAGAGCACCAGGCCTGGAGTCAGGAGAACCTGGGATCAGTTCCGGCCTCAGAAAATTAGCACCCACACATAAAAATGACTGGCCATGTAACCTTCAGCAAGTTACTTAACCCCAATTACTTAAAAAAAAAAAGGAAGGGGCAGAGTTGAGGAAGTCAAGATTATGTTTGAATTGGGTAAGAATCTAGGTTTTGTTGACCTAAGTGACAGTTCAGGTGAAATACCCTTGTCCAAAGGTGAAGGAAGAGTTTAATAAACAATAATTCCACTTATGAAATCTTGTGCAGCCCTAGGCATACAGCATTTAGTCTAAACTGGCCTTAGGCACATATCTCCCTGGGACTAGATTTCCAATTGTAAACATCTCGGCAATGTCCTGTACAAAAATATGAAAGAATTCTCTCAAAGCATATGAACTTTCTAAATTCTTGCAATTTACATAAAAATAGAGCTTGAATTCATTTTTAGAATTTCTTCCTCAATGATGACCAGTTACTTTTTCATTGAATTTTGGCATGTGATGACATTGATCCAGTTCTCTAGTACTTGCTAGTGCCTCATCTCAGTTATATTTCATCTGTTCCTACTCACATTGCCAAACTGGCCATCCTGTGATCAGGTGAGATAGTGTGTTGTTTTTGTCCCATTCAATGAATTAATAAATAGTATTCATTAATAATATAAAAAATAATACTTGGTCATATTCTCCAAGGTCATTTGTTAATATCTATTAGAAGGCATCATCAGAATATATGTGGCATGAACACAGTAGGTTCATTTTTTTCATAAACTGAATTATATATTGTAGTGCCATGCACAGATGCTTTCCAGAAAAATGCTACTGTGAACAGCTTTTAAGGTTCTGATTACACAGTATAGTGAACACTCTATTCCATAACAAATCAAAGCAAAACTTTCACAGAAAATCAAGGTACAGCATTCACAATGTTACAACTTCTCAAAATAGTCAAAGTCTTCCACTCATGGGGCAAAGTCTTAAGTTAACTTAGTATCACAATATAATCTCAAAGTACAATAGTCAAAGTCTTTCACATATAGGGCAGTCTTAAGTTAACTCAATCAGTCACTTATTCAGCAATCAATGACTAAGTATCATACACAAAACCCTCCATCCCTTGGGTCACTAATAAACTATAATTCCATAATTACTCAATACCCAAGGAGAGGTCTTTTCATCTTGACTTAGGGCTGGGTTCTCAGATTCCCTGGATCCCCCTCCATGGCCCTAGATTCTACCTGGATTCACCAGACTGTCACCTATCTGTCACTGGGTTCAATGACAGATAGCTCCCAGTTCCTTGTCCAGCTCTCTGGGTAGGTCCTGCCCCATACTCTCTGGTCCATGTCAGATCCTTCACCATTCCTGCCCAAGGGAATTCAAGGCTCAACCAAGCCACAAACAAAGTCTCAGCATCCCAGTCATGCTTCCTCAGTCACCTGGACTCCTGGGCTCCTGGGCTCCTGGGCTTCTGGGTTCCTGGCTCCTGGCTCCTGGCTCCTGGCTCCTGGCTGAGGGCTGTGGGCTACAGGCTCTAGGCTCCTGAGCTCCTGGGCTCCTGTTCAAAAGAAGCTCCACCACAACAAGTTCTCAGGAAAATATGGCTCAGTTCACTCTCTCTTCTGTAGCTGCTCTGCCACCAGATGCTGGTCCCAAGAAATTCTGACTATGCCTCTTTGGGGCTTTTCCTTATATACACACAGCATTAGCTTCCTGTTTCAGCCAACCCCTTCCTGTTACATCAGTAACAGGAGACAGGAGTTCATACCTTATGTTTTCCCAACTCGATCAATTACTAAGTGCTAAGTATCTGTTACTTTTGCCAACACAAAGGGATCTTCAAATTTAAATTACATTACCATTACATTTATATAATATATATTAGAAGACATTTCTTTGTAGCCTTTAATGCACCAATATCTGTGCAAATCAGACAATTCATGAGGGAAATTAAAAGGAGAAGAGTTCAATAATTGATCACATTTTAAGAAGAAGAAGGTAAAAGTTATGAGAAGACAAGAATGAGTATTGAACTATATTGGTAGGCATGGATGGGATCAAGTTTCCATTATGGAATAGGACACCCATATTGATAAAATCACAGATCTATTACACTTTTAGTGAATGATAGTAATATATTAAATTATCTTAATGTATTGAAATTTTGTAAGCACCATATGAACGTTTTATATTTCAGTTTTAAAAGAAATTATTTTTCTCATTTTGAAGAAAATATATGAAATAAAACAATATTTTGATGATTATAAGAAATTAGAATAGCAAATAATGAGAGATCAGTGTTGGAAACTGAATTCACTAGTATCCAGTCCTGACTCTTGGATCAAATATTAGAATAATCTTTTTTTTTTGTCTTTTTGTAGGGGGGAAGGCAGGGAAATTGGGGTTATGTGACTTGCTTAAGGTGTCAAGCATCTGAGGTCAAATTTGAACTAAGATCCTCCTGACTCCAGGGTCAATGTTCTATTCACTGCGCCAGTTAGCTTCCCTAAAAACTCTTTATCTTTAGGACCATAACTTTGGATTTTGAAATCCCATTAAGGGCAACTTATTCAACTTCCTCACTTTAAAAATGATGCTGAGTTCCAGGTAGGTTAGATGACTTACCAATGTAAGTAATAAGAGAATGTCTCTAAATCCAATTCCCTTTCCATTGAACTTGATTGCCTCTATCTAACAAAATCCAACATTAGCCTTCTCAACCCTGCCACCCAAAAGAGAAGTGAGGAATTCAAAGACAAAAATGCTCACATTGGAGTATAAATTTTAGAGCATACTTGTTCAAGTATGAACCAGAGCCTAAGGTCACTGAATTTGTTTTATATGCTTTTGTTTTCCATTCCTATTGTTTTTTTCAATCATGCAAAAGTTTGAGATCTCAGAGTTGAAAAAACAGAGAGAGTTTTTGCATGTTTTTTCTTTGCTTACTTTTCTCAATAAATGCCAACTAGCAAATATCTTCCTGGAAAGAATAAATAGTAAGGAAATTAATAGCAGAGGAAGATGAATTAGAAAAAGACATAAAGGAATTATGAAAAATCACAGCTTTCACTCCAAATTTTGGTGTAACAAAATATAATACTGAAGAAAGTATTCTGTACTTCTCCCATTAAATAGCAATAGATGAGAAATAGTATTGATTTGAATGATAATAAATAGGGGGCTTAGTACTGTGGCCTCAGTAGAGATTGAAATATTTTCCCCCAGACACTAAATATTCTCACATACAATTAAAATATATAAATTTTGGGTAAATAAGGAAATGTAAGTAACTCAAAAGATGTATTTCCTCAAGTTTTCTGGATTTTAATTGTTGTGAGCAACATCTCAGTTTTTCCTAGCACTTCTCTCAAAAAATATATCAAAAAAGATGTATTCAGAAAGTTTCTTTGAACTTCATGAGTGAATGATTTCTTATATAACTGCAATAAAACCCTTTGGAAAAGAACCTATTATGGCACTGTGTCAGCAGTTTTAGATTATTACAGATGACTTGTTCCTCTTTCCACATAACGATTTAATGAATTTAAACTATAGATTATATAATTCCATAGCTGGTAGGAGCCTTGAACCCTTTCTTGCGATTTTGAGAACTGAGATGACCAACCGATTTTGTAAGAGAAGTTAATGAGGAAAAGAACTCTTAAATGATGATGAGTTGTATTGGCCTTCTGTCAGCACCAGGCCACGTACGTCCAAAACATGTGAATGGAAGCTAAAGTTCATTTCACTCGAGTTAATTCTCAGAGCTTGTTTGTAAGCCGCTGAATGATAAGATATTTCGAGATGATTAGAATTTTTTCAGTTGTGTTCGACTTTTCATGCCTCCAGTTGGGGTCTTCTTGGCAGAGATGCTGGAGGGGTTTGTCATTTCCTTCTCTCATTCATTTTACAGATGAGAAAACAGGGAAACCGGGTTAAGTGGGTTGCCCACATTCACATAGCTAGTAAATGTCTAAGGCCAGAATTGATCTCAGGTGTTTTTAACTCCAGTCCTGATGCTTTATCCACTGTGCCACCTACCTACCCCAAAATGATTAATCTGCCTTTTTAAATGAGCAGAAATATTATTACAATCACTTAGTCAACATCCAGATATTGTCTGAATTATCTAAGTGCTAAGCATGAGGCTAGAGAGTGAAACTACTAATTCATTGGTAAAAGGAATTTCCAGATAATACAATTACCTCTACCAACAAAGCCAATATATCTTAAGTGTCTATTTAGAGAACTTAATGATGAAGTCACTTGTTCGGGCTCACAGAACCAGGATGTGTCAGGAAGAATTTGAATGCATGTCTTTGTGGTTCTGAAGGCAACTTTTTATCCATACCTTCATCTTTACCCCAATGATGCAAAGGTAAAGTGATACTTTGTGTGTCATAAAATAAACTGCATACTAACATGGAAACACTACACACACACACACACACACACACACACGTATGTAGGTCTAAAATAATACAAAATTATTCTTTATACATGCATATGCAAAATAATTCTGTATTACTTTAAAGGCAGAACATATACAAAATGACAATGTATATAAGTGTTCTCAGCAGTTCAGGCCATTATAGTTATTCAAACTCAGTATTAGAAAGCAATGGGATACTTTTGCTTCATAGAGTGTAATTAACAACAATTTTACACAAGATAAAATTTAAAAGATAACATTCACTTCACTAAGTGATTAAAAGGTCCATATTCTTTGACCCACCATTAGCCAAAGAGTCCATTGATAAAGGAAAATCCCAATATCAACCATAATATTTTACAGCAGCTCTTCTTGTAACAGCACATAATTAAAGAAAACTTTACAATTGACAGGGGAATGACAATGAAAAGGTACAAAGGAGTATTACTCTGGTATAAACAACAATAAATGCAAAGAAATGAAAGATTTACATCAAATGGTGAAGAATAAGTTAAGTGAAGTCAAGAAAGTGATACATAAAATGATTATAATGATATAAATGAAAAGAACAATAAATACAAATTGATTGAAAGTGAATCATGCAAAATTTTCAAGAACAATGGCCCCAAAAAAGATATATGAGAAGACACATCCTGCCCACCCCCCATCCATTATAGAAATGGGAGTCCCAGTGGTATGAAACTATATTCAGTTATTTAGAATTTGTTGATATATTTATTGTGAAGATCAATATTTTTGTCATTTAAAAACATTCTTCGTCATCTGTGATGGTTTTCTGGGAGGAGAAGAGAGGAAGGAAAATGGAAATTGGTTTGGAACAAAAAAAAAGTCAACAAAAATATATTGTGTAAGAAGAGTACAACTGAGAAAAAAATCTCCCCAGAAATTTAGCAAACAAAATGCTAAACTAGGTCAGACAAGACTCTTTCCCCATTTGATACATTACATGGACTCTTTCCCCCAATTTGTTTAGGATGAGCCCTTTGTGATTTTTAAATCCCTGGGAAATTTATAATTCCAAATAATCCCAATAAAATAATCCCAGAAAAGCACCCATATTTTCCTAAAAAGACAACCCTCTCTCTCTGTTCACATATAAAAAGAATTACTTCTTTCTCAAGAATAACCCTGATTGCTCTACATTTCCCCCCTAAAAAAGGGTTTGATAAAGTGTCTAACATATATTAAACATTATACAAATGTCTATCCCCTTCTCTACCCACACTGGAGTTTATTGAGTATGTGGGAAATATACATTGATTGCTACTTTAGGAAAGTGCTGCAGCAAAACATTACAAAAACCCTGCTTCTTGTTCCTTTATTTTTATATGGTATGAGTGCCAAGTACTTACTCCTTACCAATGTGTTAGGTTCACAATGGACCATATCTATGACCAAATATGCATCATTATAAGCCTTAAGCTTTGGGGAGGCAGTTTGATAGAGACAAATAATTGTTGCACTGACAATTCTAGTAATGGGACTAATGATCCCATTCATTCCTTTATAGCTCAGTATCTCTGCTCTGGTTCCTAGTTTCCCTAGTTCTGTCCCTAGACAGAGTTTGGCACTGGGAGAAGCTCTAACTCTTGAACAAGTTTTGTCTCTGGCTTACCCTTGGTTGAAACACTTTGAATCCATATGCTACTTTTCCCCATGGAGGCAGGGGATCTTTCCCTAGGACTAGGTGCTTATCCCTCCAAGAATGTATCTTAGAAAATTTAAGACTGGTGAATTCTTACATTTAAAATGCTATTCTTCACCCACAACACTCCATTTCCAAACACCAAACAATTTTCTTGGCTATGCCCCATGCCTGGAATTCTCTCCACCCTTATCACAGCCTCCCAGTTTCCCTGGCTTCAAGTCTCAGCTAAGGTCCAATCTTTGTAAAGAAGCCTTTCGAGGGCCTCCATAATGCCAGTGTCTTCCCTCTGCATTATTTTTAGCTTTTCCCATATTCATCACTTGTACCATTGTTTGTATGCTTTCTTCCCAATTAGACAGTGAACTCCTTGACAGTGGGGACTGGTTTATTTTGTGTTGTTTTGTTACCTTTCTATCTTCAGTGCTTAGTGAAATTCCTGACACATTTTAGGCATTTAATAATTGCTATTTGACTGAATGACTGACAATAAAATCTCAAATTAGTAAACATTTGACAGTCAATAATTATGAACATTAAAAGAAAGATAACAGCTGTGCCTAATTCTGGACAGCCTGTCCATTTCTATGATAAGCAGATTCAGAGTAGGCTGACATTTGAGAGACAATGAAGATACCAAATGTGTCTTAAATGTTAACTCAACTGGAGTTTTCTGGTTAAATATTTTTTTAATTTCTATTAAAATGGGAAATATGGTGGCTTTAGCCTGGGTGAATTTAAATGTACCTTTGCTAAACTTTCTGTTTGTTTTGTTTTATTTTTTATCCTGATTCTCTTCTAGTGGCTTAACATCTCACTCTTTTCTCCAAGATTATAAATTCTATAAATAAAACACTATGACTATGTTGTTCCTCAGTGTTAATGGCCATGCCATAGCTTATGAGACCCATCATCACAGCACCATAATATTATAGATTAAAAACATTTAACACATTATCTATCCCAGCCCTTAAAATCACTAATGAGAAAACTAGAATCAAGAATATGAAGTGTTTTATCCAACATCAACCAAGTTGTAAATGGCAGAACTAGGATTGAGATTGACATACTCTAATTTCACAGTATTATAGATTTAGTGATATGTAGGACCAGAATGTCATTGAGTTCAATTCCTTAATTTTACACATTAAAACTGAAGCATGGAGGTGACCCATCCAGGGATGCATAGCTAGTAAGTGTATGTGGTTTGAATGCTGGTTTTCCTAACTCCAAATCCATCACTCTATCTGCTACACCATACTGGGATTGATTATTATTTTTAATTAATAGATCTAAAAAGAGAAGTCAGCATGGATCTTAGGGAATTGGGACAGATGACAAAACCATTTGTGGATGGGGGCTAGTGGTGATCAGACCACATTTAGCATTTGATTGTCTAGGATTACCTGGGTACCATCTTACAGAAGGCCTGGACACCCATCTAAGTAGGGCCTGCAGTGACTAGGTTTTCATTGAAAGCATGAAGGGGAGATTGGAGGAGATAAAGTCAAAAGTGTGCTGATAATGTTTATCCAGGGAATAAAAATGAGAACAATTTAATCTTTTAGTCAGCTTCCATTCTGCTCAAATTAGGTATATTCAATCAAATGGAGTATAGGAGTGTTCAGGGATGATTAGTACCTTTTATGTGAGGACTGCTGAGCCATTTTCAGGGCTGCTTTCCACCTTTGGTGTCTACCTGATTCACAAAACTCTCACCTGTGGCTATAAGAAGACATAGCATACATAGAGGATACTGCAGTAAACCATTTTGACAGATGGACTAAACCTAATTTAGGGTTACCGAGGGGCCTCAGACTCAATGGTGAATTAGGGGGATATCTATACCAAATATATAAAGAATCCCCTCTGCATAATAGGTGGATGCGAAATTTTTGTTCCAATTGTCATGAAGGTGGCTGAAGTAGCCCCTGTGGAACAATTAGAATTTGGTCAAACAGTGAAGATTCCAAGGTCATCCACCATATCCCAAGCCTTCTCTAGTCATCTTGACATTTGTCTTGCCACTGGACTTCAATTATTTTAGAAAAGAATGTGAATCTGATGACCTCTCTCAACTCTGCCTCACTTACATCCAATTTACGTGTGTGTGTCAAAAGGCATCACTCATACAATAATGTTCATTTGCTTAAAATAGTATTTTATGAACAACTCACAAAAGGAAGTGCTCACATGGGAATCAGAAGAAACAATACAGGGAAACTCTCAAGGTCGCTCTGAGGAGCTTTGGAATAGATTCTTAGACATGTGAGAAAGTAGCAGAGGACTGACCAGCATAGTGTGCTCACAGCAAAGAAAGAACTGTGCGCTATGAGCAAAGAGGAATTGGGATAGTTCAAAAGAAACATGTGATACCCAAATTTGGAGACATTTCCACTCCAAATGTTCATATGAACCACTTGTGCCCAACTTGTGGTAGAGTCTTCTGAAGTCATATTCATCTTATCAGTTACAGTCAGACAAGAGTCACTGTACCTTGATCCCAACAAAGTAATGCAATTTGGGTCCTCTTTGAGAATAAAGGGGGAAAAATCAATTACTAAGAGAGTATGCAGAGCACTGCACTGGACAGAAAGGATTTTCAAAATACTTCCTCTACTGTTAAATTATTGGTTAATTTAATCCATTTTTTTCATGTATTTAATAGCAGAAAAAGTTCATTTGCCAAGATATTTTAGGGAGTTGGTATTGCAGTCAGGAAGATCTTCATTTAAGTTCTACTTCTTTTTTCCTTTTTTAAAATAATTCTCTCCTTTTTATTTATTTTATTTTTTTTAACAAATGCTTTATTAACTTCTGGTTTACATCATTCATTTCTGCCAGATTTTGAGTTACAATTTTTCCCCATTTTCCCTTACCCAGCACCCCAGAATAGCAGTCCCACAAGATATCCTCTCATCCAATCTGCTCTCTCCCATACCCTTTGACTTTACCATTAGGGTAAGGTGAATCTCTGTGCCCCAGTGCCTGCACATCTTATATCCCATATTAATAATAGTATTTATATATATTTGAAACATTTAATTTTAATGTTAAAACTTTGAATTCCAGATCCATTCCCATCCTCCCTTGTCACCCTTTCCCTCTGGGAAGATAAGCAATTCAGTATATGTTGTACATGTATAGCTATGCAAAATATTACCATAGTATATATATTATAAAAGGTTGCTTATAATTCCCTCCCACCCATCCCACACCCCACCTGGTCCACTCCCTACTTTGATCCTGTCGTTCTTCAATAGTGGGTACATCCAACCTCCCCTGGCCCCAAAAGCCCTCCCCTCCATCATGCCCTCTCTCATCCCCCTTCCTCCCAACTCTCCTGCAGGGTGAGAAATCCCACTTAGTATGTATGTCAATATCTCCCTGAGGCAAAATCAATGAGAATATGTTTTTGCCTTTATGCCTTCCTGTTCTTCCCCTCCCCTGCAACCACTTTCCCTTGCTTCTTCTACATGAGATAGTTTACCCTATCCTGTCTCTCCCCATCTCATCTGGCCACTTTCCTCTCTCACCTCATAACTTCACCACTTAAGTATCATCCCGTCCCACCAAATTCAACCTGTGCCCTCTATCCATGTATAACTGTAAACATATATACACACATTCACATATGTATTCATATGACCATACACCCTTCTTCCATTATTTTCATACTGAGAAAGGTTTCATCAGTAAGAGTTATTGTTTTTCCATATAGGAATGTAAATAGGTCAACTTTGATAAGTTCCTTTTGATTTCTTTTCCCTGATTACCTTTTCAGGCATCTGTTGCTTCTTGTGTCTGGATGCCAAATTTTCTATTCAGCTCCGGTTTTTTCCTCAAGAATGCTTGAAAGTCCATTGAATTCCACTGAATGACCATATTTTCCCCTGAAACAAAATACTCAGTTTTGCTGGGTAGGTGATTTTTGGTTTTAATGCCAGCTCTTTTGCCCTCTGGAATACCATATTCCATGCCCTTTGATCCCTCAGTGTAGAAGCTGCCAGGTCCTGGTCTATTCTGATTGTGTTTCCACAATATTGAAATTGTTTCTTTCTGGCTGTTTGTAGTATTTTCTCCTTGATCCGGGGATTCTGGAACCTGGCTATAATATTCCTGGGAGTTTTCTTTTTGGGATCTTTTTCAGGAGGTGATCTGTGGATTCTTTCAAACTCTATTTTGCTCTCTGGATCTAAAACATCAGGGCAATTATCCTTGAGAATTTCTTGAAGGGTGATTTCTAGGTTCTTTCTTTGATCATGGCTTTCAGGTAGTCCAATCATTTTTAAATTATCTCTCCTGGATCTATTTTCCAGGTCAGTGGTTTTTCCCATGAGATATTTCACATTGCCTTCTATTCTTTCATTTGTTTGGAACTGTTTAACAGCATCTTGATTTCTCATAAAGTCATTAGCTTCCATTTGCTCCAGTCTAAGTCTGAAGGAATGAATCTCATCAGTGAGCATTTGAGATGCTTTTTCCATCTTGAAAATTTGGCTTTTTAAGGCATTCTTCCCCTCATTGCCCTTTTGGGCCTCCTTTGCCATTTGAGTTAGTCTATTTTTAAGGTGTTGTTTTCCTCAGTCAGGCTGTTGACCTTCATTTCATACTTTTCCTGCATTCTTCTCATTTATCTTCCCAATTTTTCCTCCACTTCTCTTATTTGATTTTTAAAATCCTTCTTAAGGTCCTCTGTGCCCTGTAACCCACTCATATTTTCATTTGGGCCTTTTGGAGCAGGATTTCTGACCTCACAGTCCTCCTCCTATTCCTTGTTTCGATCCTCATTGCCCCTGAAATAGGAGTCTAATGTTGAATTTTTCTGTTTATTTTGTTTCCTTTGCCTAGGCATGTTGCCACTTAATTACTTGAATTTTTGGGCTTATTGCCACAGTTGCACTCTGCCACCAGACAGGGGAGCTTCTGTCCCGAGTGTTGGGGTCTTCACAACTTCCGGAGTTGGGTGGCCTCTGTACAGCCTCCACATACTCTGGCAAGTTGGATATTCACCCCAGACCTTCCCCCCAGATCACAATCCAGATCCAAGCATGTTAAAGCAAGAGGGATCAACCCCCGAGACTGATTGCTGGATCTCCCTAGAGTCCGCAGGCCAGGAGCTGAAGCTACCACTGAAGCTGAAAAATGGCATGTCTCCTCAGTGGCTTCTAGCTCCCAGGAGAGGAAGCTGATGCGTTCCCCAAATACTGATCCCAAAGTCCATAGGGCACTAACCTCTCACTTTGTCCTAGGCATGTCTGTGTTGATAATTCTGGAATCATCACAGCTGCTGGTGTTCTAGGGTCTCTCCAGCTGGCTGATGGCCCAGCTGCCCTGGGGCTAAAACCACAGCTCATGTGGACCTGGGCTCAGCTCCCAGAGAGCTGTGCTGGCCACTCCCTGTAGGGCTGCTCGGCTGTCATCAGTGGGAGGTTAGCTTCTCTGTGTTGTTCTGTGGGTGCTGGGGCTCCAGAAGTTGTTCAGAGTCCCCTTTTAAATGGTTTGGAAGTGGTGTGGGGGGAGAGCACCTTGGAAGTACTGTTTCTACTCCGCCATCTTGGCTCCACCAGTTCTACTTCTTAAACATAGTGACTGTGAGACTTTGAGTAAATCACTTGACCTCACTGTCCTGAGCTACTTTATAAGACTGAGTGATTCAGCAAAGTTGTTGAATCCCATCGATAGAGGAAAGTTCCCAATGAGAATTTTATATGGCAGTGAAATCATGGATCTTATCACTGTACCTCACTAATTGAGAGGAACAAAAATGTGAAATAAGAAGAATTAAACACTTGAAATCTAGAGAAATGTGAGGTGCAATACTGCCTCTTAAACTCAATATACATGGATGGCTATCACTTGACCACCATATTCCTCAGTTTCTTCATTTACAAAATGGATATAACTGTGCCTGTACTATAAGTGAGGATTAGATATGATGATACACATAAAATCTTTTACAATTTAAAGTTAAATAAATATCAACTATGATTATTGTTATTTCAGTTGTGGAAGAGAGAAAACCTGTGTTTTCTTCAATGTAGGTGTCTTTCAAATGGAAGTTGTCTACCAAATATGATCTACCAAAAAATCTCTCATTATTTATTAATTGATAGTTTTTTAGTTTCCATAAGAGAAACACCACCAGTAGCAATTTTTTTTTAATGAACTGAAGTTTGAATAACAAAAAGAAACAAGGGAGGAAAAAAAGGGGGAAACAAAGGTTGCTAGAATCAGCTGAACATGAATTTGGAATTTTAGAAGTAAATAGCTGAATTTTTAAGTACCATTTATTATCATATAGAAAAACAAATTAGAAGGAAGTGTAAAGCTTCCCTTTATTAAAATGCAGTTGACTTACAAAGATAAAGAAAGAGAAAATTAATGTTCTAGTTCATTGCCAACTTATTGTATTCATTGTATCTATCAATATAAACAGCTCTTACTGATCAAAACTGGATTTATCTCTAGCCCAGATTATGGAAAATGTGCTATGATTCCATCTGCTCTTCTTTTTAGGTGGGATTCTAGATGTGTCTTATAAGTTGAGGTGAACAAATTGTCAGGAAGCAAGAGGTTTTTCCTGATATTTGAAGTAAAAAGTGTTGAAAGTTTTTTTATCCAGACTATCAATAAAATGATAAAGACTACCACAAAATAATGGAATATAGACACAATACATAAAAATTTTCTAGACCAATGCAAACCAGACCAAGAATTCCATCTGTTATAGTCTTGACATAACACAATATAGTGCCAAATTATACATATAAAGAGGGTGGCTAATTACTTCTCAATGCTGCTCTTTTGACTTTTGAATTGAGGCTTGAAATCTATTTTTGTAATATATATATATATATATATATATATATATATTATTCTTTTCCATTTACATGTAAAGACATTTTTAGAAATTTATTTTTAAAATCCTAAATTCCAAATTTTCTGTTTCCTTCCCTTTCTCCCCAAAATATTGAGAAGGCAAGCAATTTTATATAAGTTATAGCATGCAGTCATACAAAATATTTTCATTAGTCATATTGTGAGGTGAAAAACCAAACAAAAGAAAGACAAAGTGTTCTTGTTTTATTTGTTTGTTTGTGTGTTTTTTTTTTTAAGTTTGAGACCATCTGCACTCAGATGTCATCAGTTCCTTTTCTGGAGGTAGATAACATTTTTCATCATAAATCCTTCAGAATTGTCATGAATCACTGTGGCATTGCTTAGAAGAGCAAGGTCATTCACAGTTGATGATTGTACAATATTGCTTGTACTGTATATACTGTTCTGGTTCTGTTCATTTCATTTTGCATCAGTTCATGTATGCCTTTCTACTTATTTTTTTTTTCTGAAAGCATCCTGCTTGTTATTACTTAAAGCATAATAGCATTCCATCACAATCATTAAAGACAACTGGTTTAGTCTTTCCTCAATTGATGAGTATACCCTCAATTTACAATTCTTTGGCACAACTGAAAGAGCTGCTATAAATATTTTTATTCATATAGGGCCTTTTCCATTAAAAACAAATATCTTTGAGATATAGAACTAGTGGTGATAATGCTGGGTCAGATAATAGGCACAGTTTTAAAGCTCTTTAGTCGTAGTTCCAAACTGTACTCCAGAAAGGTTGAATCAGTTCACAACTCCATTTTCAGTGCTTTAGTGACCCAAAGGTCCTCTATCTCTTCCAACATTTATCATTTTTCTTCTCTGACATATTAACCAATATGATAGGTGGCATGTAGTACTGCAGAGATATTTAATTTGCATTTCTCTAATCTATAATCATTTGGGATGCTCTAAATTCTAAGAAAAGTTATCCTTGGTATTTTGGAGTGGAAATAAGTCGTTTTTTTGCTAGTGTTGATCATTGTTCAACTTCTGACCTCTGAGGCCAAGAAAAACAAGCCTCTCTCCTAGGATAAAAAGTTCCTTTCATGAATCTTTACATAGCATTTAGTACAAGTTTCTTCACCATGATAAGAACATATGGTAATCAAAAGAATATCTCCACACACCATTCTGAAATCTAGAAAAAGAAACTTGCATTATTTTCTTTATCCCCCCAATTACTATTTGTGGGTTTAACATCATGTTATATGAGAGAATTTTTAAAAAATCCTCTAATGCCTAAAAGAAAATGTGTAACATTTCCTAACACTGTGTTAAACAGACATGGGAGACCCTTTGGTTTATGGTGGTTTTATGTTAGTTTTCTCTGTCATTCTTTCACTACAATGAATTTTATTTGCTTTCAATTGTCATTATTATTTTCATTCATATGGCAAAGCTGAATCACAAAGAAAAAAAGGAGAGTGCCAATTCTCTCAATGCATTTATTCCATTATGTGTGAATGCATGCAAGCTTAGAAACAAATTTTTATTTTATTTTATTTTATTTTACTTTATTTTATCTTATTACAGTATGTTATGATTAGATATAAAAAGTTTATATTAAGCCTCTTCCCAAAATTGCATCAGGAAAAAGCACTTAAATGCATTATTCTTTAGTTACATGAAGTATAATGTCCTTGGCATGGGCATTTCGACTGAAGGAGAAGTTGAGGGAAAGGAAATTGGAAGAGAATAAGCATTGATATAGAGCCTACTCTGTACCAGACATTATAGTAGGCGAACTTTATTAATGTTATGTCATTTGACCTGACATGAATCAAAAATGGGTTTAAAAGCACAATGGTCTAGAGCAGCTATGCCATTTTCCTCAATTAGCCCATAGGTTCATGACTGCAAAGGCCAGTTAAACCACAGCTCATTTTCATAGCTATCACCATATGACTCTGTTTCAAACCCCTCTTTCAACAGAGTTCATGACTGACCTTTTTACTTTATCTTTGGTGTTTATGGGTTGAGAAGTGTGGAAACCACCACAGCTGCTGTTGATTCACTCTCCTGAAGTCTGCTCCTGCCATCACTGGCTGGGGCCACCCTGGGGCCAGAACCTTGCTGGTTACATGAGACAGTGCTCAGCTCCCAGGCCTGTGCAGTAGACTGTAGCAGCAAGCACCCCAGCCTCCCCAGGGTGGCTGCCAACACAGGTTCTTAGATCTGCTTTTCTAAAGGAAAGCAACTCAAAATGGGTTAACAATCTTGGTTTAATCAATCAAACATTTCAATTACCTCTTTCAGGGGAAAAGGTCAGCACCCAGAACTTCAGAGTATACAGACAGAAACATTTCAAGCAGACAGGCCTCCAACTGTCCAACCATTACATCCATACCAAATCACAGTTACTAGAGAGGGAAGCATCAACATCTGGGTTTTTCAAAGCCAGGGGGCTCTCAAAGGCTGCCCAGAGACTCATCTTGTCAAATCACACAACATTTCTCAAAGTGAGCCGCAAAACAATGTCTCACATCAGGGTTTATATAGCCTTCTCCTGGCTCAGAGAATGTAACAACCCCCTTGACCCACTGCGGAATCACAAAGTATGTCCTGAAAAAACAAGCCTCCCACCACAGGCTCCAGGTGCACTTAAGCCAAGGGGCAGGGAAGATCTTAAATTTACATTTCTATTACATAGAACCTTAGAGCCAAGGAGGTTGCCTTCAAGGGGAGGTTTGTTCCTCTCTGTCACTTTGTGGGTTTTGTATCTCTAAAATTTGTTTAGAGCCATTTTTTTTTTACATATACTGGAGGTGGTGGGAGCCAGAGCATGTGGAAGTCCTGTTTCTACTCCACCATCTTTGCTCCACCCCCAATTTGTCTTTCTTGTGTGCCATTTTATGATTTTCTTCAGTGTTATGTTTAAATGTCAAATTACTTATTCAGCTCTAGTCTTTTCATCAGGAATACCGGAAAATACTCTATTTTATCAAATATTCATTTCCCCTCTCAAGGATTATATTCAATATTCCTGGGTAGCTTACTCTTTTTTGTTGGGTTTTTTTACTCCCCAAACCCCATATTCCAAGCCCTCTGTTTCTTTAATGTGGAAACTGATAAATCTTGTGTGATTCTGACTGTGGTCCCATAATTATGTATGTATACACACATCATACATATACATATAAACATAAACATGTACATATATACACATATATACATATATGTGTATGTGCATATATATACATATATATACATATATATGCATACCTAAATATACTTTTAATATTTCTCCTTGACATGTGAACTCTGGAATTTAGCTATAATATTCCTTCAGTTGTCATTTTAGGATCTCTTTTAGGAGGTGATCATCAGATTCTTTTGATTTTTATTTAACCCCCTGAATTTAAGATATTGGGCCAATTTTCTTCATAATTTCTTGAAAAATTATATTTACACTCTGATTTTGAGAATGGCTTTCAGGTAGTCCAATAAATCTTGAATTATCTCTCCTCTATTTATTTTCCAGATCAGTTTTTCTCTCTATGAGATATTTTACATTTTGTTCTGTTTTCTTTTTCATGTATTTGATTGTGTATTATTGTTTCTTAATGTTTCATGAAGTCAGTAGCTTCCGCTTACCCATTTCTAATGTGTAAGGACTATTTTTCAGTAATCTTGTAATTTTTTTTCCTAATTTACCTAATCATGAATTTTTAGGAGTTCTTTTCTTTAGTGAATTTTTGTTCCTCATTTACCATTAGGCCAATTCTGTTAATTAAAATATAACTTTCTTCAATACTTTTAATATTTCTTTTACCAAGATTTTTTTTTCCTCTTTCACTATTTTCTTACTTCAATATCATCCCTACCATTTTTCTTCTATTATTCTTATTTCTTTCTTTAATTCTGCTGGAAATTCTTGAAGATCATTTGCCCAATTAACATTTTTCTTCAAAGTTTTGTTTGAACCTGTTTTTGCCATAGTTGTCTTATGAATTTGTATCTTGCTTTTCCCTGCTACCATAATAATTTTTATGGTCAAGTTCTTTTGTTGTTTGCTCTTTTGTCCAGCATGTTTTTTTACTTTGAAAGCTATGTTAATGTTTGCCTCTGCTCCCCTAGGTTGAAGAAATTCTATCTAAGCATTATTTTTTTTTCATGCTTCTCTCATCAGAGCTAGTTCTAAGCAGTTATAAATTTTCTTTTCTTTTCTTTTCTCTTCTTTTTTATTTTTACTTTTTTTTTTAACTTTCCGGAGGGGAGAAGGCAGGGCTATTGGGGTTAAGTGACTTTTCCAAGGTCACATGGGTAGTAAGTGCTAAGTGTCTGAGGCTGGATTTGAAATCAGGTCCACCTGACTCCAGTGTGTAAAGCCAAGCACGAGCAGCTTTCCAGAAGACTGCTGCTGTGAACAGCTTTCAAGGATTTTATTACACAATATAGTGAACTCTCTATTTACTAACAAATTAAGACAACACATTCACAGAAAAACAAAGTACAGCATTCACCATATTATGGCATAACAACTTATTACTAAAATGGCCAAGTAATTTTCACCAAAATGGTTGCGTAGTTTTAAACAAAGTACAGTCATTTAGTAACTCAATCATTCTTAAGGTGGTAAGCCACCTTAATTGACATAAAGTACAGAGGTCAACAGTTTTCTACCCCTGGTCACATTGTCTTAAATTCTTCAATAAAAAAGTCTTCTTTCTTCATAATTGGAGATTAGTTTTCAATCATCTTTAATTAGTAAAGCCTTAACTCAATCATCTAAATGTAAAGGTCAAAGTTCTCTAGCCCTAGTAAATGACAATCTTCCCAGTTTGCATTAAATACCTGAGAAGAGATCTTTTCATCTTGACTCAAGGCTGGCTCTGTTTCCGTGGTTCCCTCTCCAAGGTCCCAGCACCTGCCAGCTCCTTGTTGTCCAGCTCCTCACTCAGTTTCTGTTCCATACTGAAGCTCACAGTGTCTAGTCCACCTCAAGTCCTTCACAGGTTCTGTTCCTGGGAAAACAAAGTTTAAGTTTAAAAAAGACACAATAACATTCATGCACATTGCTGGCATCCTCATCGATTCACTTTCTGCCTGAGAAATCAAAATAGACCCAACAACAAAGTCTGAAGAATCAACACAAATCATCAGTATAGTCCCCGGACCTCTGAAATCATCAGCAAGATCCTCCTCCAGGATTTCTGTAAACATACAACAAGAAAACCTTTTTGGGGCTTCTGAACCAGCAGCAAGGTCCTAGAGCTTCTGTAACAACAGTGCCGTACTCTATCAGCAGAAGAATCTGACAAAGTAACCTCAAAACAGACAAAGTACTGGCACCACAGCCATGCCTCCTCCCAGTTCTCCTCTCTTCTCATTTCTCAGTTCTTCTTAATTCTCAATTCAGTACTCAATTCTAATTTCTCTTCTCAGTTTTCCTCAGTTCTCAGTTCAGTTCCCGGTTCTCTTCTTTGTCTCCAACAGTAGCAACTCAGCCTCCAGATGCTTGCTCCCAGAAGCTCTGGCCTCTCTCAGCTTGGGCTTTTCTTTATATAACGTATTAGCTCCTCCCTGTTCGGCCCCTTCCTATTACATCAACAAGTCCATCCCACTGTGGTATTCACAAGTTCTGGATCCTAACACTTGACTTGAATCTAAGTGCTAGATGACTGATTGCAAATACAAGGGGCAGGGAAGATCTTCAAATTCCCATTACCATTACACAGGGCCAATGCTCTATTCATCGAACTACCTGGCCACCCCTGAAGCTGCAAATTTTCAGTGCTGCCAATGTGTGATTTGGGCAGAGGTAATTACTCTCTTGGTCTCCATTCTCGACATTACCTTCCAAAGGCACCTGTTCTTATGCAAGTGTAAGTGTTAGCATTCTTCTTTACCATTAAACTGTGGCACAGATAGGTAATAGATTTTCCAGTCAGTGCCAGTTGCATCAATCTAGTACCAGCAAAATGTTTACTTTAATCCTTTTCTGACCAGTTATCAAACCCCCTTATGATCATTGTGCTATAGCTCCAGTGGCTGCAGCACCTCTAAGGCCCACCACTGGTGCTGCAGCCTCCAGCACCTTGGTGCAGGCCCCTCTCCAGTGTCACAGAAATGGCCTGCCAACCTCCAAAGTTGTCTTAAACTGGAAAAATTTCTCACCCTGACATTCTGTTCACTCTGTTGCTCTAAAATTCAGCTTGAGTTATTATTTTGAAGTTTTTTTTTTAAAGTAACATTGGGAAAGTTTGGCTGAGTTGCTATCTCTACTCCACGATCTTTGCTTTATCTGCCCCATACTTTCTTAGTCATTTCTCTGGGCCTTAATTTTTTCATCTGTAAAATAAGAGAGACGGCCTAGAAGGCTTCTATGACTCTTTTGAACACTAATGCTATGATTCTAAGATCCAGGTTCCACCAGCAATATTAGGGATCTTTTTCATCTTCTCTTGATATCACACAAACATTCATGTAAATATATTAATAAAAAACTGACATTTATGTAGTATTTATTATATGCTAGGCACTGTATTTTCTTTGTAATTACATCTTTTGATTCTCACAACAATCCTGTGAGGTAGGTATAATTATTATCACCATTTTAAGGACAGGAAAATAGGGGTTAATTTATTTGCCCAGTGTTACCCAACTAAAAGTGTCTGAGGTCAAATTAGAGCTCAGTTCTTCCTACCTTCACAGCCAGAGATCTATCTACTGCACCACCTACACACACTATCTTTATATAGATATTTAAATGGTATCATCAGAAATCACAATATTCTGGGAGTTAATCATATTTGAATACAATTTCGTTTCTGACATGCCACATACTGCCAATGTTTTTTACTTATTTTACTAAAGTCAAAGAGCCCTTACAGATACTTTATATTTCGTACTTGAACAATTCCATAAGCATTAGTTACCTCTAAAAAGGATAAAATGACATTCTGTTCAAGAATCACTTAACTATGGAATTCCATCTGATTCAATTTCTTAAATATTTGTCGAGTGCCTACCATGTTCAAGGGTGATTTCAGGGTTTCTAAAAGTGCACTGTATAAACACCCCAGCTTCTTCTTGTGATTACTTTTAATGAAAATATCTTGTTTGTTAATAAGTATCAAAATAATAATTTTAACCAATTTTCCTTTAAGCAAATGCCAAAGGTTTGTTTAACTGAAGGGTTTTTTATCACTGTGGAATAGTTTAAGAAACACTGGGTGACAGTAAAAAAGAAACCATAGACCATTACCTTCAAAGACTAGGGAGAATAGAAATCATATAGCTAAAATACAGTAGTAATGTCTAACTTTAAAATATAATAAATAATAATATTAAATTATACAAAGTACTTTCCAAATATTCTGTCCTTTGATCCTAAGAATAACAGTAGAAAGTTAGTGACACACCTCTTTTTGTTTTTCAAACATTTCAATTGTGTCTAAGTCTTCATGGCCCCATCTGGGGTTTTCTAGACAAAGATAGAGGAATGATTTACCATTTCCTCTTCCAGATCATGTGACTGGTCAGGAAATTAAGGCAAACAGGATTAAATGACTTGTCCAGGGTCACAGGACTAGTAAGTATCTGACGCCAGATTTGAATTCCGGGAAGAGAAGTCTTCCTGACCTTAGACTCAAAAGTCTATCCACTATGCTTCCCAGACACCATTTTACAGATTAAAAAATAAAGCCTGAAGCAGACAGAAGTTAAGTGATTGCCTTTGGTCCATATAAGTGTCTGCCCCTGGATTTGAATTCATCTTCCTTACTCTAGGTCAAGCACATTAAACACTGCTCCATTTAGTTGCTCCTATACCTAACTATGGCAATATGATGAATGCCACAAGATAGGTTAGAAAGACAATGTTCTAAGGATTTAAAGGAAGGAAAATTAGCATGAATTATGATGGGACAGAGCAGTTGGGAAGATGCCAGATGACTTCATGAAGAAAGTGGTGTTTGGTACCGTAAAGAATTTTTAGAGATTAGAGAAGGATAGAAATTGTCACTTCATGAAATTTGCATGATACTTCAGAGACTATAACATAATAATATTGGTTGGAAAATAGCTCACATTTACATAGCACTTTATACTAGCATTGTAAAATAGTAAATATATAATTCATAATATACAATATATGCCAATATATAATAGTAAATGTATAATTTATATTCAGAATATTTAAAAATCTAGGTATGTTTGAAGAACAATGAATTTCACACTCCAGTTTGAATAGAAGATAGGTTATAATAAGGGAATTAAGGGGAAATTAGGGAATGTAAAGGAAGAATAGGGGTCTGGGGTCTGACCATAGACAGAGAATTTGAGCCAACATTATGCTAAGATAGAGGAGGTTACTAAGGGAAGCATTGCCTTCCACAAAGCCCTCTTTAAGGAGGGGGAAAGAAAATTAGCCTTCGAGGCAAAAGGGCAACAGGGACTCATTGACTCTTCAGGTGAATGGTATAGTTAATCTTCTGTTTTAGAAATTTTATTTTGGCATTCATGTGGAAGATGAATCAATGCAAAAAAGAGACTGAAACTTGCAACTCCAATTAGGAAACTGTTAACATGTCATTAATGTTATTAGCTTTCCATAAAAACCCTTACCAGAAAGTATCTTTTTCTCAGAATGTGATTTGGAGCACATATATGTATGAGTTAAAAGAGTCAAGCCTGAGATATAGCTGCTGTAGAGACACAGTGACAGAGAAGTGGAAGAAGGAGGAGGATCCACTCTAGAAAATAGTTACTGAGACCAAACATCTGGAAGAGGGAGGTAAGGAAAGAGATAAATATAGAGGGAGATGAAAGGAAAGAGAAAAAGAGAGAGACAGGGGAAAGAGACAGATAGGGAGAGAGAGAGAGAGAGAGAGAGAGAGAGAGAGAGAGAGAGAGAGAGAGAGAGAAAGAGAGAAAGAGAGAAAGAAAGAAAAAAAGTTCCAGAATTGGTGGAGTTGAAAGGCACCACAGGGCCACAATGTGTAAGAGTAAACTAGGACTTTAATGAAATATTGAAGTTCTTCATACTCAACACACACTTTTCCATTGACCTTTGGGTGATACTCAAATTCAGTGCTCTGGCTCCATAGTGATCTCTGAGCCTCAGCAATACAATTTCACCTGAATAATACTGGTTCCACAAAGACTAACAAGCATTTAACAAATAGCAACTATATGCCAGGGAATGTGCCAGGAAGATAACATATAAAGCCATCTGGATCATTTGCATTTGTCATTGAGACTTTGTTGCATGGTGAATACAGAGTTACCACAAAGTCAAGAAGATATACATGCAAGTCATGTCCTGCTACATCCTAGCTAGGTGAACCTGGCCAGATTATTCAGCTCCTTTATGTTTTAAGCAACCTTCTTATACTACAAGTTCAGGAGTTTCTGTCCTGCATTAGTAGAGGGACTATCCTCATCCTCCATATTCAAATTATTATTATATGATTATCTCTTTAGATGTTATCTTTGAAGATAAACTCTTTGAGGAAAGGAGATACTCTTCATTTTGCCCTTTTGTCTTCTTATCCACAAAACATATACCACATTTTTAAAGCTATATATGTGATTTCACTTTGTGAAAAAAATGTCCTTAATCCAGTCACTTTACCATGTACTTTGTAATTTAGAGATTTACAGAGTTGTCTGGGACATGAAGAGATTAATTTCCTTCACTGGGTAACCGAGCTGATAGTGTTAGATATGGGACTTGAACCTAGGCCTCCCTGACTTTAAGGTTAACTCTCTGTCCACTATGCAAAGCTGCCTTTTGCTTCATTAAATCTGTTGTATTGGATCAAATTGAATTGAACTGAATTAACAGACCTTGAATGCCAGACTAAGAAGTTTGCAAGGCTACGGAGTTATTAGAAAATGGCAGGTCAATTGAGATATGTAAATCAATAAAGCTAAACAGTATATTTAAATCAAGATGGCATTTTCTTGGTCAGATTCAGCTGTGCATATATGCTAAAGATACTGAGGTATTGTTGCCCTAATTACTGAGAGAAGCAAGATTTGTCCTTGGGATTAAGTATCTTCTAAAAGATCCCACAAAACCTAACCCAAATATCCCCTACATCTGCCTTCCACATTATCTGAAGTCTCTACAATGACTAGACTCACTTCTCTGGTGTGGCACTTTCTCCTCGATAAAATACCTCCTGTATGGAGCAATAGCATCATCTTTGCTGCCTTTAACAATTAGCCTAATTGATAGATCACCTGCATTTTTTATCTGTGCTTTATTTATTTCTTACTCAGAAATAAACAGAATCAATCAGCAGAACTATATTCAGATACCATTTTGGACGATTATTAGGTGTAAGATCAAGAGCAAGGCCACTAATTCTTTTGAACGTTTCTCAGCCCTAATGATAGTTGTCCTATTTCCAATCATAGTTCTAGAGTTGCAAGAAATCTTCAAGATCATGTAGTCCAACTGTCTCATTTTACAGATGAGGTAACTGAGGCTCATCAACTTTCTTTTTTTTAAAACAAATGCTTTATTAACTTCTGTTTTACATCATTCATTTGTGCCAGATTTTGAGTTACAATCATTTTCCCCACGTTATTCCCCTACCCAACCTCCCAAAATAGCAGTCCCACAAGATATCGCTTCCTCCAATCTGCTCTCTCCCATACGTTCTCCCATACCCCCTTCAACTTTTCCATTAGAGGAAGGTGAGTCTTTGTGTCCCAATGCCTGAACATCTTATCTCCCAATTATAAGCAAAAGAGTATTAATAATAGTATTTATATATATATTTGAAACATTTAATGTTACGACCTCGAATTTCAGATCCATTTCCTTCCTCCCTTGTCACCCATTCCCTCTGGGGAGATAAGTAATTCAGTGTATGTTGTACATGTCTAGCTATGCAAAACATTATCATAGTAGATATATTGTACAAGGCTGCTTATAATTCCCTCCCACTCATCCCACCCCCCACCTGGTCCATTCCCTACATGATCCTGTCCCTCTTCTATAGTGGGTACTTCCAACCTCCCCTCCCCCCAAGGATGACCTCCCATCCATCATCCCTTCTCTCATCCCCCTTCCCCCTATCATGCTGCAGGTTGAGATATCCCATTTAGTATGTATGTCATTTTCTCCCTGAACAAAATTCAGTGTGAATGTGGTTCTGCCTTTTTTGCCTTCCTATTCTCCCCCTCCCTTGCAACCACTTCCCCTTGCTTCTTCTACATGGGATAGTTTACCCTACCCTGTCTCTCCCCATCTCCTCTTGCCACTTTCCTCTCTCACCTCATAATTTCATCCCTTGGGTATTCTCCCTTCCCAACAAATTCAACCTATGCCCTGTATCCATATACACCTGTAAGCATATACACACACATTCACATATGTATTCATATGACCACACACCCTTCTTCCATTATTTTCATAGTGAGAAAGATATCATCAGTCACAGTTATTGCTTTTCCATATAGGAATGTAAATAGTTCAACTTTGATAAGTTCCTTTTGATTTCTTTTCCCTGATTACCTTCTCAGGCATCTCTTCCTTCTTGTGTCTGGATGTCAAATTTTCTATTCAACTCTGGTTTTTTCCTCAAGAATGCTTGAAAGTCCTCTATTCCACTGAATGACCATATTTTCCCCTGAAACAAAATACTCAGTTTTGCTGGGTAGGTGACCCTTGGGTTCATTCCCAGTTCTTTTGCCCTCTGGAATATCATATTCCATGCCCTTCGATCCCTCAGTGTAGAAGCTGCCAGGTCCTGGGCTATTCTGATTGTGTTTCCACAATATTGAAATTGTTTCTTCCTGGCTGCTTGTAGTATTTTCTCCTTGATCTGGGGATTCTGGAACCTGGCTATAATATTCCTGGGAGTTTTCTTTTTGGGATCTTTTTCAGGAGGTGATCTGTTGATTCTTTCAACCTCTATTTTGCCCTCTGGATCTAAAACATCAGGGCAATTTTCCTTGAGAATTTCTTGAAGGGTGATTTCTAGGTTCTTTCTTTGATCATGGCTTTCAGGTAGTCCAATAAATTTTAAATTATCTCTCCTGGATCTATTTTCCAGGTCAGTGGTTTTTCCCATGAGATATTTCACATTGCCTTCTAATCTTTCATTTGTTTGGATCTGCTTAACAGCATCTTGATTTCTCATAAAGTCATTAGCTTCCATTTGCTCCAGTCTAACTCTGAAGGAATGAATCTCCTCAGTGAACTTTTGAGATTCTTTTTCCATCTGGCAAATTCGACTTTTTAAGGCATTCTTCTCCTCATTGCCCTTTTGGGCCTCCTTTGCCATTTGAGTTAGTCTATTTTTTAAGGTGTTGTTTTCCTCAGTCAGGCTGTTGACCCTCATTTCATACTTTTCCTGCATCCTTCTCATTTCTCTTTCTAATTTTTCCTCCACTTCTCTTATTTGATTTTTAAAGTCCTTCTTAAGGTCCTCTATGGCCTGCAACCCGCTCATGTTTTCCCCTGGGGCTTTTGGAGCAGGACTTCTGACCTCACAGTCCTTTTCCCGCTCTATGCCCCCAAAATAGGAGTCTAGGGTTGCATTTTTCTGTTTCCTTTGCCTTGGCATGTTGCCACTTAATTACTTGACTTTTGGGCTTGTTGTCACACTATGGCTTTAAGGCCAGATAGAGGAATTTTCGTTCCGAACATGTGGGGGGCAACTTCCGTTTCTGGCAAGCTGTAAACCCACCCACGACTTCCTCCCTAGATCACAATCCAGATCCAGGGAGGTTAAAGCAAGAGCGAGTACCCCCCAAGACTGATCGCTGGATCTTCCTACAGTTCGCAGGCCAGGAGCTGGAGCTGCCTCTGAACACTACAAAATGGTGTGTCTCCTCAGAGGTTTCTAGCCCCCAGGGGAGGGAGCCGATGCATTCCCCAAATACTGGTCCCAAAGTCCTTAGGACACTAACCTCTTACTTTGTCCTAGGCATGTCTATGTTGATAATTCTGGAATTGCCACAGCTGCAGGTGTTCTGGGGTTCCTCCAGCTGGCTACTGGCCCTGCCGCCCTGGGGCTAAAACCTCATCTCATGGGGACCTGGGCTTCGCTCGGGTCGACTCCCCGCGCTCCACGCTCTGCGTGCTGCCGGCTCCCAGACCACTGCACTGGTCCTTCCTGCAGGGCTGCTGGGCAGTCCTCAGCAGGAGGTTAGCTTCTCTGTGTCGTTCTATGGGTGCTGGGTCTCTAGAAGTTGTTCAGAGTCCCCTTTTACATAGTTTTGGGGGAATCTGGGGGCAGAGTGGTTTGAATGAGCTGTTTCTACTCTGCCATCTGGGCTCTGCCCCCGGCTCATCAACTTTCAACAAGGTACCCAGAGTAGTACAGCTTTTGAGTTCTGGAGGCAGGATATAACCATAGTTTTGACAATTCGAGGCCATGGGTATGGTAAAGTACTTTTCAGACTTTAAAGGCCTATAGGCTTCATAATGACCTAAGATGGTCCTCTATTCCTATCCCTCATTCTGACAGGTGAGGAAACTTCAAAGAAGGAGATCAAATCAATTGCCCAAGAAAATAACCAATTAGTAGGAGAGCCAGGATTAAACTTCAGGTCTTCAGAATTTAAATTCAGCATTCTTTTCACCTAAGTTTAATAACATCACCAATAACAACATCATCATTTTTGTTACTATTATTGTTATTATTCTAAAAATGTTGGATTCTTATACGAGATGGTGCAATAATAAGCCAAATTCTCTCTAAAGGGCAGAAGTATCCAAGGACCTTTTTTTTCCTCCCTGGCCACTACATAAAAGAAAAGTCTTGAAATTCAGACAAGGAAATTATTCAGCAACTCAGGGAGAGGGGTAGGGGGTTGTTTATTTGAAATGTAACTGCAGCTGTGCTTAGAGAAGATGAATTTATATAAGGCTGGTGACTCTAGAAATCAGCTTTGTCTGCCCAATCATGATTCTCTGTATTTCAAGAACTTCTGATTAAGGTATCAGGGTTGCCTTTGAAATTGCATAGCCTGCCATCCTCACATATCTGCAGACCTCTTACTTTTTCGGAAGTCCTGTGGAAATGATCACCCCTTGCTCTTCAGTAATCCAACTTCAGTGCTCTAAGAATGGTCCTGTAAAAAGAGACATTTGCTAATAAGAAATGTAGCACAACAACCATGAATATCCAGTCACATAAAGAAAAAAATGATCAGATTGGATAGCAGAGGTTCACAATTTGAGGAAACAGGAGAGAGGATAAGGAACTTTTAATTGGTGGCTGTTGAGGGAAGATGAAATGTCTAAATCTCAAGGCAATATAAGGGAAATTGAGAACTGAAAAGGAATCCTAAAGAAGACAAATTCAAAATTAAAGGGGCAATATAAGGAATCTGAAGACCTGGTAGAAGGAGATTCAATTTAATTCAACAAATATTTACTACTTTTTATGTCAGAAGACAGGGTTAGGTGCTCGGCAAAGGGCAAATTTTAGGTCTGCTACAAACTTTCAACACATAAGCTTTCAAAATTGTAGTAATTATTTAATTGCACTCATAATCCCTTTTACTGGTTAAGTCATTACTGGTTAATATATAAGTATATAAATATATAAGTAATTACTGGTTAAGTAATAAACATGGGAAAGCAGAGGGAAGTATAAAGAGGTGGAAAACAATCAATACGGAATGAATCCTAGGTCAGGGAACCACACAACAGACAGAAATTTGTATTAGAACAAATTCTCTCCCCTACCTCAGGTCTGAAGCAGATACTGCAAAAGAAGCAAATACTGAATTAGCTCATCTAGAGAAAGAAATGATGGCTGGAATGGTGTTGAAAGAGTTAAGTGAAATGAGTAGAACCAGGAGATCATCTAGCACAGTAACAGCAAAATTGTATGATGATCAACTGTGTCTTAATTTTTCTCAGAAATACAATGATCCGAGATAATTCTATAGGATTTAAAATTAAAAGTACTATCCATCTCCAGAGAAAGAACTGACAGTGTACATGCAGATTAAAGCATACTTTTTCTTTACTTTCTTTATTTTCTTATTTTCATTAGAGTGTTTTATCTGTGTTTTCTTTCACAACATGATTGATGTTGATATGTTTTATGTGATTGTACATGTATAACCTATATCCAGTGGTTTGACTTTTCAATGATAAGAGGAAGGGAGGGATGAAAGCAGACAATATGGAAGTCAAATTTTTTTAAAAAGATAGTTAAAAAAATGTTTTTACATATAATTAGGAAAATAAAATTTAAAAAATTTAAAGTCCTCGATTGTAAAGAAATAAAATGTTATGTTTTAATTTAAGTTGTGGTTTTTAAATATATCATTAAAGTGTACCAACACCCCCACACACACTTCCTGTAAAACGCTCCCTTTTAGTAAACAGAAATAGTTAACTGAATAAATTGAAACACCAAGCAGGCCAGACCGTCCAAGGAGTACTTCAAACTCAGATTCAATGACTTTCCTAGAGACGTTTAGATTTGCTTCATCCTTAGTCTTCTGAAATTAGTCCTTACTCAGAATAAACAATCTATTCCCCTGAATTAATGTTATATGTGGGGTGGGGAGGAAGGTTGTTATTTTCTAAAAATTTCTAAATTGTGCCCATAGTGTGTTTTAGAGGATAGAAAACTGGCAGCATATTCAAGAAAATAGGAATTTAAGTCCTACCTATGAGAAATATTCTGTGACTTTGGGCAAGTCACTGAACTTCTTGGTGTAATAGGAAGGCTCAAATATGGTTACTTGCAGACTAGTACCAAGTAGCATTGGTAGAGAGATGTTTTCATCCAGGATTTCCTATATTAATGAAATCACAGCTCCAGTTCCTGCTACTTCCTTACAATTTCGAAGTCATTTAAAATTATTCTGTTATTCATTTTCTGCACTCTTTATATTTTCCTATAACTCTATGAATTCCTGTTTATTATTTCTTAAGGCATAGCAGTATTCCATTATATTCATATGCCAAAATTCAGGAATTTATAAGCAAATATTTCCTTTCCTTCTCATTTAAGATCTTTCATCTGGTTACTTGAAGAATCTGCTATTTGCCATTGGAATTGTGAAATTAAACCACTATGTATCTTGGAATTTGAGGCATAGTTCCAGCATATTTGTGATCTTTGGATTCTTTTGAGTGGTGGTTCTTTTTTTCATATACAGAAATTCTAAAAAGGTTTCTTTCATTATTTTTCTATCATAATCTATAGTGAGTTTTTTGTTTTCTTTTTCATTTGTCACATCCTGTTGAGTCAGACAATGCTTAAGTTTTTAATTTACATTATTATTTCTATTTCTATGTATTTTTATTTATTTAAAAGTTAAATTATGTTTTATTTATGGTGTGTAATGTTTAAAAAGTTCAAGAGACATAATTTCTGGGCAATTAGTCATTTTATTAATAAAGCTAGCATTTTAATAAAAGAGATTAATGGCACTCTTGAATGTCAAGGGCTTAAGGCTTATATGGCCTTGGAAAAATGGGTGTTCCCGAGGGTGGCAATCAATTCTGATCTCATGCAATGTTGGGTATCTCTACTGGTAAAGATGACAAGTCATTCATACTTTCTCATAATACATATCCTTGGTGTCTTCCACTAAGCCCTTCTCTGGGATTCTACCTGATACACAGTGTGCTGTCTTTATCTTCACAACTGATGTATACTATGGTAGTATACAGTCTGCCTATCCTTTATCCCTTTCTCTCTTTATCCTAACAAGAATCAATACCAGTCACATATATAAATTAATGGATAAAATGACTTGTAAAGTAGGCACTTCACAAAACCTTACCAGATTGGATAAAAGTTGAAATAGCCTGAATGAATCACTTAGACATGTAAATAATTCAAAGACCTAAAAATTGTGGTTTTCAAAGTAGGTGCAGTGGGACACTAGTGGGCCCTGAGTTTCACTAATAGGATTGTGAAATTTTGGGAATTTATATTATTGCAGATAAAAAAAAAACACCAAAATAATTTTGTTCCCCTGGTGGGGTCGCCCATGACTCCCATTCCCAATACTGAAAAAGTTCGATGATCACTTGAATGTGAGGGCTATGAAGTACGAGTCAAGAGGATTTATACTCTGTGTGGCTCCAATGTGGTGAGCACCCAAAAGAGGTCAGGCCCTGGTCTGCCTATCAAGGAGGCTGAACAGGCTCAGGCCAGAAAAATGGAGAATGTTGAGACTTCTGTGTCAATTAGTATTGAAATCAAGTCTCTGAGTGGCCATTGGGATTCCAGCCAGGCAATATAGGGAAACTGTCTAAAAATGTTTAATATAAATTTTATTTGGCAAGTTTATTTTTCACAAAATACACAAAAGTTGGTCATTACATTTAACCATTGATCTTTTGAACCTGCCAATAACTCCAGAACACCATCAAAAATATTTGGTTAGTAAGAGGAAACTGTTTAAAATAGCTAATAATAATAGTTAACATTCACATAGTGCTTACTATGTAAATAGTACTGTAGTAAATGCTTTACAATTATTGTCTCACCTGACTCTTACAACAACTCTGGGAGATAGGTCCTATTTTTATCCCCATTTTACAGATTAGGAAAATGAGGCAAGAAGCATTTGAGTGAGTTGCATATATTTGCAAAGTTAGCATCTGAGACCAGATTTGAATTAAGACTCCTAACTTCAGGCCTGGTACTCTATACACTGTGATGCCTGACTGCCTCTATTTTTATCAACTTCAATGATCAGGACCACCTGGAATCTTGAGTCATTACAAAATTTAAAAGAGAGAGAGAGAGAGAGAGAGAGAGAGAGAGAGAGAGAGAGAGAGAGAGAGAGAGAGAGAACCAGAGATTGAAAAGACTACTCACCCAAAGTATCTTCTATTTAGTAAAGTTGGAGGCAGCATCCCAATGATTATATCACCAATCCAATACTGTAGAAAGGCAAGTGAACAGATTTCTATTTTACCCTGAAACATCACATTGACCATTGGTATCACTCATTTTTTTCTTCTGTGCATGTATTTTCATAATTATTTTTAAAGCAACAGCAACAAGAAAAAAATGAAATGAATAGCAAAGTATGAAGAATCATCTGCACCCTCAGACTATGGGATTGAAATAGTCATTATAATTCTATTTTCATTAAGCAATCCCATTTTGTGAATTATTTAGCATATACTAAATAATGGCATGCAACATCCTAATATATCTGCAATTCCAACAGAAACTAGCTACAGAGCAAACATTTCAAGGAGTTCTACTACTTCAAGATTCCATGAAATGATAGCCAACAGATGCTGTAAAAATACTAATGGGAAACTCAAAAAGCTGCTAACAGCTAATCTTTTCTTATCAAAATAAACAGGAACAAATTGTCAAACAAAAATTCACTTGAATTTTCCAAGTTCTAGTAACAGAAGAAAGGATCATTAGTGAGTTGCTTTGCCTACATATCTAAGAATATATTGCAATAGCTACTGGTGGGTCTATTTGCCTTGACTCTCCAAACCCCAGTCCATCTTCTATTTACTACTAAAGTAATTTTCTTAAAATACAGGTCTAACTGTTACTCATCTACTCAATAAACTCCTATTGCCTCAAGGAGCAAATACAAAACACTCTATTTGGCATTCAAAGCCCTTTAAAACCTAACCTCCTCTTACCTTTCTAGTGTTCATGTACATTTATTCCCTAACATGTACCTTTGAGTCCAGTGACCCTGACCACCTGGCCATCCAGTGAACAAGACACTCCATTTCTCAGCTCTGGACTGTATCTCTGGCTATTCCTTATGCCTGGAACAATCTCCCCACTCTGCTTTGACCACTGATTTCCCTTAAGTCTCAACTAAAATGTCCTTGTCTAGAGGATGCCTTCCCCAACCCTCTTAATCCTTTTCCTTTCCCTCTATTAATTATTTCCTATTAGTCCCGTATCTATTTCTTTTTGTATATATTTGTTTTCATGTTATCTCCCCCATTAACCCTTAAACTCCTTGAGGACAGGGTCTGTCTTCTGTATGTTTTTTCTATCTCCAGTGCTTAGCACAGTGACAGGCATATAGTAGATACTTAATAAATGTTGAATGACTGATTGATTCCACTCTCCATTTTTCATTTCTCCATTGATTTTAATAAGAAAACAGAAATACAGCTATAAAATTTTCTTGCAAATACGAAAATCTGAATCATATTCAGATATGCTCAGTAAAAATTTAACTTAGGCAAGGAACAAACCCTATTCACTGGTAACTACCTGGATGTTTTCTCTATCTATGTGTCTTTACTTTTCCATAATCTATTTATAGCCACATCATGTCTCCAGAAACTTTCAAGTGGAAAAATGGAATTAGCCTGTAGGAGTGAGGAAATTGAGCAGTACGTTTTTCTTTCCTGTAATTTAAATATTTAGATCTTTTTCTCCAAGACATCTCTCCTTACCAAAATATCCATCAATGTACAGCGGAAAAGTACTGGCTTTGGTGATGGAGTACCTGGAATTAAATCTGAGGTATGCTGCTTATCACCTTTGTGAACTCCGGGAGGTCACTGAAACTCTCTGGATCTTGATTTCTTTGCCAGTACAATGAGGGAATTGAACTAGTTGATTTCTGATGCCTTTTCCAACTCAGAATCTATGATAGGGGAAGGTACCCTCACTAGACCTGGCCAAAATGTAGCAAGAAGACATTGAGGCCCTGCTCCTGACAGAGAAACATAATGAAAGACAGGTTTGGATCAATGGTAGGTAGAGACTGCCAGCTTAGCATCTTTATAATCCCTTATATAACAGCTTGAATTCATTTACAGTAAACTAGAGGGTAGTTTGGTTATAACATTTCCTGAACCTTAAGTCAAAGGTAACCATAATAGAAGGCTTTGCTCTCCTATACAAGGATAAGAGACTAAAAAGAACATGTAATTTTAGGGTGAGGCATTAGGTCTGACTAGCATTCGCTAATAATGTTGGCTATGACTGAGGAACTGTCAGCTTGCCCTTATCAGAGAGCAGATCTTGCCATTACATCCAAGCAAACTGAAGGGGCAATGACTTGGCAGGCTCAGGAGTGATGAGCCCAGAATATAGTATCAAGCACCAACAGCCAGCTGTTAAGATAGCTAATGAACAGAGCAAGACATCAGCACCACTGAACTAGTCAGTTCACATGGTGAGAGTGACAGACTGCAGAAAAGCCACATGCCCAGCATGGAACAGGCCTACTGAGTCCCACAGAGACATTCCATTCAAGTAGAAATCCCTCATTCAGCAAGGGGATGGTCTAATGAGAGATGCACTATGGATATTTTCATGGGGAAAAACAAAACAAAACAAGAACATGGTTCCTTCGGCAATAGGAATGTGAATTGACCCCTATAGGGTCTCTTTGAATATGTGTACATGTAGGTGTGTGCATCAATATTTGTATCTGTCTACCAACTATGTAATCATCAATCCATCTATCTAATCTATCCATCTATCTATGTGTATTTATGATTGTGTTCATGCTTCTTTTTTCTGGGAGTCTGATGTTCATAGGGAAATTCTTATATTTGAAGTTCTTCTTACTCTTCTATTTTATTAAAATGGTTTTGCTTTGAACTAATCATGTCCTCTAGACAACTCGAGAAAAGGTAAACACATTGGTGGGGGGCTTAATCTATTGTTCTAAGTGGATATGTACCCACAGAGTACTTTGAACCTGGGATAGCTTTATAGGGACCCCATGAGTGAGATGGCAGATGCCTAAGGTGTTACATTATGATCCCATGTTTTCTGTACTTGTGATAGTTCAGATGTTACCATCACCACCTCCATCTCTTTATTCAGTGAAAACTACTTTTAATATATACCTCTCCTGGAGATTTGAAGCATTCCCACTTAGTTTTAATTTAATGTAACCAGTGGCTACTGCCTTTAATGTCTCTTCTTTGTAGTTTAGCAACTTTGAGGCTTCATTGTTTTTTACAGCTGTGCCCATGCAGGGTAGGGGCACAAAGTTATCCCATTTAGCTAATTGGGAAATCTGTGGGATGCATATAGGTCATAGTAAGATGAAACCCAATAAAATAACTCAGAAAAAAACAGTGTAAGAGGGGTAATTAATAGTTGTTAACCATTCTCTCGTTTTTTTATCTTGATGCAACTCCATTTTATGAACTTTATTTCACTTTTATTAACAAAATTGGATCAATTTGGAATCCCCAAGACTGATATAGTTTATTTTGGCCCTGTACTCACTATTTGAGCTGACTTGAAAAATCTGTTTGCTGAATTCCCAACTTTTAAAAATCCTCCTGTTTTACATTTAAGCATTCAACCACCTACAAGTATGAAGATTTAGACTTTATTTTTGCTCCTTGATTAGTTCCTCCAATGGAGCTAATAACCATCCAGTCCTCGCTGCAGGACCTGTGGTTATTGTTATATCATCTGTAGACGGGCTCTCTGCAGGGAATGCTGTCTCCCTGCCAGTCCCTATACCTCTGCCATTTCTGTCTGCTGATTTTGCTGCCAAGTTCACTGCTGCTCGGGGAAAAAAAATTACCAGTTATGAGCAACATGTTATCATTCCCTTTTCCACTGCCTGACACTGCTGTTGTCTAATCTCCTTTAAATCTCATAACTCTGGCTTTTATAGCACGCATTTTTCCAACTGTCAGACTATTCTAAACTACTACTCATCACACAGCAGGGGAGAAAGAGATGGAATCGGTAGTTTCCAAGAGGTAAGCTCATTTCAAATTAGTGCCCATGGACAGAGAAAGGGCTAAGGGCATAGTGGGCTTGAGATGTTTTATTGTTCGTTACTGGAACATAATTAAGGTGGTGGTGGTGGTGGTGGCTGTTTTTTTTTTGTTTGTTTGTTTAGCTGACTAGAAATATTTTAACTTTTTAAAGCACTCTATCTGTATATTAGTTGGCACACTTAACATGTTAATTGGTTAGGTGTCAGGAAGCCCTCTGTTGAAATCTGATCTGAAACAAATCACATTTCATCTTTCCATCACCTAGAGTTTCTGATTTGGGGAATATGGCACATATGACTGATTTCCTCTCTTTTAATCCACATCTTTATCAAAATATCAATCCTAGGCAATAGGTATATATTGTCCCCTAAAATTTTAATTACTCAAAATCCTTTCCAGAGCGTTATCTGTGCCTGTGTGGAAACAAACACCTTTGCTCCCAGACACAGGGTCTAATGATTTAGTCATTTACAGCTGACTCATTATCCTAGCAGAGTCAAGAAATGCTGGATTGAATCTTGTGATGTCATGGGCAGATCTGAAGCTGAGGCCCAGAAAGTATGTGATATCTCCCCTTAGTCAATCTGGAGATTTAGACAGATTCCTTACAGAGGATTTTTCAAACTTTGTCTTCATCTAGTAAGTCAGAGGAAACTAAGCTAACAAAATGTACATGCGTTCTACAATAGGGATCCTTACACTGGAGTATCTGGACCCTCACTGGGATCATTGACAGATTTCAAGGAGTCCATGAAATTAAAGTGTAAAAAAATACATCTTTAGTTTTAGCAACCTATACCCCAAATTTTGTGGTTCCTTCCATTATGAATGTAGGAGACAAATATTCTGAAAAGGAATCCATTGACTTCACTAGGCTGCCAAAGGAGAATATGTCAGAAAAGGTTTAAGAACTCTTATAACCTCCAGAAAAACCCAAACACATATGCATGTATGCATGTCATGTATGTGTGTATATGTGTGTGTATGTGCACAAGTGTGTTGATATGCACATAAGCATAGATGTATATATACATACACGTGTGTATATATCTTTATACAACCACTATTCATTTATGAATTTCCATGAGGAGCCTAGTGGCTATATGAATAGAAAGCTAGTACTATGTCTCTTATGTATAATCATTCACACATGAAGTTCATGCATAGAAAAGGTCTAATATTGGAGGATACCCAGAGAACGATTGTTTTCAAAAGTCCATTTCATAATAAATTGTTCTTACTATCACATGATACACATACATATATACATATACACATATACACATAAAGACATATATTTAAGGAGTACCAGATCTATAATTTCATATTGCAGAAACTCTTTATATAAATGCAGATTGTCACTGTTCGACATTTAAAATAACACAGTGTCAGGGAGTTACCATGGTCACATAGTCAAAATAGGTTAAAGGACTTGAACCCAGGTCTTTTTAGCTATAATATAAGCCCTGCATTCATATTGACACTATGCTTTTCTTATACCACATTGCAAAGAACCCCCCCCCAAAAAAAGCTATTCTATCTAGCTAGTTCTTGTTCCATTCATGAGGAATGTCACCAAGTGTTAGTCATTCTTTCATGAAGCATGTCACCCCTGCTCCCTCACTTGACCCTTTTGCTTATCCCATCTGATACTGAGTAGAGCAAGATGAATGTAGATAATTCCTAGGTTCATAAATACAGAGTTAGTAATAACTTTGGAGGTCATTGAATTCCTCTGCCTTCATTTTATAGATTAGACAACTGAGGCGGAGAGGTGAATGGACTTGCCTGAGGATCAAAAATTAGGGAACTATAAATTAGGGAACAATAGAAGAACTAGATTTCAAACCAAGGTCTTGATTCCAAATGCAGAGGGCTTTCACATATCAAAATTCCTCCACTTAGGAGAAGGAATCTTCAAAAGATTAGCTAGGAATAAGTCTTTAGGATAAAGGAAATGGCTTTAATTGACCCTATATAAAATTTCAAAATAGCTAAAGTAAGCCTTTCTCTCCTTATGCACTCAATTTTGCCCTGTTTGCTTCTTCTAATCACTGGCCAGAAGCATAAATGGGGTAGTGCTTTTAGAGTTTTATGCCAGAGCAAAAAAAAAAAAAATATATATATATATATATATATATATATATATATATATATGTATACATATATATGTATACATATATGTGTGTGTGTGTATGTGGAGTATCAGCAGAATGGCGCCGCCCCCTCACTCCCAATCATTCTTCCCTGCATACCTCTGTTACCATGGAAATAGAGGTCTTCTTGGAAGGGTGTTGTGCAGAAGTAGGTGAACTTCTCAGTGGTAGCCATACTCAGTGTTAGTTTCAGCTCTTTATTGACACTTTCCTCCCCTTGCCCTGAACGAGTTCTATGACCTCCCATCATCCTCTTAGCATCTCAGGGTTTGGGGTAGACTGACTATAACAATTTACCCCGGACGGTCCTGCACAGTGCTACAAAAACCAATATGGTCTCCCCCTTCTTTCCCTCTCCAACCCAATGAAAACTCCCAGATCTTAAGTGCATAAGATTAGGGAGGAAGAGGAGGGATCATCTAGACCAACATATTTCATTTTATAGGTGAAGAAAAGTAGTCCCAGAGAGGGCAGGTAACTCACATAAGGTATCAAAAATAGTAAATGGCAAAACCAGTATCAGAACTCAGGTCCATCCCTTTCTCCACTGCATAGTTTCTTAGTGTAATCTCTTAGATGGAATTGCAGGAAATACAGGGAAAATGGAAGTGAGGGAGATGTTTTCCTTCAGTCTCAGGGATCAAGGCATGTCACCTATGCACAAGGCCAGCCCTGGAAAAGGGAAAGGAAAAACAACTGTGCTGGGCTCTGAGATCCTTCACTGCAACAGTAGGAAAGGAATAGGGATTTGATTCTAAAATACCTATGATGCTAGAATATTGGATTTAAGATCCACAGGGTCAAGAGTTAAATCTGGAAAGGGAATACCATAATTCTGAGTCCTCTCACCTATTGAAGAAGGAAGAAATGCCCTGCAAAGATTTGGCTTCACCTGACCCTTGCCTTTGTGGAGTGGTCCCAGACTATCATAATTTATGATTTTTTTTTTAGCACAATCTACATATGAAGCACACTGTAAGGCCCAGTCAATCTTCTTCTCCCAATGAATTGCAAATCTCTCTTGTGGATTGAATGAGTGCTAGTCAGTCAAAATGTGTGTGTGTGTGTGTGTGTGTGTGTGTTTGGTGTGTATATGTGTATATATGTGCATATATATATATATATATATATATGTATATGTAATAGAATAATGGAAAAATAGGCTTGTGCTCCCTTGACTCAAGTTGCTCTGGCCCAAGATTCCAATTGTGTTCTCCCAAGCCCTGGGAATCCAATGGGTTGCTCCTTTCACCTCCCCATGTCACCCCCACATCTAATTAGGGAGCAAATAATTTCAAAGTAGCACCAGAGAAACTCTATCCAGTTTCTCCTCCCCTCCCCCTCCCCATCATCTTAGGAATGCTTGATTTGTCTCTGAAAAAGTAAAAGCAATTACAGTCATTAACATGGACTGCTCAACATTTATGCCTAATTACCAGGCAACACAATACTGATTATGCAGATCATTCAGTGCCAGGTTAACTTTGTCCTTGCATTTGATTCAGGCCTCCTCAGCCTCCAGAGTTAGTCGCCGACTTGGTCTGAGCATATGTTCACATCTTAAAGTAATTAGAGGGATCGCTGATTCTGTAACAAGTAATTTGGGTTTCTTCTTCTTCTACTGTTTTTCCCCTCAACCATTGACCTTCTGAGATTCTATTTATGATTGCTTTCTATCTCCCTTTTTATGATGCCTACAGAAACTATGCCAGGCACAGGTACCCAATGCCCTGGGCTCAATGACTGCATTTGTGTGGGTGTCCCCCAGGCCAATGCATATGGCAACATTTTTATGCCTTAGTGAAGGTCTTTATGAGTTGTTGCAGTTAAAATAAAATAAAATCATCATCACAGCTGGTCCCCCATTGGTGATTGCATGCCTTTTATTCATAATTTAATGGTTCTCAATAGCATTCCACTTAACAGCTACTCCAAGTCTTTTCCACTCTCTCTCTAGAAGCCATTCCCTAATCCCTAAGCATATGATCTCATCTCTTATTTCACTGAGCAAGAGCCATGTTTCTTCAAGTTGTCTCTCCTCATTTCAATGATCCCCTATATACTCATCTTTTCGTGAAGGACAAGAGATCACAGGGTTATATGTAGAGCCTGAACTGGACTCAAAGACAATCTAGTCTTTTTTGCTCATTTTACAAATGAAGAAACAAAAGGCAGGAGAGTGGTGACTTATTCAAGGTCATGTAATCACTAAGTGACAAAACCTGCACTGGAATTCTAATCCTTTAATTCCAAATCAATTCAAAGCCTTTTTCATCATACCTCTCCTTCCTTCTTATCTTGGAATTTAAAGTGTCTTCATTCAAAAGATAACACATTCCAGGCTTCATTCCTTTTTCTACTCCATCTGCTAGCCCCACTTGCTTACATGTCCATTCTCTTTCTCCATTGATTGCCACCCTACACCCCTGATAGGACTTGTAATATCTATGTACAGTTTGTCTTTCCCTTTAGGATGTGTGTTCCCTGAAAGTATCTTTGGTTTTGTTTTTGTTTTTTTTCTCTTTGTTATCTCCAGTATATAGGACAGTGTGGAGCAAATAGTAAGCATTTTAAAATACATTTTAAATACACTCGCACACACACACGCATATATGTGCCTGTGTGTTCATTGATTGATTGTTAAAGGGAAAGAAAAGAAAGGAAAAGCAGAAGTCATTATACATTTATTAAGCACCTACTCTATAGCAGACACCTTGCTAAACATTGATAGAAACTGCTCTTATTATCATAATATTACAGTTGAGGAAATGGATGTATACCATGGTCAAGTGACTTGTCCAGGGGTCACATGGTTAGGGATTATACATACAAATGGTTACTAAATAATTATTCATGGAATTCAATTGAACTCTACAAAATCTCCACCTGTTCAAATATATCCCATCCTTTAAGGACAAATTCAGATAACTCCTTCATGAAGGCCTCTTTGTTCCCTCCACAAAGAAGTATTCTCTGTCTCTCTACTTTCATAGCCTGTAGCTTTTAACCTCTCTTAAGGCACCTAATGTATATAATTTTATACAATATGAGGAGACAATATAGGGCAAATAAGCTAAAATGTATAGAGAAAGAGTTACACTGACAGACATTTGTTAAATATTTATCAGTGTCAAGTATTATGCTATGTTCCAATGGGAGCAATGAAAAAAACCACAGGTTAAGAGTCTGGGTTCAAATTGTAATCGAAATATCAGCTGCATGGCTTTGGATAAGTATTTCACCATACTGGTACTCAACTCTTTTATCTATAAAATAAGGATATTGGATTAAATGACCTCTAAGGCCACTTTCAGCTCTAAATTCATTAGTCCTTTCATTTTTTCTGGACTCCTCAAGTTTTCCTCTCTCTTTCTGAGGAGAAGGAACAATTCCTATTTAACATTTTATCTCTCACATGTGCCTAACATGCCTGTACATAGTAGGTATTCAGCAAATACTGGATGATGGCCAACTAAATCAGGTTCATTTGACTGGGGGTTCTCAGGGTTATAGCTTAAAGAGAAATTTGTCCAAAGAATCCAAGCATAGGAGTCCCATGAGAATTCAACATCCTCAAGGCCCTCACTGAAGCAATAACAAGCAATTCAACTATTCAGCTTTCATTTTCCTGAGTGGAAAATGAGGAAAATAATAGTTACCTAGCTCAGAAGGGTGTTGTGAGGACTAGCTAGTTGACAGTTTAAAAGTGCTTTTAAGATGGAAAGGGCTATAAATTCCCTAAGGAGAGAAAAAAAAACACAATTGGATGAAACCACTGAACCGTAACATTACCAAAGTCAGTGTGTCTTGTAGGCGGGCAATGTTCTAGCAATATGGGATTATATGGGAAATTAACTTCACATCATTTTTGATTAAATTCTATCTCACCCTCCCTGGTATTTGTAGCTAATCTTTGCCCAGTGAGTCAATTCCAGGCAAACCTCTGGTTATGGCATATGCAAAAATACATGATGGTCATAAGAAAAATAAAAGAGCACAGATTAAAAAATGAGAATTAATAACATAGCTGGGAATCATTATCCCTTCAATAATACCTGGAATAGTCACTATGGTTTTAAAATTCATAGATGTAGTTGGACTTTTTTTTTCCTTTTGACTGTCTTCTTTGATGTGCAAGTATATTTTTCCTGTAGAAACAGACCTTTAAATTTGTGGAGGAAAAAAACAAACAAAACTTGTAACATTAGAATTGCCAACCTGAAATACTTTAAAAATCCTTCTCAAAGCAATCTCTTGATTTACTTTTATTAATGTCAACTAATAGATTCAACCAAGTAAAAAGAGAATTATTTGCTATAGTTACCCTTAATGAATTCATTTGCATATATTTTTCTAATTGGAAGAAATTATTTTAATAGCTAAAATTAATCTGTGAGTAAGTAGAAAGAAAAGGTAATAATGTTAATTCCTTTGGGGGGAGAAAAGAATTTTATTAAAATGAAAATTAGAATAGATTTCAAAGATACTTTGAGAATAGTCTTTCCACCCTGTGATTATACCTTAAATAAAGCAAGATCTTGACCTGTGTATCTGACTCTTGAATCTTCATTTCAGAAACATGGAAATTAGTAAAAATTGCATAACTGCAGCCAGGATGAAGCAGCTCATAGCATTAAGTCAAAGGCTTTAGATCTGAACACAAAGAGTATGCTAGACATTTAATATTTGGTTTTCAATCTGAATGATATGATCCAAGGCATACTGTTTTCTTAAGCACATTATTTTAAATGCTTATAGTAACTGACAGGAAAAAAAACTATATATTCAGGATTATTTGTTTCCACTGGCACTTGACAAAAAGTCTATCTTCAAAACTGCTATAAATTTATTTTTTCTTTTCTTTTTTCTTTTTTTGTGTGATAAATTTCTTGTTTTTTATGAATTAATATATATGATCTAGACATTTATTGAGTACTTGCTATGAGCCCAAAAGGCATATATTAAATATGTAACATATACAAAGCAGTGCACTATGCACTGGAGATGAAAAGGCACAATGAAAAAATGCTACTGTGTCCTGGAGGTTATTAAATTTGTCTTGGAGGACTCAATATGTTAATAGATAAGAATGGACCGGAAAATTTGAAAAAGGTGAAAAGAGTACTATGAACTAAATGGATGAAAAATGGCATCCAACAAAAGGCCCCTAAGGTGAGACTATAAAGAAGCTCTAGTTTCCATAAGAGGAGGTAAGATTGGGGCGGAGCCAAGATGGCAGAGTAGAAACAGCTCATTCAAGCCACTCTGCCCCCAGATTCCCCACAAACTATGTAAAAAAGGACTGTGAACAACTTCTGGAGCCCCAGCACCCACAGAACGACACAGAGAAGCTAACTTCCCGCTGAGAACAGCCCAGCAGCCCTGCAGGAAGGACCAGGCAGTGGTCTGGGAGCCAGCAGCGCGCAGAGCGCAGAGCGCAGGAGCCGAGCCGAGCCCAGGTCCGCTTGAGCCGAGGTTTTAGCCCCAGGGCGGCAGGGCCAGCAGCCAGCTGGAGGAACCCCAGAACACCAGGAACTGTGGCGACTCCAGAATTATCAACATAGACATGACTAGGACAAAGTAAGAGGTTAGTGTCCTATGGACTTTGGGACCTGTATTTGGGGAATGCATCAGCTCCCTCCCTTGGGGGCTAGAAGCCGCTGAGGAGACACGCCATTTTGTAGTTTTCAGAGGCAGCTCTGGCTCCCAGCCTACAAATCATGGGGAGATCCAGCGATCAGTCTTGGGGGGTAATCGCTCTTGCTTTAACCTCCCTGGATCTGGATTGTGATCTAGGGTGGAAGTTGTGGGTGGGTTTACAGCTTGCCAGAAACGGAAGTTGCCCCCCACACGTTCGGGACGAAAATTCCTCTATCTGGCCTTAAAGCCATTGTGTGGCAACAAGCCCAAAAGTCAAGCAATTAAGTGGCAACATGCCAAGGCAAAGGAAACAGAAAAATGCAACCCTAGACTCCTATTTTGGGGGCATAGAGCAGGAAAAGGACTGTGAGGTCAGAAGTCCTGCTCCAAAAGCCCCAGGGGAAAACATGAGCGGGTTGCAGGCCATAGAGGACCTTAAGAAGGACTTTAAAAATCAGATAAGAGAAGTGGAGGAAAAATTGGAAAGAGAAATGAGAAGGATACAGGAAAAGTATGAAATGAGGGTCAACAGCCTGACTGAGGAAAACAACACCTTAAAAAATAGACTAACTCAAATGGCAAAGGAGGCCCAAAAGGGCAATGAGGAGAAGAATGCCTTAAAAAGTCGAATTTGCCAGATGGAAAAAGAATCTCAAAAGTTCACTGAGGTGATTCATTCCTTCAGAGTTAGACTGGAGCAAATGGAAGCTAGTGACTTTATGAGAAATCAAGATGCTGTTAAGCAGATCCAAACAAACGAAAGATTAGAAGGCAATGTGAAATATCTCATGGGAAAAACCACTGACCTGGAGAATAGATCCAGGAGAGACAATTTAAAAATTATTGGACTACCTGAAAGCCATGATCAAGGAAAGAACCTAGAAATCACCCTTCAAGAAATTCTCAAGGAAAATTGCCCTGATGTTTTAGATCCAGAGGGCAAAATAGAGGTTGAAAGAATCCACAGATCACCTCCTGAAAAAGATCCCAAAAAGAAAACTCCCAGGAATATTATAGCCAGGTTCCAGAATCCCCAGATCAAGGAGAAAATACTACAAGCAGCCTGGAAGAAACAATTTCTATGTTGTGGAAACACAATCAGAATAGCCCAGGACCTGGCAGCTTCTACACTGAGGGATCGAAGGGCATGGAATATGATATTCCAGAGGGCAAAAGAACTGGGAATGAACCCAAGGGTCACCTACCCAGCAAAACTGAGTATTTTGTTTCAGGGGAAAATATGGTCATTCAGTGGAATAGAGGACTTTCAAGCATTCTTGAGGAAAAAACCAGAGTTGAATAGAAAATTTGACATCCAGACACAAGAAGTAAGAGATGCCTGAGAAGGTAATCAGGGAAAAGAAATCAAAAGGAACTTATCAAAGTTGAACTATTTACATTCCTATATGGAAAAGCAATAACTGTGACTGATGATATCTTTCTCACTATGAAAATAATGGAAGAAGGGGGTGTGGTCATATGAATACATATGTGAATGTGTGTGTATATTGTTACAGTTATATGGATAGAGGGCATAAGGTTGAATTTGTTGGGAGGGGAGAATACTCAAGGGATGAAATTATGAGGTGAGAGAAGAAAGTGGCAAGAGGAGATGGGGAGAGACAGGGTAGGGTAAGCTATCCCATGTAGAAGAAGCAAGGGGAAGTGGTTGCAAAGGAGGGGGAGAATAAGGAAGGCTAAAAAGGCAAAACCACATTCACATTGAATTTGGTTCAGGGAGAAAATGACATACATACTAAATGGGATATCTCAACCTGCAGCAGGATAGGGGGAAGGGGGATGAGAGGAGGGATGATGGATGGGAGGGCATCCTTGGGGTGAGGGGAGGTTGGAAGTACCCACTATAGAAGAGGGACAGGATCATGTAGGGAATGGACCAGGTGGGGGGTGGGATGAGTGGGAGGGAATTATAAGCAGCCTTGTACAATATATCTACTATGATAATGTTTTGCATAGCTAGACATGTACAACATATACTGAATTACTTATCTCCCAAGAAGGAATGGGTCACAAGGGAGGAAGGAAATGGATCTGAAATTCGAGGTCGTAACATTAAATGTTTCAAATATATATAAATACTATTATTAATACTCTTTTGCTTGTAATAGGGAGATAAGATGTGCAGGCATTGGGACACAAAGATTCACCTTCCTCTAATGGAAAAGTCGATGGGGGTATGGGAGAAGGTATGGGAGAGAGCAGATTGGAGGAAGTGATATCTTGTGGGACTACTATTCTGGGAGGTTGGGTAGGGGAATAATAGGGGGAAAATGATTGTAACTCAAAATCTGGCGGAAATGAATGATGTAAAACAGAAGTTAATAAAGCATTTGTTTAAAAAAAAGAGGAGGTAAGATTGTCTTTCAAAGGGAAGAATTGAAGTCAGGAAAAACTAAATTAAATAGCCATCAGAGACTGTGTGAACTTGGACAAATTCCACAACTTCTCAGGCTTTGTTTCCTACTCTAAACTGAATGTAATAATATCGCTGAACAGTTTATGTGAGGAACAAATGATGTAGAATATGTATTATCTATAAAGTAGAGGTGAACCAGTAAAATATTCAAAGGGTATTTCCAATTTATCCTTTATTTTCTTTGTGAATACTTGCTTGCATTTCATCTTTCTCCTTAGATTGTGAACTCTTTGAAGCCAGAGACTGTTTTTTGCCCCTTCCCTCCTTTTTAAAAAAAATCCCCAATGTTTAATACAGTTACCTTACCAAAATGAAAGCTATATTTTGGAGGATCACATGAAATAAGAATGTATTGAATAACAATACAGATACTTACAATACAGTTGATACTTACAAAATATTTTATGATGTACTTTAAATAATTATTTTATTTAATCTTCTCCCCAAACATTATGAAAACAATATTTTACCTCCATTTTTGCTGATAAAATGAAAAATATTAAATGACTTCAAGTTGTGTGTGTGTGTGTGTGTGTGTGTGTGTGTGTGTGTGTGTGAGGGGATGAAAGACAAAGGCGTTAGTGTGCAGTCTTGGCATGGTAATAGTAATGCACCAAGGAACATTGGTCTGACATTACCAAGAAAGTTAAGGAAATGATTTTATATCTCTACTGAAAAAGATATGACTGTATCACCAAATATTTTAGTTGTGTTTCAACTGTGGAGAATTTATGAATTCACATAAAAAATCAGGATTGCATCTGCCATCTATTCATCTGATTAAACTTTTGTTTTGTTTTGGGCTAAGGGCATTTTTCTAAGAATTCAAATTATTTATATTATACATAAGAAGAAAACCAAGAAAATAAGGCTTTAGTGGAGATGGCTAAAAGTGATATCAAATTGATCTTTAGGAAATGTGTTAGATATGAAAGACCACTGATTTTACAATCATAACACATGGGTTCAAACTTCATTGATGACATTAGACAAGTTACTTAACATCATTTGGCTTCAGAATCCTAATTTGTAAAATGAATGAATTGGATTAAATGACTTTTACCTCTACATGTGTCACATTTCTATTAAAGTTGTCATCAGGCCTTCTAGTACTGAAAAATGAAAGAAAAAAGAAGCCCAGAGGAAGGTAATGTTTTATACCTGGAAAGCATTCTAATTTAAAAACAAACAAAAGAAGCAACAAGAAAATTTTAGGTTTGGTAAAACCAAGTGTCTCAGTCAACCTTGGTTATAGAAAAGTTGTCAAGTTAATAAGCCAAAATGCTACCTTGCTAATACCAAAGTATTTCATTTATTTATGCTTTATTTGTATTTATCTGTTTTCAAGCTATTTTCCCAAATAGAATGTAATATTCTTTAGAGATGGGGTTTTCTCATTTATTTATCCCTAGAACAGTTCCTGTCACATAGTAAGTGCTTAATAGATGCTAGCTGATTGTTTTTAGTATAGAAAAATGGACCTGAAAAAAACTGAACTTATATTTCTAAATCTATAATCTGAAACCACTTAAATTGTACTTTTTCCTTGCATTTTGGATTTTTTTTTTTCATTTTTAAGGCCCTACTTCTACTTAGCCCTGAAATGGCTTAGACAGATGTCCTGACTATCTCTTGTTATTCCCCAATATTTTTTCTTCTCAGTGGGGCAAGGGGGGGGTTGAAATTTCTCATCAGAAACCTAGGCGTGTCTACTTAACAAGAGATATTTGAATTTCAATTAGAAAATGCCTTCCAAGCTGCAAAGAGGTGAAATTATAAAAAATCTATTTCCTAGGGCACTGAGAAAGGGAGGTGGTGTCCTAAGTGATCATTTATATGCTGACATATTACTTCCCCCACTTCAAATGTTATTTCTTGGGCAAAGAGGAAAGAAAAAGCTCTTCTAAAAGTTTCCTTCGTAAATGATTTGATACATGATCATGTCCGATCCAATTCAATCCACTAAGCCTACTATCCACAAGGCACTGTGAGAGACAGTTGTTCCTGTTATTCAGTGGTTCAGTTATGCCCAATCCTTTTTCCTGACCTCATGAACCATAGCAAACCAGAACCTTTTGTCCTTAATTGTCTCTCTAAGTCTGCCCAAGTTGATATTCCTTGTTTCTATGATATTAATTTATCCATCTCATCTTCTAGCACCCTTTTTTTGTTTTTATCTTCAATCTGTCCCAACATCAAGGTCTTTTCTGATGAGTCCTGTCTCCTCATTCTGTAGCCAAAATACTTAAGCTTCAACTTTAGTATTTGACCTTCTAGTGAATCACCTATATTAATTTCTTTGATTATTGATAGATTTGACCTTGTTGGTATCCAAAGGACTCTCAAAAGTCTTTTCCAGCAGCACAATTCAAAAGTGTGAACTTGAACTTATTCCCAGAACAGTTCCTGTCCCGTAGTAAGGACTTAATAGAAGCTAACTGATTGCATATGTATACACATACATATATACATACACACACACACACACACACACACACACACACACACATATATATATAACACATGAATACATAGATATACACAAAGGAATTCGTATATATGTGTATATAAACACAAACATACCTGTACATACATACACTTACACATACTTATACTTTGATATTGATAATCCTAGTCATGTATAGATATATACATTCATATACATCTATGTACTATACTTATTTATCCTTTGTTTCTCTGAGGTGTCCAAATCTTTCCATATTTTTCCAAGTCCACCAATTTGTCATTTCCTAGAAAATATCAATATTCCTGTTTAGTTAGATTATAGAGTCCAAAACAATATGACTGACATATAATGTAGTTTCCCTTTTTTCTTTTGATCAAATCTGTTTTAGCCTCAGCTTTGTCTGAGATCATGATTATCACCCCTGCTCCTTTTCCCATAACAAATTGTACTCCTGATCTTTATTTTATGTTTGTGCATATCTCCTATTTCATATCCCTCCTATGTAAGTTAAATAAATAAGGTAACAACATATAATCTTGGCATACTCCTTTTCCAGTTTTAAAGCAACGAGTTGTTTTCAAGAAAAGCTTCCCGTTGGAGGTGGAACATGAGATGAGCCCTCAAGAAAAGTCAGGTTCCTATAAAGTTAAAATTAGGAGGAAATGAATTCTAGTCACAAGGGAAGACCTAAGCTAAAAGACACTAAGCAAATGATATATAATAACAAGTTCAGGATAAAGAAAAGAGGTTAGTTTGGTTGTAAGGTGGATTAGATATGTCTGAGATTCCTTCTAAATCTTGAACTAAAATTCCCTTCCCTTGAGCCCCTAATGACCAAGTAGTATCATGTGTTTTATTTAATTTCTTCCCACCATGGTTATGAAAGGTACATGTTATTTGCTTCTTAAATTATTTCATAATGAAAAAACATGAAAACGGATTATTGTAAGAGGAAAAATAAAATATGTAATGATGAACACACTGCTTCTAGCAATGGAATTGGTGCCATTAGAGGCCCTAAAAATACAGCCATCAATATAATGTTTTCCAAGAAAGGAGGATGGCATGGTACAAAAAGGGGTAAAGAAGCGAGTATAATAAATGAGACTGTATGGGAAAATATGTTTCTGGATTGTCTCAAAATTGTGAGACTGGTATTATTCAAGAGGATAAAATGTTCATGCAATAGTATGAGAAAATGCCTTCAAGTGACCAAAATTGGGATTCTCTATAGGGGAAACGGATATTTCTCAAGTATCATTGTGTCAGAATCAACCCTTCCAACTATTCCAATATTTACTACAACAATAGAAAACCATGAAGGATAGGGCAGGGGTGGAGGGATGGTAGAATGATTTTAGAAAGAAAAAAACTGTTAACAAGTCTGTAGTAAGTCAAGATTATGGCTTGCAAAATTATACATGAATGAGCTTAATGTAGGAGAGGTGGGAATTTAATCCTGGCCCAAGGGAGGGTTTAGCAGAATTTTTCATTTTGATGAATATTAGCTTGCTTTATACAGTGTATTCAATTCAAGCATCCCCCCCCCGAAAAAAAAACCCACTGGAAAAGTGAGATGATTAGTGAGGCCTTCTATAGCACTTGAGAAGAAAAGTGATACATAAAAATAAAATATTATATTAGTTATAGGTTGGGTAGAATAGTAAACTCAACTTATTAAATATAGAAACATCTGATTTTATTGGCAATGTAGATCTCTCTGGCTTCATATCTTCATTTAGAAGTCTAAAAGAGGAAAATAATCAGAAATCTTATAAACTAATTGTGCTATGGAGCCATTATTTTCAAACACAGTTATTCCATTTGGTAAACAAATTTCCTAACTCAATTATAATTACTTTTTCTTCCTCTTATACTCACAAAGGAATCTATTTCCTTCATATCCACCTTTACAAATGAGACAGAATGAGAGAGAAATAGATTAACAAAAGTCACAATAACATAGATGGGCAAGGTGGTGCTCAAATATACTTGGCTAATCTCTGAAATAGGCCTATGGACAAGATCATATTCAAACCACCTCCACTGTACCATTTGTAAAATGAATGCAAAAGTCATTTAGAAACCAAATATTCATCTTAAAAATGTGATTTGACATTGTTCATTAGGTATTAAAAACCACAAGCACAAGCTCTCCACCATTAAAAGGCTGTTCTTTATAGATACCACCAAACCAGAAAAATAGAGAAAATGTTAAATACATAAATGAATAGATACCTAAACAAAGAAATGCATAAGTACTAAAAAAAAAAGTCTGTCCTTCAAAGGACTCCAGATTATAGATGATCCCTAATCAGAATAGCAGGAAAATGGACAGATGGTGAGGGGTGGGAGGGAGGGAAGAAAGAGAGACAGAGAGATAGAAACAGAGACAGAGAGACAGAGAAAGAGATAGAGAGAGAGAGAAAGAGAGACAGACAGAGAGAGAAGAGGGTGGAGCAATCAGAGGAAGAATTGGCTTTTTTGGATATTTAATAATAGGCAAAATTTTATAGTAATTGAATAATTTTAAATATTAAGTGTATGTCTTGTTCAGGAAATTTTCAATAATTTTCTCTATATAGTTTGTAACCAGGAAACATCGGTACAAGTCTTCATTTCTTTTTTTTTTTTAAACAAATGCTTTATTAACTTCTGTTTTACATCATTCATTTCCACCAGATTTTGTGTTACAATCATTTTCCCCCAGTTATTCCCCTATCCAACCTCCCAGAATAGCAGTCCCACAAGATATTGCTTCGTCCAATCTGCTCTCTCCCATACCTTCTCCCATACCCCCTATGACTTTTCCATTAGAGGAAGGTGAATCTTTGTGTCCCAATGCCTACACATCTTATGTCCCAATTATAAGAAAAAGAGTATTAATAATAGTATTTATATATATATATATATATATATATATATTTGAAACATTTCATCTTAAGACCTCGAATTTCAGATCCATTTCCTTCCTCCCTTGTCACCCATTCCCTCTGGGGAGATAAGTAATTCAGTGTATGTTGTACATGTCTAGCTATGCAAAACATTATCATAGTAGATATATTGTACAAGGCTGCTTATAATTCCCTCCCACTCATCCCACCCCCCACCTGGTCCATTCCCTACATGATCCTGTCCTTCTTCTATAGTGGGTACTTCCAACCTCCCCTCACCCCAAGGATGCCCTCCCATCCATCATCCCTCCTCTCATCCCCCTTCCCCCTATCCGGCTACAGGTTAAGATATCCCATTTAGTATATATGTCATTCTCTCCCTGAACCAAGTTCAATGAGAATGTGGTTTTGCATTTTTAGCCTTCCTATTCTCCCCTTCCTTTGCAACCACTTCCCCTTGCTTCTTCTACATGGGATAGTTTACCCTACCCTGTCTTTCCCCATCTCCTCTTGCCACTTTCCTCTCTCACCTCATGATTTCATCCCTCGAGTATTCTCCCTTCCCAACAAATTCAACCTATGCCCTCTATCCATGTATAACTGTAACCATATGCACACACATTCACATATGTACTCATATGACCACACACCCTTCTTCCATTATTTTCATAGTAAGAAAGATATCATCAGTCACAGTTATTGCTTTTCCATATAGGAATGAAAATAGTTCAACTTTGATAAGTTCCTTTTGATTTCTTTTCCCTGATTGCCTTATCAGGCATCTATTCCTTCTTGTGTCTGGATGTCAAATTTTCTACTCAGTTCTGGCTTTTTCCTCAAGAATGCTTGAAAGTCCTCTATTCCACTGAATGACCATATTTTCCCCTGAAACAAAATACTCAGTTTTGCTGGGTAGGTGACCCTTGGGTTCATTCCCAGTTCTTTTGCCCTCTGGAATATCATGTTCCATGCCCTTTGATCCCTCAGTGTAGAAGCTGCCAGGTCCTGGGCTATTCTGATTGTGTTTCCACAATATTGAAATTGTTTCTTCCTGGCTGCTTGTAGTATTTTCTCCTTGATCTGGGGATTCTGGAACCTGGCTATAATATTCCTGGGAGTTTTCTTTTTGGGATCTTTTTCAGGAGGTGATCTGTGGATTCTTTCAACCTCTATTTTGCCCTCTGGATCTAAAACATCAGGGCAGTTTTCCTTGAGAATTTCTTGAAGGGTGATTTCTAGGTTCTTTCTTTGATCATGGCTTTCAGGTAGTCCAATAATTTTTAAATTGTCTCTCCTGGATCTCTTTTCCAGGTCAGTGGTTTTTCCCATGAGATATTTCACATTGCCTTCTAATCTTTCATTTGTTTGGATCTGCTTAACAGCATCTTGATTTCTCATAAAGTCATTAGCTTCCATTTGCTCCAGTCTGACTCTGAAGGAATGAATCTCCTCAGTGAACTTTTGAGATTCTTTTTCCATCTGGCAAATTCGACTTTTCAAGGCATTCTTCTCCTCATTGCCCTTTTGGGCCTCCTTTGCCGTTTGAGTTAGTCTATTTTTTAAGGTGTTGTTTTCCTCAGTCAGGCTGTTGACCCTCATTTCATACTTTTCCTGCATCCTTCTCATTTCTCTTCCCAATTTTTCCTCCACTTCTCTTATTTGATTTTTAAAGTCCTTCTTAAGGTCCTCTATGGCCTGCACCCCGCTCATGTTTTCCCCTGGGGCTTTTGGAGCAGGACTTCTGACCTCACAGTCCTTTTCCCGCTCTATGCCCCCAAAATAGGAGTCTAGGGTTGCATTTTTCTGTTTCCTTTGCCTTGGCATGTTGCCACTTAATTGCTTGACTTTTGGGCTTGTTGCCACATTATGGCTTTAAGGCCAGATAGAGGAATTTTCGTCCCGAACATGTGGGGGGCAACTTCCGTTTCTGGCAAGCTGTAAACCCACCCACAACCTCCACCCTAGATCACAATCCAGATCCATGGAGGTTATAGCAAGAGTGATTACCCCCCAAGACTGATCACTGGATCTCCCTACAATTTGCAGGCTGGGAGCTGGAGCTGCCTCTGAAAACTACAAAATGGTGTGTCTCCTCAGAGGCTTCTAGCCCCCAGGGGAGGAGCTGACGCATTCCCCAATACTGGTCCCAATGTCCATAGGACACTAACCTCTTACTTTGTCCTAGGCATGTCTATGTTGATAATTCTGGAATCGCCACAGCTGCAGGTGTTCTGGGGTTCCTCCAGCTGGCTGCTGGCCCTGCTGCCCTGGCGCTAAAACCTCGGCTCATGAGGACCTGGGCTCGGCTCGGCTTGGCTCCCTGTGCTCTGCGCTCTGCGTGCTGCCACGTCCCAGACTGCTGTGCTGGTCCTTCCTGCTGGGCTGCTGGGCTGTCCTCAGCGGGAGGTTAGCTTCTCTGTGTTGTTCTCTGGGTGCTGGGGCTCCAGAAGTTGTTCAGAGTCTCCTTTTACATAGTTTGGGGGGAATCTGGGGGCAGAGTGGCTTGGACGAGCCACTCCTCCATCTTGCCTCCACCAAGTCTTCATTTCTTAAGGATTTAGTCATTCCTTGTGATATTCGTTTACTTTAAAAGGCATTCTGGGAAACTATGGGCCAGGACAGCATCTGGTTTCAGTGACAGTTCGACCCCAAGATGCCTTCCAAGTAAGTCATTGCCATATCATGTAATTTGAAACTGGATACTTGTCAACTTCTAAGAGACTTGTGTCAAAGGGTAGAAGTTTTTATCAGTCTTGACTCAGACTTACCTCAGAGAAACTGATATAAGTCCATAGAGTTTCTAATAATTAATACATGCCATTGTGCTCATTACACTTCTGAAAAGGTCCTACTTGCTAAAGAAGAATTAATGAGTTCAAATGAGACTCCACCACCTTCTCTTTGATCACCCTCCCAAAAAGAAACCTTCTACTTACTTTTGATGGCATCAGCCCTTCAGTGTAATTCTTAGATTATAATCTATCTAGACCCCTAAAAGTCTTTATTGGAGACTTTCAAATCCAGAGGCTAAAAGTTAAGCTCTTTCCAACAATGATCCATAGTTCATAAGTTCATGCTTCTGAGAACCAACATGCAGAATCCTAGATATATGGATTCTAGAATCATGGTAACTTTGTTAGCAGCGATTCTTCATAATTTTTAAAGGAAAAGGAGATGATAGCACATTAATGGTTTAGTTTTTTCCTCATATAAAAGATATATATATATATATATATATATATATATATATATACACACATATATAATATAACATATATATGTACACAGATATACTACATATATAATGGATACACATCATATGTGTGTATAAATGTATGTATCTCACTTCCTTATCCCTTTTTACACTATTAGCACCCTGGACATTCATAATCTTACACCTAGAATATTATAACAGCCTACTGCTGGGTCTTCCTGCCTCATTTCATTTTCTAGTCCATCCCATCCTTCATTTAACTGTCCAATTAATCTTCCTAAAATGCAGATCTAACTACATCACATCCCCCCACACAAACACACACAAAAACCTTTCAAGTAAAAGTAGAAATAGGGGTCCAGGAGAGAATGACACCCTCTGATATGGACCTTGTCTCCAGCCCTCTGGTGCTCTTATGCCCTTCTCCACCCACCCACTCAGGTGTCTGGCCCCTTGTGTCTGTCTGTTAATCTCCCCCAAGATGGACATTGGTTATCCTCTCCCATGTCCCACCCACACACCTCTTGTCACCAACCCTGAGATATCTTTGAACCCTATGCTGGCCACTCACTCCACAGGTTCACAGTCCCCTTTTTGTCTCTTTCTCTCCCTTCCCCACCCTTTGGCAAATTTATACTACATTAAAAAAAATCACTTTACATAGAGGTCTGCAGAACATTCCCAATGAGAATTTTTGAATATAGAAAAAGGATGGAATCCATATTATACATACATACATACATGCATGCATACATATATACATGTACATATACATATATACATATACAGCAGAGATAGAGCTATATTTGCAAATACAGATTGTCCCAACAATCAGTATTGTTTTATGTTTTGATAACTTCAGAAGTGTAAATGGAACAATTTTAAACATTTTAAAATTCTTATTTTTTATTTTATTTTGTACTTATTTAGCTCTTGAAATTTTGAATTATAAAATTTTTCTCTTAATTTTAAGAAAATTAACCTTGTTATTAAGTGCTCCATGTGGGAAGAATTCTGGATTACACTTTCTGCAACAGTTAATTAGAAGAAGAGGACTTCTTGATAAGCTCCCTCAATCACCTTTGATTGTGGAATTATGACCAAACTGTCATATGTGCAGAAAATTCTTACTCCACAGGTCCTGTCTAAGATAACAAATACAATCCTTTTGATTCCTGAGCAGCAGCTGATGCAAATTTTTACATTCTAAAACTGAGTAAAGCTAAATCACAAGAAAATGGTATTGTTTGAACTTTAATTTTAAATGTGTGTGTGTGTGTATTTAATTTTAACATTTTAAATACTACCCCTTCAATTTTTATAAGTTTTTAGCACTTGCAGTTCTGGAGTTATCGAAGCTTAAAATGAACCAAGACTTCTGGGACACATTTGTTTGTATTTTCCTAAAACTGAATAAGGATTATGTATTTATTGACTAAATGTTCTGTGCCATGTATTTTTTGGGGTATGGTGGATAGAAAGGCAAAAATAAACAATCCTTGTTTTTAAGGTTGTACTTGACTTATCAAAATGAAGACAGAAGTCTACAAAATATAGACAATGAAAATGCAAAGCAATTTTGAGGGGAAGCAAAAAGAAATAGAGGTAGCTACAATTTTTAAGTTGGATTTTTGGTAATAAGACAGAAGATTAATAATAATAATAATGATGATGATGATGATGATGATGATGATGATGATGATGATGATGATGATGATAAAGGGTGACATTTTATTCATCAGATAAATATAAATATGCAAAAACTATATTAAGCCTAGGTGACTCCAGGTGTGGGAACTCCATGAATACAGATCAAAACCTGTCTATGAATTAATACATAAGTCTTCGGGAGTTCTCTGAAGCCCATGATGATTGTAATTTGCACAAGTCATACAACTAGTAAACATGAGTGCTAGCATTTGAAATAACATAACTACAAACCCCCGGAATCTATTAAGTACACAATTTTACCCCTCTTTTTTTTTAAGTCAAATAGAGTTCAAAATACTTTAATAGGAAATAACAAAAGCAAGTGTTCACCAAAAATGAAGGAATCGTTCATTAAATAAAATTATGTACCTATTGAAGAATGAGCCTTTAATATCTGAATGTTGTTTTATTTTTAAAAGAATTATACATAATAATTTCTATTTTTAGTTTTCAACATACATTTCAACAAGATATTGAGTTACAAATTTCTCCGCTTCTTTCTTCTACCCCTAACCCCAAGATATCAAGCCTACTGAATATCCCTTCCCTCAATCTGCTTTCTCTTATGTTCTCCCCCATCCCCACCCCACAACTTTCTAGTATGGTAGGAGGGATTTCTATACCCCAGTGCTTGTGTATCTTATTTCCCAGTTGCATGTAGAAAAAAAATTAACATTTGTTTTTAAAACTTTGATTTCCAGATTCTTTCCCTTCTTCCCTCCTCATCCAGCAACACTGGGAAGACAAACAATTCAATATAGGTTGTACATGTGTAGTTACACAAAATATTTCCATAGCAGTTATATTGTGAAAGACTAACTCCATTTTCTTCCATCCTATCCCATCCAGCACTTATTTTACTTTCTACTTTGACCCTGTCTCTTTTCAAAAGTTTTTGCTTCTAAATACCCTCTCCCCCAATCTGCCCTTCCTTCTATCATCTCCCCTCTTATCCCCTTTCCCCTCTATTTTCCTGTAGGGTAAAATACCAAATCAAGTGTGTATGTTATTCCCTCCTTAAGCCAAATTCAATGAGAGGAGGTTTACCCATTCTCTTTCACCTTCCTGCTCTTCCCCTCCATTGTAACAGCTTTCTCTTGCATCTTTTATATAAGATAATTTGCCCTATTCTATCCCTCCCTTTCCCATACTCCCAATATATTTCTCTCTCAACTCTTGATTGTATTTTTTATTTATCATCCCTTCGTATTCAACTAGTTCTGTGTCCTGTCTATGTATAGATGTATATACATATACACACATATATGGATTTATACACAATACACCCTCCTATATATACATATATATGTATACAAATACATACACACATATGTATGACAGTTTGATCATGATCCCACAATCAAAGGTAATTGAGGGAGCTTCTCAAGAAGTCCTCTTCTTCTAATTAACTGTTGCAGAAAGTCTAATCCAGAATTCTTCCCACATGGAGCACATAGTAATAAGGTTAATATTCTTAAAATTAAGAGAAAAAGTTTATAACTCAAAATTCCAAAAGCTAAATAAGAATAAAATAAAATAAAAAATAATAATTTTAAAATGTGTGATCCACCTATTCTGGGGAGCAATTTGGAATTATGCTCAAAGGCTATAAAACTGCATACCCTTTGACCTAGCAGTACCAGATCTGTATCACAAAGAGATCATAAAAATGGGGAAACGGACACACGTACAAAAATATTTATACCGGCTCTTTTTGTGGTAACCAAGAATTGAAAATTGTGGTGAGATCCATCAATTGGGGAATGGTTAAACAAGTTGTGGTATATAAATATAATGAATATTGTTGTGCTATTTGAAATGATGAGCAAGTGGACTTCAGAAAAACTTGGAAAGACTTACATGAACTGATGCTGAGTGAAATGAGCAGAACCAGGAGAACATGTTACACAATAACAACTACATTGTGTGATGACTGACTTTGATAGACTTAGTTTTTCTTAGTAATGCAGGGATCTTAGACAACTTCAGATTCATGATGGAAAATACTATCCACATCCAGAGAAAGACTTTTGGAGTCTGAAAGAGGATGGAAGGATAATATTTACTCTCCTTTTCTTTTGTTGTTTTGTTTTGTTTCTTCATTCTTGTGGTTTCTCTCATTAGTTCTAATAACTAATGTGTTCATCATGACTAATGTGAAACTTTGTTTAATATGAATGTATAAGTAGAGCCTATATCAGACTACATACCATTTTGGGGAGGGAAGAAGAGAGAGAAGGGGGGAGGAATTTGGAATTCAAAATCTTATGGAAGGGAATGTTGAAAACTAAAAAGAAATAAATTATTTTAATGAAAAAATATAGAAGAACTTTAAGGATCATCATAAGATTGGAATGTTTACTGTCATGTGTGACCTAGCCCAGTTAATTTTGGGAGAAGTTTACAGCAAGAATGATTTCAATTTTAATCATTCATTCATCCAATCATTTATTCATTAATTTATGGGGTTTTGTTGTTGTTGTTGTTGTTTTTGGTTGGTTGGTTGGTTTATTTTGCTACAGAAACTCTTTTTTTTTTTTTCATAGGTTGGCATTTTTTATTTAAGCTGAAGAACAGGTTATGAGGGGGGTGGGGGCAAGGGAAGAGCCAGGAAGCCGAAAGCCTCTCATCTGTGTCTGCTCCAGACAGGGTTGATCCTGATTTCTGAGCCTTGGTCCAGGGCACACAAGGAAGCACACGCTAAGATGAGGTTCCAAGGGTACAGGCTGAGGAAAACACGGGGGTGGCCAGAGTTACACATCCAGCCAGAGGTGGAGGCTGGGATTCTCCTTGGATCAGCAGCACCGCTTCCTTTTGGGAACTGAAGCCTAGTGAGAAGTCCCATCCCACATATTTCTTATAAAACATTCTTGTAGTTAAAGTCTTTGTGCTAAAGAATTCTTTCATCGCCTCTAACTTCTTGTACTTTGCTTCTAGTTTCTTTGAATAGGCATCCAACTTGTAAGCTGCCTGTTCAAGAGAGGCTACTTGCTCCTCAATTAAAGTGATCTGATCCAGATAAGGCTGAAGGGTGGCATATTTCTGGTTTAAGTCCTTTAGGTTTCTACTTATGTTTACTGCAATATCTTTCATTTCTAGAACTTCAAGCTAGTCAGTTTGTTCATATTTTCCAGAAGTTTATAATCTTCACTGGTGGCTGTCAGCTCGCCCGTCAGGTACGTGGCCATTTTGGAGAACATGTCCTGGCACAGCCCGGTGATGTCCGCCTCGGCAGGCTCGGTGGCCTCCTCAGCCGTCTCCACCACGGCATCGTCTAGGCCCGGGAAGCGAGAAAGAAGAAAGGATGGAGGGAAGGATGGGTAAGGGAATGGGGAGGGGGAAGGGGGAGAGGGAGGGGAGGGGAAGGGGGAGAGGGAGGGGAGGGGAAGGGAGAGAGGGAGAGGGGGGAAGGGGAGAGGGAGAGGGAAAAGGAAGGGAAAAAGCTACAGAAACTCTTAAAGACCATTTACTAAGTCACTGATAGTTTGCTATCTGCTTTGGTAGATGAGGTACTCATGCTACTGATATCATAAATTCTTGAAATATTGAACAAGCACATATTGAAATATCAAAATTACTCAGTGAAATCAAATGTCCTAATCTAAAACAAAATGAAACCTACAACTGAGTATTTAAAACTGTTGTGATAAAAAGAATACAGTTCATCAACATAGGGGACACATCAAATTGAAAATATTTATTGTTATGAGTCTTGGCAGAAGGACATCCTTTGATTGACATTACCCTTGCCAGTTCAATGAACTCTGAATACAAGCAAATACTTTTAAATAGTGTAGGAAGAGAAAAAAAATGTCCACGTCTGCAGTTACACTTGGGGAGGGAGAAGAGGTTTTCTAATATTTCATTGATCTTAGCACATAAAGGAAAATCATCTTTGTTTTATTCAATGTGTACCAAGCAGAGAAACTTGGAAATGACAAAGAAAATGTAAATCCCATGTAGGGGGAAAGTGACTGCTCATCTTAAGCAGAAATGCTGTCTAGTCTAAAGATGGAAACATTCACATCAGAAGAGCAAAGAAAGAGGGTGTTTCCACTTTCACCTCCTTGAATTAATGTATATGGTAAGTTGAGATATTTTAAAGAGTTTTAGAAGATAATTTGTATTTCAAGAATGGTTTTCCTGAACTTTAAGATTACTAAACCTGCTGAATATTTCTCAACAGTTAAATATCATATGAGAGAAAATATAAATTAGTATAGAGAATCATATATCTATTTCAGAGGTGGGGAACCTGTGGCCTCCACGTCAAATATTTCCTTCCATGTCTTTGGGTGTGGCCTCAGTTAACAAATCCCTTTGTGAAGGGGATTTGTTCTGTGAAATTTAGATCTGGTCAAAGGGCTACACTTGAGGATTTAGAGGGCCACATGTGGCCTCAAGGCCATAAATTCCCCCTGCCCCTCAGATAGTTCAACATTCTCATTTTACAGATGTGAGCTTAAAGGGTCACATTCAGTATCACAGAGTTAGTCATTGCTAGATAATGGTTTTGATTTCAAGTGCTCTGATTCCAGAGGGAAGATTCTTTCCATCTAACAGACATTCTTTTGAGAAAGAAATTAATTGTATTCTGAGTTATTATTCAGTTTAATTTGTAAATCAATCATTTTGTATATTTTCCTTATTACCTCATATTGATAGAACTTGTGGATCTGTATGCTGACTGAATGACTACCATTTTTCAGAAGTAAAATCATCGAGCCACATACTAATGATGATTAGAATTCTCTCAGTTCCTAAAGCACACAATGGTTATAAGTTACATGTTCATGCGAATTGCATGAATCATTTATATCACCTTGGTGAAGCAGTGAAAAAAAAAAAAACAAAGGCTTTATGTCCTGGGAAGTGTGTGGACACAGCTATATTATATGCAAACTTAGATCTATATCTATAGACACAGCAAAAGGTCAAGCAAAGTAATTTAAATACAACTGCCTAATCATTATGGTAAATCAAAGGGGTATTGAGCTAGTGTTGGCATAAAAAACTATCTAAATTCCATCTCTGACATATACCATTTGTGTGACCAGACATGTGTTGCTTACTAAAGCTTCTTCTTTCAGAACATATGTATAGAAATTCCAGGAATGAAAATTGCATAGGATTGTTGTATAGCTCAAGTGAGATAATACATGCAGAATGACATATAAAGGTAATCCATTCTTATTGTACCCATGATGTATTAAAATAGGGTATCTAGGTGGCATAGTAATAGAGCACCTAACCTGGAATCAAGAAAACCCACGTTTGAATTCTGCCTCAGATACTTACTATCTCTGTGACCCTGGGCAAGTCACTTAACCCTGTTTGCCTCAGTTTCCTCATCTGTAAAATGAGCTAGAGAAGAAAATGGAAAACTACTCCAGGATCTTTGCCAAGAAAACTGTAAATAGGATCACAAACAGTGGGCCATGATTGAAAAGACTGAACAACAAAAACAATAAATATTAAAATAACATGATGAAGCATTATAGCACATTGACTGGATTCTCTAAAAATGGGAGGTTTTGTTTTGTTTTGAGGAGTCATAAACTACTTTGTCAGTTTGTTGAAACCTATGGGCCCCTCATTAGATTGTTTTTTTCAATGCATAAGATAAAATTAATAGGATGATAAAGGAAAGCAGTTCTATTGGTTTTGCTATAGTTTTTAATTCATAGATCTTCATGTCAAGAACTTTTTTGGAGAAAAACACTATATAAGAAACTATGGCATAGAGAGCTTTATTCACATTGATGTGGAAACCACCTCAATGAAAGAAATTGAAGATCTCCTAAAGACTCAAAATGCTTTGATAATGGGGATGAATCAACTCCTCTCAGAAAAACAACAACAAAAACATGTTGTTAGAGTACATACATTTGCATTAAAATGAAATGAATCTGTTATCTGCATCATTGCCTCTGTCTTCCTTTTCTCTCTGTTTGGAAGACAACGTTTTTTACAGGGAAAGATTTTCCTGTACTCTTGATTTCCTATAATGTATTGGTTCTGAAGATCTTCCAAGTATTTTAATCTGGGCTAGCTAAAGTTGTGTTTATCATGATAAACTAACATGTTAATCACTCCTGAGAAATGGAAAAGCCATAAAAATGTTTCAAGTTGAGCTATTTGAATCTACAGATTAGAGTCTCTTAAAAAATGCCACTTCCAAAGACAATTTAAACACTGCACTAATGTCATCATGTAGCATGCTTTAGAGAACAGATTGCTTCCTTGGCCACTCTTACTCTGCTTTTCTGATTCATATAGGCTGAATTATTGGGAATAGCTAAGAGAATATATGGAATGGTGACTATGATAAGCAGGTTCCATTAAGCCTGTAAACTGAAGACATATTGTTGATTTACTGGACCATCTAGAATTTTTGTTTTTAATTCCAATAAAACCTGGTCTTTCTGGGATATCTATGTGAAGTTAGGGGAAAAGAAATAGTCTTTCTCCTAAGCAAACCACAAACCCTAAAATTCAAGTACTTAATGACATTTTAAATAGGTGGTGATTGTCAAACAAACTTAATAATTTACTTTCTGTACTTTTTATGTCCATTAAAGAAGTTCATTAGAGAAGATCACTGATCAAAAGTTGGAGGCATCCTTAGAGATCATTTAGTATAATCTCTCTTTCTTAGATAAGGAAATTAAGCCTTAGATGAGGATAAACTTACTTTTAGAAAACCATATGAGTAACAGAATAAGAATTTCATCCCAAGCCCCAACTCCAAATCATAGATTTATAGAATTTCAGAGTTAAAAATGATGCCATTGGCTGTCTAGTACACCTCTGAAAAAAAATGTTTCTTAGCATTTAGACAAATAATTAATCACTAGCCAAGGATATTTTTAGGTGTTGATAATTTAAAGTTAAAATTTTTGAGGAAGGGAAATATTTATTCTAAGTTGAACACATGTATTTTCTGAAGGCATTATTGCCCTTTTAATTTCACAGAAAAATTAAAAGATCATTTTGCCCTGCATAGGGATACAATTAATCATTCTAACCCAACTAAGGATATCAAGTACAAATCAGGATTCCTTACCTTTACACTAAGAACACCAAAATATGACTATTTCCTCTTAGTCTCTGATTTCATACGAATTATAACACACACACACACACACACACACACACACACACACACACACACACACATATATATATATATAAACCCTAATGTGATTCATTAATGATCAGAGGTGAGATGCTATATTGGGTGGCTGGATGGCTTCAAGTCATATAACAAGCATATCTATGACAATGGCAAAGTCATATTACACCTCAGTGTAACAGTCCAATCTCTAAGCATATAAACTACAAAAATTTTGGGATCTCAATCACTGGAGAGACTTCCCATGTAAAGAGTTACATGCTGGGATGCAATCACAGGTTTGGACTCCAAAACAAACAAGAAGAAAACTCAATGATAATCTGTTCAATAAATTCTTTCGGGGGCGGAGCCAAGATGGCAGAGTAGAAACAGCTCCTCCAAGCCTCTCTGCCCCCAGATTCCCCCCAAACTATGTAAAAAGGGACTCTGAACAACTTCTGGAGCCCCAGCACGCACAGAACGACACAGAGAAGCTAACCTCCCACTGAGGACAGCCCAGCAGCCCTGCATGAAGGACCAGCGCTGCGGTCTGGGACCTGGCAGCACAGAGCGTGCTGAGCGCAGGAGCCGAGCCGAGCCCAGGTCCGCTTGAGCCGAGGTTTTAGCCCCATGGTGGCAGGGCCAGCAGCCGGCTGGAGGAACACCAGAACATCAGTAGCTGTGGCGACTCCAGAATTATCAACATAGACATGCCTAGGACAAAGTAAGAGGTTAGTGTCCTATGGACTTTGGGACCTGTATTTGGGGAATGCGTCAGCTCCCTCCCCTGGGGGCTAGAAGCAACTGAGGACAAACTCCATTTTGTAGTTTTCAGAGGCAGCTCCCGATCCCAGCCTGCAAATTTGTAGGGAGATCCAACGATCAGTCTTGGGGGGTAATCGCTCTTGCTTTAACCTCCCTGGATCTGGATTATGATCTAGGGTGGAAGTTGTGGGTGGGTTTACAGCTTGCCAGGGGTGATTTCTAGGTTCTTTCTTTGATCATGGCTTTTGGGTAGTCCAATAATTTTTAATTGTCTCTCCTGGATCTCTTTTCCAGGTCAGTGGTTTTTCCCATGAGATATTTCACATTGCCTTCTAATCTTGTTTGTTGATTGATTAGCACATCTTGATTTTCATGAGTCAGTTACTCATTTCTCAGTTTAGTCTAAGGAATGAATCAGCTCATGAGCTTTTGAATTCTGTTTTCTATGGGAAATTAATTTTTAAGGCATTATTCTGCTCATGCTCTGCTCTTTGCTGGCTTTGATTTAGCTATTTTTTTAGGTGTTGTCTAGATGTGTTGCATCATTTATCTTTTATGCATGCTCTCATCTGATTTTTCCCTAGCTTTTTATTTGATTTAAAGTCCTTCTAAGCCTCTATGGCTGAACCAGTCATGTTTCTCCTGGGGTTTTTGGAGCTGGATTTTTGATCTCACAGCTGTGTTTCCCATTATGCCCCAAAATGGAGTCTAATTTTTTCTGTTTCCTTGCTTGGCATGTTGCCACTTAATGTGTTTGATCTTTGGCTGTTGCCACCTACTTTAGCAAGTTAGTAGGATCTCTGAGGGGGGCAGATTTCATTTGGCAGCTGAGACCACTGAGCTCATCTATGTGGGATTCAGGATACAGGAGGTTGGACAACAACCCCAAGTGAGCTGTGATCTCCCACGTTTTTGCATGTCATGAGCTAGTCTGCTGGAGCAAGTTGCATGTTCCTCAGGGGGGCAAGGCTTTAGCCCCAGGGGCGATGATGACTTCCCAAATGCTAGCCCAAAAGTTGGTGGGTGACACTGCCTGTCATTTCTGTGCCTGGCATGTCTGTGTTGGGTGGTTCTGGAGTGCAGCAGCTGCCTGGTGTGTCTGGGGTTCATCCAGCTGGCTGCTGGCCCTGCCGCCCTGGGGCTAAAACCTCGGCTAGCGCGGAACTGGGCTTGGCTCGGCTGGCTGTGCTCTGCGCGCTGCCGGGTCCCAGACCGCTGGCTGGTCCTTCCTGCAGGGCTGCTGGGCTGTCCTCGGCAGGAGGTTAGCTTCTCTGTGTCTTTCTGTGGGTGCTGGGGCTCCAGAAGTTGTTCAGAGTCCTTTTTACATAGTTTGTGGGGAATCTGGGGGCAGAGTGGCTTGGAAGAGCTGTTTCTACTATGCCGCTTTGGGCATTATTGAGGAAAAGCCAGAATTGAATGAAAATTTGACATCCAGACACAAGAGGGAAGAGATGCCTGAGAAGGTATCAGGAAAAAAATCAAAAGGAATTTATCAAAGTTGAACTATTTACATTTTTATATGGAAAGCAATGTCTGTGACTGGTGGTATCTTTCTCACTATGAAAATAATGGAAGAAGGGGGTGTGGTCATATGAATACATATGTGAATGTGTGTGTATATGGTTCATTTATATATAGATAGAGGGCATAGGTTGAATTTGTTGGGAAGGGAGAATACTGAAGGGATGAATTTATGAGGTGGAGGAAAGTGGCGGGGATGGGGGAGACGGGCAGGGTTGACTATCCCATGAAGAAGCAGGGGAGTGGTTGGGAGGGGGAGATAAGGAAGGCTAAAAAGGCAAAACCACATTCACATTGAATTTGGTTCAGGGAGAAAATGACATACATACTAAATGGGATATCTCAACCTGCAGCAGGATAGGGGAAGGGGGATGAGAGGAGGGATGATGGATGGGAGGGCATCCTTGGGGGAGGGGAGGAGTACCCACTATAGAAGAGGACAGGATCATGTAGGGATGGACCAGGTGGGGGGTGGGATGAGTGGGAGGGAATTATAAGCAGCCTTGTACAATATATCTACTATGATAATGTTTTGCATAGCTAGACATGTACAACATATACTGATCTCCCAAGAGGGAATGGGTGACAAGGGAGGAAGGAAATGGATCTGAAATTCAAGGTCTTAACATTAAATGTTTCAAATATATATAAATACTATTATTAATACTCTTTTGCTTGTAATGGGAGATAAGATATGCAGGCATTGGGACCAAAGTCACCTTCCTCTAATGGAAAAGTCGATGGGAGATAGAGAGAGCAGATTGGAGGAAGGATATCTTGTGGGACTTCTATTCTGGGAGGTTGGGTAGGGAATAATGGGGGGAAATGATTGTAACTCAAAATCTGGTGGAAATGAATGATGTAAAACAGAAGTTAATAAAGCATTTGTTTAAAAAAAATAAATAAATCCTTTCAAAGAGTTTAGAAATGACATTGCAAGTCAAAAATATCATCTTATATCTTATAGTGAACTTTTCATAATATATACATATATATATATATATATAAATATAAATATATATATATATAAATATATATATAAATATATATATATATATAAATATATATATAAATATATATATATATATATTTAAATAGAGGGCATGCCCAAAATCTTAGTGAAATTTCAAAGCAAGTGAATCTATTTATTATTAAAGCCATTAAAGCTTAAAACTTAATTAAGACATTTGGGATATCCTGTAATCCCTATCATCCTAGACAGAGAAACAATAAGATTTGGAAGGTGCCATAGAGGTAATTGATTCCAATATCTCATAAACTGTTGCATGACCACTCTAACAAGTTGTCAGCTGCTTTCTTTTGAACACTGGCAAGAGTGGGGAACTCTCTACATAAAGAGATTATGAGGGGTGCTTTGGTACCTGTGCTTGGACCCCAATTACAAGATAATATTTCTCCCTAGTTTCAAAACATAATCCCTGGTAGTTTCTCCCCAGACCAAGGATATTATGCCTAGCAATTATTCATGAGTATGACCAAACAAGACACTTCTCTCTCTCCCTGGAATAGTAACAAATCACACCTGTAGGAATTATTAGTTTAAACTGGCTTTCTATTGGTTCATAAAGATATTTGATACCCACTGTACTATTTATAGCAACTCCCTAGCTTATTATATGCATTTTGGACACCTACTAAGTGTATTGTAGACTTAAGACATATGTATGCCCCCTAGATCTGTCTTGTCAAACAAGACATTGATTGATGGCAGACTGGGCAATCCTCATTTGACACTGATCACCAGTTAACTTAGTGACACAGCAGGCCTAAAATCACACCTCCCTGTGCCCCCACCATGGACTTTTCCTGATGAATTCTGGGTAAAACACGTGCACCTGGGTAAAACACCTGTAGACATAAAAAGTACAGTTCATTTAAGAACTGACCTAATTAACATAACCTGGCATGTGTTTTTACTATAGTTTATCCTATATAAACTTTAACTATAGTCTTCTAAAGTCTCAGGTTCTTTAAGAACTTTTGCCTGCTAAAAAAGCATCTTCCAACTTGACTTAATATTTGAGTCCATGAATTCTTTCCTGATGACCCTGTCCTGCACCCTGGTCTTCTAGGGGTCCTTGAACCCCTCAAACTGCACTAGTTATATGTTTGTGATAATAGCTCATTCCAGTGTAACATTTCAAGGTTTTCAGAATGATTAATATACATGATATCCAATCCACAAAACAACCTTGTGAGATGGAAGGTACTTTTATTTTTATTTTACAGTTGAGGAAAGACTACTATAAAAAT